>JAESUZ010003883.1:600000-1192500 GCA_017311185.1 Proteles cristata cristata | reverse complement strand
TCCAATTATCCACTACGTCAACAGTTACAATTTTGTGTTTGTGTGTATGGTGAGAATATTTAAGATCTACTCTCTTAACAAATTTCAAGTGTACAATTGAGTATTATTAAGTATAATTACTATGCTGCACATTAGACTCCAAAATTTATTAATCTTGCATAACACAATTTGTACCATTTGACCAATATCTCCCCATTTCCTACATTCCCCATTCACTGACGATCACTGTGCTACTTACGTTTTTGTGATTTTGAATATTTGGATATTTTTGATTCCAAATGCAAGTGAGATCATTCATTATTTGTCTTTGTAAATTTGGTTTATTTTACTTAGGATAGTGTTCTCCAGATTTATTCATGCTGCCACAAACGGCAGGATTTCCTTCCTTTTTTTAGTTGAAAAATATTACATTATATGCATCTCACATTTTCTTTATCCATTCATCCATTGATGGGGACATAGGTTGTTTCCATATCTTGGCTATTGTGAATAATGCTGCAGTGAAAATGGGTTGCAGATATTTCTTCAAGATCTTTATTTTATTTCTTTTGGATATATATCTAAAAGTAAAAGTTCTGGATAATATCTACTTTTAATTTTTGAAGAATCTCCATACTGTTTTCCATAATTGCTGTATCAAACTGCATTCCCACCAGTAGTGTACAAGGGTTGTGTTTCACCAACATCCTTGCCAACATATGTTAGCTTTTGACTTTTTGATTCTTAGCAGAATTATTTAGGTAGACAAGAACACAACACTTCATTTCAAAATCAAGACAGTATGATTTTAGAGTCAGGAAGATGTCAGAAGAGTAGGAGCATCCTAGGTTTGCCTGATCCCATGAATACAAATAGATAACTATCAAATCACCCTAAACACCCCAGATATTGATCAGAAGACTGACTGAACAAACTCCACAACTAAAAGAAGAGAAAATGTCATATTGAAGTAGGTAACAAGTATGGAGACATGGATTAGGGGAGAAATGGATCTTGGCTGCTACAGAGGGGAGGAAGTCATGCTCACTGAGAAGGGTGAGAGAAAGAGAGGAGCACACAGGAAAACAAACAAGGATAACATTTCCCAGCAGCCATTAGCTTGGAAAATGATGGTGGCTGAATTTCATGAGTTCTTGCAACCAGCAGAACTTAAAGCTCAGAGTTTTAAAACTCAGTGGGTTTGCCTGGGATAGAGCTGGGAGAGTACTGTATTGCTTTTGGACAGAAGGCATGTGAACAACCTGGAAGCCATTAGCATGGAAACAACTATCTGAATAGCACCTGAGGCACACAATAGGGAGATTATTTGCTCTTTGTGGAGCATATCTTTGGGAGAAGGTATTCAAGAAGATACCTCTCCATGAACTAAGGAGCTGGCAAGAGCCATTTCCCTCCCAAACACAGATCTACCTGCTAAAAGTACCACAAACAATGACTGCCTAACTTTTGTACACTAAGCCCCAATACCCTGGACTCTGGCGGAAATACCCTTCTCAGTGAGGCTTACTTCAGTCCTATACTGATGACCCCTCCTTCAGGAAACCCGTACAAACTCCAGCCCACATCATATTTACCAACCAGAGAGTTATGTGGAGCCTCAGTTCTGGTGGAGGTGGTAAGAGGTCTCATTTACCAAGGAAACCTGAGCATATCTAGTAAAAACTAGCCATATTCAGGCCAGGGACCAAAACCTGCCCACCTCAGGCAAGAAGAGCCTCTGTACATGATTAGGCTGAAGGATAGAAAAGAACAACATCAGAGTACATTCAGCACACACTGGTGACATCCCCTGAAGCACCAGGCTCTGGGCACTGCAGGAACTTTGTGTCATAAGTCCACTACTTACAGGAGAAGGAGACATAACTGGTTAGTCTAACAGACAGAAGAAGGCAGAGACTTAGACAAAATGAGAAGACAGAGGGATTTAGGCCAAAGAAACAAACAAGATAAGGCCATGGATAGAGATCTAAGTGAAACAGATATAAATAATATGTCTGATGGAGAATTTAAAGGAATGATCATAAGGATACTTACTGGACCTGAGGGAGAAAAAAATGGAAGGCATCAGTGATACCCTTACCACAGAGATAAAATGGTTAAAAAACAATTAGTCAGGGATGAAAAATACACTACACGGAATTAGAAACATGCTCGATGTACCAACAGCAGGCTGGATAAAGCAGAGAAAGGAATTAATTTCCTAGAAGACAAAATAATGGAAAGCAATGAAGTTGAACAAAAGACAGAAAGAAGAATGATGCAAAATGAGAATAGACTTAGGGAACTCAGTGACTCCATCAAACATAATAAAACTGTATCATAGTTGTCCCAGAAGAACAGAGAAAAAAGAAGGCTCCACATTGGGCATGGAGCTTGCTTATGATTCTTTCTCTCTCTCTATCTCTGTTTCTGTCTTTTTTCTTCTCTCTCTCTCTCTCTCAAAAAAAAAAAAAGGAAAAACACACATGCAATAAAAATGAATATTTATATAAATATCAGTCAAGGGACTAAAAAAATAGAAATGATGTAAAAAATATAACACGTGCCTAAACTGTAGGGAGAAGAATAAAAAATGGGTTTAAACTTAAATGACCACCAATTTAATATAGATTAATGCAGAAGAGATTATATACAAACCTAATGGTAACCACTAAGTTGTCATTAACTACTTAGGTTAGGTTATCAAAAACCACTAATAAACATGCTAATAAATAAAAAGAAAGAATTGAAATATATCAATAAAGAAACTAAACAATTAATCACTAATAATACTAACAATACTAATACCACATAATCACTAAAGAAATAAATCACCAAAATATGAAAGAGAGAAAAACAAAAAAGGTTCAGGGAAAATCTTCAGAAACATTCAAAACAAGTAATAAAATGGCAATGAATACATATCTATCAATAATTATTTTGAATGACAATGGACTACATACTCCAATCAAAAGACACAGGATGTCAGAGTGGATTAAAACAACAACAACAACAACAACAAAACAGACAAGACCCATGCAGATGCTGTCTACATGAGTCTCACTTTAGATCTAAAGAGATCTGCAGATTGAAAGTGAGAGGATGGAGGGGGATGGAGACATATTTATCATACTAATGGATGTCAAGAGAAAGCTGGAGTAGTAATACTCATATTAGACAAACTAGACCTTAAAACAAACTATAACAAGAGGAAAAGAAAGTCATTATATAATAATAAATGAGACATTCAAACAAAATATAATAAGTAAATACTTATATACCCACCATGGAGGAACCCAAATACATAAAACAACTAATAACAAATATTAAAAAAAAACTAACCTATAATAATACATTAATAATAGAGGACTTCAGCACCTAATTTATATCAAGCAACAAATAAAATAAACAAGAAATAAACAAGGAAACAATGGCTTTGAATGACACCTTGGATGAGATGGATTTAACAAGTATATTCAGAACATTCTATTCTGAAACAGCAGAATATGCATTTGTTTAAAGTGCACAGGGAACATTCTCCAGAATAGATTACATATTAGGACACAAAACAGGCCTCAACAAATTCAAGATCAAAGCCATACCATGGGCCTTTTCTGAACACAAGATTATGAAACTAGAAATCAAGCACAAGAGAAAACTTGGAAAGACCACAAATATATGGAGATTAAGTAACATTCTACTAAATAAGAAATAGGTCGAACAGGAAATCTGAGAAGAAATTTTAAAAAATGAAAAATGAAAATGAAAACACAATAATTTACACCTTTGGGGCACAACAAAAGTGGTTATAAGAAGGGAGTTTACAGCAATACAGGCCTACCTCAAGAAACAAGAAAATTTTCAACTAAACAACCTAATTTTACATCTAAAAGAGATAGAAAAAGAAGAACAAAGCCTCAGTACAGCAGAAGGAAGGAAATAACAAATATGAGAACAGAAATAAATGGTATAGAAACTAAAACAAAAACACAAAAACACCAACACCAACAAAACAAAAAACAATATAACAGATCAATGAAACCAAGAGATGGTTCCTTGAAAAATTTATTAAAATAAACATCTACCTAGACGTACTAAAAAGAAATAATAAAATCATAAAAATAAATAAAATCACAAATAAGAGGGAAGAAATAAAAATCAACACCATGGAAATAAAAATAATTATAAGACGACATTATTAAAACTATCTGCCAAAAAAATTGAACAATTTAGAAGAAATAGATAAATTCCTAGAAACATATAACCTACCAAAACTGAATCAAGGAGGAAATAAAAAATTCGAACAGACCAATATCCAGCAAATGAACTGAATCAGAGGAGGGAAAAAAACAAAAACAAAAACAAAACAAACAAAAAAAAACTTCTCAAAAACAAAAGTCAGGACCAGATGGCTTCACAGGGAAATTCTATCAAACATTTGAGTTAACACCTATTCAGTGCACACCATCCATAAAATACGAAAAAAAGGAAAACCTCCAAATTAAGTATGATGCAAGCATTACCTTGATAACAAAACCAGATAAAAATACCACAAAAAAGGGGCACCTGGGTGGCTCAGTTGTTTGGGGGTCTGACTTCGGCTCAGGTCATGATCTCACGGTTCGTGGGTAGAGCTCCGCTTCGGGCTCTGTGCTGACAGCTAGCTCAGAGCCTGAAGCCTGTTTCAGGTTCTGTGTCTCACTCTCTCTCTGACCCTCCCCCGCTCATGCTGCCTCTCTCTCAAAAATAAATAAATTTTGGAAAATAAAAAAAAACACCACAAAAAAAAGGAACTACAGGCCAATATGTCTGATGAGCACAGATACAAAACCCTCAACAAAATACTAGCAAACTGAATGTAACTATTCATTTTTTTTTAATTCTTACTTTTTTTGAGAAAGAGAGAGAGAGACAGAGAGCAAATAGGGAAGGGGCAGAGAGAGAGGGAGACACAGAATCTGAAGAAGGCTCCAGCCTCTGAGCTGTCAGCGCAGAGCCTGATGCAGGGCTCTAACCCACGAACTGTGAGATCATGTATTGAGCTGAAGTCCGGCGCTTAACCTGATGGAGCCACTCAGATGCCCCTGTAACAATACATTTAAAAAATCATTCATCACAATGAAGTGAGATTTATTCCTGGGTTGCAAGCATGGTTCAATATTCTTAAATCAACCAGTGTGATACATAACAGTAATAAAAGACATAATAAGAACCATATGATCATATCAATAGATGTAGAAAGAGCATTTGACAAAACATAACATCCACTCACAATAATAAAACCTCAATAAAGCAGGTTTAGAAGAAACGTGCTCAACATAATTAAGACTATATATGAAAAGCCCAGTTAATAACATTATAAACGGGGAAAAACTGAGAGCTTTTCTTCTATCGTCAGGAACAAGACAGAAATATTTATTCTTACCATTTTTATTCAATATAGTACTGGAAGGCTAGCCACATCAAGAAGACAACAAAAATAAATAAAAGCCATCCAAAATGACAAGGAAACGTAAAATATTCACTGTTTGCATATAACATGATATTTTAAATAGAAAAACTAAGACTCCACCAAAAAACTACCTAGAACTGATAATTAAACTCAGTAAGGTCTGATAACAACTAAATCAACATACTACATTTCTTCCTATACACCAGTAGTGAAGCAGTAGAAAGAGAAATTAAGGAACAAATCTCATTTATAATTGCATCCTCCCCAAAATAAAATATTTAGAATAAACCTAACCGGGGAGGTGAAAGGCCCATACTCTTAAAACTATAGAACTCTGATGAAATAAATTAAAGATGACACAAAGAAATGAAAAGACATCCAATGCTCATGGATTGGAAGAACAGTGTCAAAATGTTTACACTATCCAAAGCAATCTACACATTAAATGCAAATCTATCAAAAACACCAAAACCAGGGGCACCTGGGTGGCTCAGTCGGTTGAGCGTCCGACTTTGGCTCAGGTGCTGATCTCATGGTTGGTGGGTTCGAGCCCCGTGTCAGGCTATGTGCTGACAGCTAGCTCAGAGCCTGGAGCCTGCTTCAGATTCTGTATCTCCCTCTCTGACCCGCCCCTGCTCACGCTGTCTCTCTCTCTCTCTCTCTCTCTCTCTCTCTCAGAAATAACTTTTTAAAAAAATGTTTAAATACCAAAACAGTTTTCACAGAGCTAGAACAAAGAGTACTAAAATTTGTATGGAACCACTGAAGACTTCAAATAACCAAAGCAATCTTGTAAAAGAAAAGCAAAGCTAAAGTCATCACAATACCAGACATTAAGCTATATTACAAAGCTGTACTAATCTAAACAGGCTGGTAATAACACAGAAATAGATACACAGACCAATATAACAGAAGAGAAAGTCTTGAAATAAACTTATGATTAATGGCCAATTAATCTTAGAACTAGGAAGTAAGCATATGCAATGTGACAAATACAGCCTTTTCAACAAATACAACAAATGGTGGGAAAATCAGACAGCAACATGCAAAAGAAAGAAATTGGACTAATTTCTCACCATATATATGGTGAGAGATTTATATATAATGTATATATGTATATATGTATATATATTTATGTGTAATATATATTAATTCAAAATAAAGACCAAAATGTAAGACCTTGAAACCATAAAAATCCTAGAAGAGAACACAGGTAGTAATTTCTTTGACTCTGGCCATAAGTAACTTATTTCTAGATAAATCTCCAGAGGCAAGGGAAACAAAAGTAAAAATGAACTATGGGGATTATTAAAAAAAAAAAAAAATCTTTGGCACAGTGAAGGAAACAATCAACAAAACTAAAAGGCAACTTTTAGAATGGGAGATTTGGAAATGACACATTTGATAAAGGGTTAGTATCCAAAATATATATAGGACTTATAAAACTTAACATCCCTAAAACAATTAATCCTGTTTAAAATGGGCAGAAGACATGAATAGACACTTTTGCCCAAACAAGAGATAGATGGCCAATAGACACATGAAAAGATGCTCAACATCACTTATCGTCAGGAAAATGCAAATTAAAAGCACAATGAAGTATCACCTCATACCTGTTAGAATGGATGGAAATGAGAACACTTCTGCACTGTTGGTAAGAATAAAAACTAGTGCAGCCGCCACGTAAAACAGTATGGAATTTCCTCAGAAAGTTAAAAGTAGACCTGTCCAATGATCCAGCAAGCACACTATAAGGTAATTACCCACAGAATACAAAAATATTAATTCAAAGGGATACATACACCCTAATTTTTATAGCAGCATTATCTTCCTTTTGAAACAACAAAACAGAAAGCTAAGTGTTATATAAAGGGACAAAGTGGAATAATATTATAATACACGAAGGAAGTAAGGAAATAGGTATTCAAAGAATGCTTATTAATATTCATTCAAATTAAAGGCTTTTAAAAGAAGAAGTATGAAGAGGCAGTTATACTTATTAATGAGTATTACAGAGTATCTTTTAAAAGCCGAATCTCCTGTAGCTCCTTTAAAGATTAAAACTTAAGGGGCGCCTGGGTGGCTTAGTCGGTTAAGCGTCCGACTTTCACTTAGGTCATGATCTCACGGTTTGTGGGTTCGAGCCCCGCATCGGGCTCTGTGCTGACTGCCAGCTCAGAACCTGGAGCCTGTTTCAGTCTGTGACTCCCTCTCTCTCTGACCCTCCCCTGCTCACGCTGTCTCTCTCTCTCTCTCCCAATTAAAAAAAAAAAAATTTAAAAATTTAAAAAAAAAGATTAAAACTTAATACAGAATAACTTTTTCTAAGTTTTCAAATGGGTAAAAAAATATAAGAAATATAAATCACATCAATGTAATCCTCAAAACTAATACTAAGCAAAACTAATATGCTCAGTACAATACTTAACTTAGGAGAAATAATTTAATTTGGGCTTTACTGGGAGAAGGTGGATTTCTTTTGGTTTATGCTATTACTAGATGGCAAAATCAAAGCATTACTATACTTCCCAAAGATGAGTCTTGAAAATTAAGTGCCCTAAATAGTCTGCATTTTGAATGGGCATGCAAAATGAAGAGATTTTCGTAAATCAAAAGCATTAGAAACTTTACCAGCTTGAAATGAGAAACACCTCTTATCTGTTATATAGTTTTGTTCACCATTTTCATTTTAGTGTGAAATCAGAAAAATGATCAGACCTTTAGTTCAGTGGCTAATTACCTGCTAAAGCTAAATATTGCTTTCCAATTCTCTGTGGCAAATACCATTCCTTTAATTAAATCACAAAAATCTATCTCAAGTAAATGTTAGATAGGAGAATTTACATAAATTCAATAAAGGCAAGAAAATTTAGTGATATATTAAACTGCAGAACATTGGCATAGCATATTTTTTTCAAACTTGGCAGTTCCTATGTGTTTGTGCTTAATTCTTCAAGCACAAGACCCTCAATATGCATGGAAAACTCATTAGTATCAGATTATTTCTGGTTTGGCCAAATTCTCTTAAATATTAACCCCTAAACATCAAAATTTGACTTAAAACTTTCTAAATCACAGATTCTATGATGTTTGTATTAGTGGATGCTCATAATACAATTATTCTCTTTTTGTTCCCTACATAAGTTTCCATTTTTATTTCCCTATTGTTAAAGTGATGGGCTTACATGGCTATAATTGGTGTGAAATGATGGGGATAGGAAAGTAGGTTGTTTTTTTTTCTGTATCTGCATGGGTTCTGTTGAGAGTCAATACTCTCTGTAACGCTGCTACATTTCTGTTATGTCTGGTAAGCAAAGCACTAATTGACATTTTCTCCAGGGTTATCTTTTCAATGCTGTATAATAAATGACATTGAAGTTAGAAACAGTGTCTCCTTCAGGAGCAAAGGGCATGTATGCTTAGTGTCCCGTATAATAAAGTGTTATGTCCTTGGGTCAGGTGTTCCTCACCTGAAATACATCTCAGTTGTGTACAGGTATCACTTGGTTCTTTTTATACCACTCTATGGAAATTGGAGCTGGGGAACTAATATAAGAAAATACTAAGGTTCTGACTACAAGCCTAGTGAATAATAAAATTATTTATTTCTGTCCCAGGAGTCTCATATCTTCTGCCATCATCCATGAACCTGGCAGGCTACGTTGTAAGCTAACAGGTAAGGTAAAACTTCTGACTCATCACAGATCTTAACAGGTTTTCCAAACAACTAGGATAGGGAGTAGTGCTCTTTATAACTCTCTTTTGATATGAAACTTTTCTCAAACTATAGAAAATGGTTGTTTTAATGCAAGGCATAGATGGTTCTTGAACATGAGCTATAATTAACTTGAATTCTATTGATTTCCAGGTGAAATAAGCAAGATGTTTAAAGCACTTGTCTGACCAAAGAACCAAATTAACATTGAAGAAGAGAACCAAAACGGGAGGCATCACAATCCCATACTTTAGCCTCTACTACAAAGCTGTCATCATCAAGACAGTATGGTATTCACACAAAAACAGACGCATAGACCAATGGAATTGAATTGAGAACTCAGAACTGGACCCACAGATGTACTGCCAACTAATCTTTGACAAAGCAGGAAAGCCTATCCAATGGAAAAAAGACAGCCTCTTTAACAGATGGTGCTGGGAGAACTGGACAGCAACATGCAGAAGAATGAAACTCGATCATTTTCTCACACCATGCACAAAAATAAACTCAAAATGGATAAAGGACCTGAGCGTGAGACAGGAAACTATCAACACCCTAGAGGAGAAAGCAGGAAACAACCTCCTTGACCTCCACCGCAGCAACTTCTTACTTGATACATCCCCAAAAGCAAGGGAATCAAGAGCAAAAATAAACTGTTGGGACCTCCTCAAGATTAAAAGCTTCTGCACAGCCAAGGAAACAACCCAGAAATTTAATAGGCAACCAACGGAATGGGAAAAGATAGTTGCAAATGACATATCAGATAAAGGGTTAGTATCCAGAATCTATAAGGAACTCACCAAACTACACACCCGAAAAACAAACAACCCAGTGAAGACATGGGCAGAAGACATAAACAGACACTTCTCCAAAGAGGACATCCAGATGGCCAACAGACACATGAAACGATGCTCAGCATCCCTCATCATCAGGGAAATGCAGATGAAAACCACACTGAGATACTACCTCATGCCGGTCAGAGTGGCTAAAATGAACAATCAGGAGATTATAGATCCTGGCAAGGATGTGGAGAAACGGGCACCCTCCTACACTGTTGGTGGGAATGTAAACTGGTGCAGCCCCTCTGGAAAACAGTGTGGAGGTTCCTCAAAAAATTAACAATAGAACTCCCCTATGATCTGGGAATAGCACTGCTAGGAATTTACCCAAGGGATACATGAGTGCTGATGCATAGGGGGGCATGTACCCCAATGTTCATAGCAGCACTCTCAACAGTAGCCAAATCATGGAAGGAGCCTAAGTGTCCATCAATGGACGAATGGATCAAGAAGATGTGGTTTATCTGTGCAATGGAAACTACACAGCAATGAGAAAGAATGAAATCTGGCCATGTGTAGCAACATGGATGGAACTCGAGGGTGTTATGCTGAGTGACATAAGTCAGGCAGAGAAACAGATAACATGTGTTTTCACTTAGAGGTGGATTAAGAGAATCTTAACAGAGGACCATGGGGGAGGAGAAGGGGAAAAATAGTTGGGGAGAGGGAGGGAGCTAAACCATGAGACATTCTTGAATACTGAGAACAAACTGAGGGCTAATGGGTTTGGGGGTGAGGGGAAGGGGGTTGTTGGGCATGGAGGAGGGTACTTGGTGGGATGAGCACTGGGTGTTATATGGAAACCAACGTGAAAATAAACATGAAAGATACATAAATAAACAAACAAATAACTAAAGGACTTGTCTGATTTTATTATTTCAAATGGTATATAAAGTAGGGGTTAAATTTTTGTTTTGCCGAGGGAGAATGAGGGTGAGATAAAGTCATAATATCAAACCATTGAAATTCATTGTGTAAATTACTTTGTTGCAGAAAAAGCCTTATAGGTTGATAATTATCTGTTTGATACTTCTATCAACAGACCTTTTTCAACACTTATAACTGAGATCCTTGGTAAAGTGAAATGTTATACATAGCAAATTTATTGGCCTTGTTTAGAAATCAAAGAATATGTGAAATCTCTTAAAGTATCAGATAACTGCTATGATGAACTACTACCACTCTATCTTGTCAGGAATTGGTCACTCTTCATTCTATCTCCAGATTTATGTAGTCCCCACTATAAAATATGTTTCTTAGCTTCCAGCTAATTGCAAAATGTCTACATTTCTGACTATAAATTCATGTTCAAAATTTTCATTAACAAGAGCAAAGAAATCACTGCAATTTCCTCATAGTTATTTTGTTTAGTGAGAACATCAATCACTTCTAATTTATTTGCACCAATATATCCCAGGGGCACACTTAATCTACATTATTGAAAACTGTTTCAGAACTATCACCATAACAATCTAAAATCTTAAAATTGTATTTTGTTATTTTCCTTGTTCATAATTAAACACACTTTCAGACAGCCCTTGCTGTTGCAACTCTAATTCAGTGTAAGGAAAAAGTCTAGACTATTTACAGTAACACTGTAAAGATACACAAAATATGGGGCCTTTAGATAGTTTTTATATCTAAAGCTAACTCTTGCCCCCTCTGAGCCTTTGCTAGCAAAATTAATGAAATAAAAACAATGTAACAATGTCAAAATTTGACTGAAGAAAGTTGGAAGGTATCCATGGAGTAATACAAAAAGAAATCAGTCAAAACAGAAAGCAGAAGTTTCCAAAACATAAATAAAAGACCAGTTCCTAATATATGACTATAAAATGCAAGTTTGAGTACATTGCAAGTGTATGCATTGGTCAGAGTTCCAAGCTAATATATGTTGGCCTCTTAAATATCTATATATCTATATCTATATCTATATACATATACATATATATATATTAAATACATTTATATATTTATTAAATATATTTATATATTATACACACACATATATATATGTGTATATATATAATATACATGTATTATATATATAGGTTTCTTAATTCATATTTGGATAATGCCATTCCTAGAAGCTAGCTACAAGAAAAATGAACAAAAACAAAACAAAACCACAAACAAGAGCAACAAAACTCAATTACATACAATTACAAAGATTTTTATCCATATACATGTCATTCAAGTTATTTGCTGTAGTTTGCATTGCACAACCTATATATATGTATCACATAAAAGGTAATATAGTGTTACACACCTATTTTTTACCTTCTATTTGCTTGTGGATAAAGGACATTATTTTCTTTTTAAAAATGGCAGTTACTTTGAAGACACAATTACTTCAGGGTTTTTCTTTTTCAATTTATTTTTCCATGTACTAAGCTAATATGTTGGTGCATGCCTCCGGAGATCTCTTACAAAGTTTTTCAAATATGAGTGACACCTTTAATTTCTGAAGTGATTCTCTTTAACCTTGACACAGAAATCCCAGCATTATAGTTTAATTTTTTTGCCACCGTTGGTAGGGGGAGGAGAGAGAGAGACAGAGAGACATATCGGCATAGAGAGGGAGACAGAGAGGCTATGAATCGCGTGCCATGACTGAACAATAACTTAAGTTATATTCAAAGTAACTTTTTAATATTGAGGCCATTTCTTTTTTTTGAGATCATTTCTTTATGTGTATCTGGATTCTACTGAAAACAGTTCAGAAATAAGTAGAGAATTTTAACCTAATAAAGAAAGACATTTACACTTATTGTGTTTATTTCCACCCCTTAGTAATTAATTCTGTACCCTTAGTAAGTTAAAAATGTGGAAAGATGTCGGCTTAATGGAAAGGCTTTTGGAGAAAGGCTGTTCTAAATGATTGATCTCAGATACGAGAGAAAGTAAATCAGTAGAGCAGCTCAGGGATGACGCAGAATGTGGAATGCCATCTTTAATTAGAAGTTTCTCCACTGATACGATGAAGCCACAACAAAAGGTCTTATTTCAGAGTCCTGATAATGCAGGCAAAATTGTGTTGTAAAAAAGACTTGCAAATTATTTTAATCAGTGGTAAAAGAAAGGCTAGGAAGGAGAAAGGGTAAAGAGTTCCTTAAATTCTTCAGGCTCTCATAAAAATATGGTTTTAGAGAGATGGCATACTGAGTCATGTTTTTCTCCCGCTCTTAGCTATAACGCAAAGAGTGGAGCTGGAAAAGTATAATCTCATGCAACAGCAGCACATGGACATATCTGTCTTCAACCTTTAGTGCCCCTAGCTTGCCATGTCTCCATGTTTTGGAAGATAAATTTTTTAAAGTGATTAAAAAAAAATGACGTACTGTCATTTCAACACAGACATCTTAAAATTCCGAAATTGTGACAATTTCTTCCTTATCCATGGTAAAATCAGCACACTGCATTAATAGGAGATTGGATAACTTCATTTTAGTGTTGCTGTCTCCTTGATGCTACTACAGAAGTGCTCATTAACTACTTTTCTGGTAACTATCAAGTGGCTATCGTTAATTACAAATCATCAACTGGTTTTACAGCCAAGGTACTATGTATAATGTATTCAATTCTCCTGTTATGCCTTGGCGTATTTCCCCTACTATATTTTTGTCATATTTGTTGTCTTTTTTTTATAATGGAAATAATGGTTAAAGAAAAATCAGAATTCTAATTTATAAGGAACAAAGTAATGATGTTTTTATCAATTTCTAATAAAATGCAGTATTAGCGAAATTTACTTAAATTTTTACTTTTACAAAAAATCCCATGTTCAGGTGCCTGGTTGGCTCAGTCGATTAAGCATCTGACTCTTGATTTCAGTGCAGGTCATGATCTCCCTGGTTCATGGGTTCGAGCCCCAAATCAGGCTCCATGCTGACCATGCAGAGTCTCCTTGGGATTCTCTCTCTCTCTCTCTCTCTCTCTCTCTCTCTCTCTCTCTCTCTCCCCCCCTCGCTGGCTCCCTCATTCTTGCTTGCTCTCTCTCTCTCTTTCTCTCAAAATAAATAAACTTAAAAAAATCCATGTTGTTTTGCAACTTGAAAGAAAGCAACAAAAAAGCAATATTTTAGAAATTTGGGATGAAACATGAACTCACAGAATTTATGAAAATATATTTGATACTAGAAAGTATATTCAGTTATCAAAATTAATCTGTTAGTTCTTCACCAACAAAAATAGACCAAGAACTTATTAATATCACCGGTAAACTATTCTGCAATGTCATGATATATTGAATACAACTAATTACCAATTAATATTTTTGCTTATTCTTTTAAAAGGGTAAAAACAGTCATAATACCAAAAAGGTTCTGTTTGAAGAAATCAAAAATAGGTTAAATATGTGAATTTAATTCAGCATATACATTAAAATTAATAAACAGTGATAATATATCATTATTTTATAAATATTAGGCTTAGGTGATACACCATACAAAAATGGTGATATATACGTGTGTGTGTGTGTGTGTGTGTGTGTATATATATATTTTTTTTTTAATTTTAATGTTTATTTTTCAGAGAGAGAGACACAATGTGAGTAGGGGAGGGGATGGGAGAGAGAAACAAAATCCAAAGAAGGCTCCAGGCTCTCACATGTCAGCACAGAGCCCCGCATGGGACTCAAACTCAAGAAATGCAAGATCATGACCTGAGCTGACGCCATATGCTTAACTCAATGAGCCACCCAGGAGCCCCTAGAAATCATAACTAATATTGGGATATTTTATATTCAAGGTCTGTTTGATTTCTTCTATTGATACAATGTTTTGTTGTTTCTTTGTACTCAGTAATGACTATAACTACTTTTTGGGGGGTATATTTTCTAAAATAATGTTCATCCTAAATTATATGCATCCATTCTGTATATATCCATCTATTACCTATATAATGAAAATGCATAACAATTACCAATAGACCATATAGAAAATGCATTTTAAAAATGTGTGTTGCACCTGAAGTTCTAAAATGTTACCTGTCTCAAATTTAATATCTAAGTGTTTCTCTTGATTATGAGATTTAGTTTCTACTTGCAGACTTGAGGGCATATTCACTTATCTTCTTGACCATTTTGCTGCTGAACAGATGCATGCCAGGGGTACCATATTTTTTCCTTCTATGAAATTAAAATGTATATGTCTATGTAAAAATGTAAATTAATTTCATATTTTGTTTTGTGAAAATGTTATGGAGACTATAACAGAATGCCCTGTATATACTTAATGAACTTCAAGAAAGTGTTATGATAATAAAAGTGTTATGCTAAAAACACAGTAATATGATAAAGTACACAGCAAGCATGAAAACAAAAATACTGTCTGCCATCACTTATGATAAAAGTTATTGCCATTGCACCAATATAAAATATGAACCAATAACATGTTGATAAAACCAGGCATCTTTATTCCTTAATTATTATATATACATAAATGGGAATAATTAGAATCCTTTGTGGCTATATTTTGTTATTGCTAATACTATGTGTTATAATCACTAAGAATTAGTACTGTTAGTAATTCACTGTTGCTGTGCTTTTTAATACTAAATGTACATAAACCAGAAAGAACAGGGTTTTGTTTTTTGGGGTTTTTTTGGTAGAAAAAAGGTATTTCTTTGACAATACTTTCAAAAGCTAGCCTCTATTTACTGCCCAAGGTTACTTGATTTAAAGACAGAGTTGCGTATTAAGGTAGTAAGTTTGAAAAGGAATCTTGGATGGAGCATGGTTTTTACAAAATATATTTCCCTCATGACACACCGGTCATTATTTTTCAGTCCAAGAATATCTGTATATATTTGTTGTCCTGGAAAAGAGATATGCATTCAATGTTGCCATATCATTTGCTTTATAGTCACCCAACAATACAAAATATGTGGTAAGGATACTACTTCAGTAACCATAGCAATACCTAACTACTTACAGAAATATATAACCATTATGTGTTGCACATTTCAAATGTTTTTGATAGCTGCAGTTAAGTTGTTCTCCGGAATGGTGTTACCATTTTATAAAAGCCTTTCTAAATCCTTAGCAAAGTAGATTAGGGAGAGCAATTTAATGAAAATACCTGTATGAAATACATGGTTCTTTCAAAAACATACCATTTTTGTTACAAATGGACACTGCATCCAGTTAGTACTATTTGGCATATTATAGACATCCAAAAATTATATGATAGGTGGTTGAATAAATACAGTAATGAAAGAAAACAAAACTTATAAAGGAAAGCATACGGTAAATAATATCTACATATTTGGCATATTATGGATTAATATTCATGGGACAATATTTGTACTCTATGCTATATTGATTCTATCAGAAAATGGCATAAAAGGAATAAGTTAAACAAGTATTCACAAAACGTATACTCTTTTTTTTTTAATTTTTTAATGTTTTATTTATTTCTAGGAGAGAGAGAGAGACATGAGCAGGGGAGGGTCAGAGAGAGGGAGTCACAGACTGAAACAGGCTCCAGGCTCTGAGCTGGCAGTCAGCACAGAGCCCGATGCGGGGCTCGAACCCACGAACCGCGAGATCATGACCCAAGCGAAAGTCGGACGCTTAACCGACTAAGCCACCCAGGTGCCCCACAAAACGTATACTCTTAAGCATCAGTCAGAGTAGACTGTCCTCCATTTTTAACATTTCTCCCAGAACAGTCCCCCCTGCTACCTTGACAAAGTCTTGATAGTCTCTTCAAATAGTCCTGTTCAAATAAATCTTTGTTGCCTGTTGATTCTGCTCAAAACTTTCAGAGTTATTTTTCAAGTTAAATGAAATTATGTAATTCAAATACTTAATTGACATCATTGGCTCAAATCTAGTGGCTCTCAATCTCCATGGGCATCATCATAAGAAGAAAATCATTGCAAATACAGGAATACAAACTGCCGGCACGTTAGACCTGCTTAGCAGATCTTAGGGCTGGAGCTGAAGTCGGTGCAGGTTCTGTACTTTAAAGAACTTCTCAGGTGATTTGGATAAATCCATGGGTATATATACTCTTCATCCTAATTCACTGGACATAAAATGAACCCTATCTGTTCAACCCCCACCATCAAAGGTCTTTCTGAAAAAGCCAAATGAATATTTCTATATTATCTATCCTATATTATAATAGCCCTAAATTTCTCACTATAGCCTCAGCATGGCTTAGCTTATCCTTTTGCACTCCTAAGGCTACAAATCCCTTCTTCTTTATTCTTCCTTAGTAAATTCTCTATCCTGAACTATCATATCTTCCCTGTGAGATCTTTAATTCTTCCCAGGTGGAGTGTGTGTCTAAGGTTCATATGTGTTCAAAGCCTTTGTTGTTTCTTTTAATTTGACAATTATCAACTTATATAATTATACTTTATTTTCCTTTTTTTTTTAAATTTCTGAGAAAGAGACACACACACACACACACACAGCATGAGCAGGGGAGGGACAGAGAGATGGGGAGATACAGAATCTGAAGCAGGCTCCAGGATCTGAGCTGTACAGCACAGAGCCTGATGTGGGGCTCAAACCTACAAACTGTGAGATCATGATCTGAGCTGAAGTCAGGCACTTAACCGACTGAGTCACCCAGGAGCTCCTATTTTCTTGAAAGTTACATTTTATTGGAAAATAAATTGAAAAAGTGAAATTACATTGTTTTCAAATTACTTTTTTTCTACGTAGCATAGGATTAAAATCCTAATTCCAAAATTACACTGCTTAGTGTAAAGTTTAGATATTCTGACTTTTTTTTCCAGTTAGGATTTTAATACTATAGTTGACGGTGACAACAGGTTGGACACTTTCTCTGATATATATGTGTGCATATATATTCTTAAGAGTTTATATTGAGAGGCACCTGGGTGGCTCAGTCAGATAAGCGTCCAACTTCAGCTCAGGTTCTGATCTCACAGTTCATGGGTTGGAGACCCATGTCAGGCTCTATGCTCACAGCACAGAGCCTGCTTGGGATTGTCTCTCTTATTCTCTCTCTCTCTCTCTCTCTCTCTCTCTCTCGTTTATTGCAGTACTATTTACAATAGCCAAGTTATGGCTAAGTGTCCATCAATAGATAAATTAAGAAGAATTAAGAATTAAGAATTAAGTAAGAAGACAGGATATATATGGAAATAGGAGATAGAGACTTCCAGTTATGGGCTGAATAGGTCATGGGAATGAAAGGTACAGAATAGTGAATATAGTCAATGGTATTATGATAGTACTGAATGGAGATGAATAGTAGCTACACGTGTGATGAGCACACCATAACATATAAACATGTTCAATCACCACATTATACCCCTTAAACTAATGTAACATGCTTAAGATTTTTTAAAACATTAAAGAAAATTAAATAATTCCTATAGGTTTACAATCTTTTAATTACTTAAAATGAATCTGTGTATTAATTTATCAATTTAATGACTACTTCTACCCATATTCACATCAATTATATTGAAAAAATATTTAATGAAAATAATGATAGCCTCAAAAATGCCTAACAAATTAAAGATGAAGTGCATGTAGCCACTGCAGGAATAAGACAATACCAGAATTCTGTCAATACACTAAGAGAAGTATCTATTTATAATCTATTGTTTTGGGCTGTGAGTAATTGATTTTAATTGCCAATGGAATTAGAAATGTTGTTCTTGTATTTCATTACTGTCTTGAAGAGCTCACTATGTCATATTGTTTTGAATACGGTATTACAATCAATCATACTAGCTTTCTTTTCTTTTTTTAATGAGCACAGTTTTGATGCTAATACTTTTTCTAATAAAATTCTATCTTGCCTTTGAGTATCTTTTGCAATACTAAAATATATTTTAGAAATGGGTCCTTGGTTAATGTCCATTGCTTTAGTAGATCATGAAATAATATGAACTTTAATTTTAATTTTTACTTTAAATTTAACCTTTAACCTTAATTTTTACCTGTTTTTCAGCAATTAGCACACTGTTTCTCATAGCATGCATTCAGTGGATGTTTACATTATAAATACACTAGTTTTTATTAAACAATTTGATGATATAATTCATTCAATATAATTAGAATGAATACTTTTACATGAGAAAAGACACTATTTATCCATAATAAATATTTTTTAAAAATGTTTATGTATTCATTTTTGAGAAAGATAGACAGTGGAGGAGGGACAAAGAGAGAGAGAGACAGAAAATTCCAAGCAAGCCCCACATCTGTCAATGCATAACCCAAAATGGGGCTCAAACCCACAAAACCTCACTTCGTGACCTGGGCTGAAACCAAGAGTTGGACGCTTAACTGACTGAATCACCCAGGCGACTCTGTAATGAATGACTATTAATAAAAAGGAACTTCGTTTTAAAAAGGGACTTATTAACAGACTATAAGATTGGAACTTTAGTTCTCACATCATCAGCATCTTGGGTTCCATAACTCAGGACCAATTCCACAAAGTCACATGGAATGGACTAATAAAAAATTTCTCTGTGGGTTTTAACTAGGATAACCCAGAATAATCAATGCAGTGTCCTTCAGATAACTAGTGTTAGCTATACTATTTCCTATAATTAACTTCATAATTTTGACATTTTATTTTGTCTAAGTCTATCATATAGGACACATTTCTGTTATTTCAGGAATTATACCAAAGCAATCAGCATTAGTCAATAATCAATTGCCAAATACATTTAGTTTATTAGAATATAACACACTTTAAGCTTATTAGAAGCTTAATTAAACAAAATTAAATAGTACTTAGAAATGTTTCTTTGATGGCTATCACAATAAGAAAGAAAAATAGAATAAGAGTTTTGTTCCTCTATTCTTTATTTTCTCATCCCCCTTAATCTTTTTTAACATTCAATATATATTTCTAGATGAAATAATAAAAATTAATGCAATATCAAAGCTACCAAATTTATTCAGGAAACTATTTTCTGAACAAAATTAAACCAAAATGTCAATTAAAGAAACAAAACCCAGCATTATTAATAAATTGAAATACAAAATATATCTTGCTACGTACTGCATTTTGAGAGATATATTTCATACATATTAGAAAAGATTTTGAAAATACAAAAAATCAATAAACAATGCTACAAAGCAATTATAAATCAAGGCAGAAATGATATTATGTAGGCATAAGAACATTTATACAAGTTGGAAAATACTTAAGGTATGGGAGCAATTTTTTTTTTTTTTTTTTTTTAATGTTCATTCACTTTTAGAGAGACAGAGAAAGACAGAGTACAGGCAGGGGAGGGGCAGAGAGAGAGGAGAGACTGAATCTGAAGAAGGCTTCAGCCTCTGAGCTGTTAGTACAGAGCTTGATGTGGGGCTTGAACCCACAAACTATGAGATCATGACCTGGGTGGAAATCATCCTCAACCTACTGAGCCTACCAGGTGCCCTGAAGCAATTGTTTTTGAAGTAGGTAGGTCACAATGAGAAATACCAGGAAAATAGATTTCTTTTTTAAGCCAAAGTTTGACCAAAAATTTTTGTTTTTCAGTTACTCAATTGGTTTACAAAAGAGTTGCTTAAACAAAATAGACCTAAACTACAACAGGAGATATTTAAGTTGTATAATACAAGATTTGTATCAGTGAATATGGCTGAACAACAGAAAAGCATATTGATCTAGTAGGAGGCAAATGTCTTCTTTTTATATCTTTTTAACTTTTTTTTAAGGTTATGTATTTATTTTGAGAGAAAGAGAGAGAGAGAAAGAGAGAGAGAACAAGCAAACAGAAGGGGCAGGAGGAGACAGAATCCCATACTGTCAGCATAGTTTAAAACATGGCTCAGGGGCACCTGGGTGGCTTAGTCGGTTAAGCATCCGACTTTCTCTTAGGTCATGATCTCGCGGTTTGTGGGTTCGAGCCCCGCGTCCGGCTCTGTGCTGACTGCCAGCTCGGAGCCTGGAGCCTGTTTCGGAGTCTGTGTCTCCCTCTCTCTCTGACCCTCCCCTGCTCATGCTGTCACTGTCTCTCTCTCTCTCTCCTAGAAATAAATAACTTAAAAAAAAAAAAAAAAAAAAAAAACATGGCTCAAACCCATGAACCACAAGATCATGATCTCACCCTAAATCAAGAGCCCCAATGTCTAACCAACTGAGCCACCCAGGAGTCTTTGCCTTTTTAAATAATAATAATAATAATTATTATTATTATTATTATTATTATTATTTTTAATTTATTTTTAGGAGAGAGAGAGACAGTGTGAGCAGGGAGGGTCAGAGAGAGGGAGTCACAGACTCTGAAACAGGCTCCAGGCTCTGAGCTGGCAGTCAGCACAGAGCCCGACGCCGGGCTCGAACCCCCGAACCGCGAGATCATGACCCAAGCAAAAGTCGGACGCTTAACCGACTAAGCCACCCAGGCGCCCCAATTATTATTTTTTTTATTGGGGTGCCTGGGTGTTTCAGTTGGTTAAGCATCCGAATTCGGCCCAGGTCATGATCTCACAGTTTGTGAGTCGGAGCCCCGTGTCAGGCTCTGTGCTGACAGCTCAGAGCCTGGAGCCTGATTGGGATTCTGTGTCTCCCTTTCTCTCTGCCCCTCCCTAGCTCTTGCTTGCTCTCTTGCTCTCTCTGTCAAAAATAAATAAAAACTAAAAACAAACAAACAAAAAAAAAAAAACATTTTTTTATTTTATATAGAAGAAGGTTAGGGTTCCAATAAAAGGAAAAAATAAATTATCAAAATGTCTCCTATGCTTTTATCTTCAGGATATTTAAGGTAAATATAGGACATACACTGTATGACATATTTAAGAGGGTTTTGTTTTCCTCTTTTAACTTGCACAATAATTTAAGATGACTTGCAGGGATAAACCACATCAAATAACAATAAAAACTATGAACAAAATTCATGTATTTCTAAGTGTCATTTTACATAACAACCACTGTATCCTGTGACATGTCACAAATATATAATGGTAACAATGGTAAGATGATAATGCTTTCTCTTTTCTTTTAGATTATGAACAGTAACCAAAACCTACAAATAGAAATTGCTGAGGCACCCATACGCCTTTCCTTATCCCGCAGCTAGATGCCAAATAACAAAGAAGTAAACAAAAGGAGAAACTGTCAACCTCAAGATCAAGGAATGAATGTGTTATAGGATACTTCAAATATTCTTAGAGAGAAAAATCAGGAAGCCTTTATAAAGGATCATTTAACTAAGGACAGAATAAGAGATCACTAGGACAGCTTGATAGTATTCCAAATGATAGTAAACAACTATTTATAGAAACCAGTGGTCAAGTTGTTCCTCAGTGAATGGTGTGCAGAAAGTTTGGGACAATAAACATTCACTTTTACTCTTTAAGGGAAGAATGAAAATCTAGCTTATCCATATTCTTATCTGATTTTTTAATCTGATGTTTTATTTTTTATTCATATTTTAAATGTTCATTTATTTATTTTCGAGAGAGAGCAAGCAGGGGGAGGGGCAGAGAGGGAGGGAGAGAGAAGCCCAAATATGTTCTGCACTGTCAGTGTAGGGCCTGGTGCGGGACTCAAACTCACAACCTGGGAGCTGAATTCAGGAGTTGGATGCTTAACCAACTGAGCCACCTAGGCGTCCCCTTTATCATCGTCTTTTTTTTTTTTTTTTTTTAATAGTTGTGAGGGAAACGAAACAGATAAAATGACTTGGAACAAAAAAAAATGGAACACAGATTGGCTGAGGATAATGAAGTTTGTCTCATTTAAGGGAGTGGTATAAAGACAAGATCAATTTAATAAAAAAACCACCTTCCCGTTCCTTCAAACAAGAGAGTATGCTATAAAGTAGTAATTCTTAACTTTTATGTACCTATCGATGAAACATGTAAGAATCATAACATGCAAATTCTCATTGAGTAGATGTGGGCCTGACATTCTGCATTTCTAACACGCTCCATGGGGAAGCCCTGCTACCAGTTCAAGGCCGACACTCTGAGTAGTAAAGTTGTAAAATTAAGGTTAACCTAAGTCATAAAGAATACAAATAAAAATGCCAGGAAACTTTCTTCTGGGACATGATTTAAGGTCCCATACATTTCTTTTTGGGGGGTGGGTAGGTATTGATGTAGTTTAGATATTAAAAGGATACATGGGCCAAGGGAGCTTTATCAAGCCATCTGTAGTTGAGGATTAAAGTATAACTGTGAGAAGTAGGAAAAAAGTGTTTCAAGCAAGGTTCCTAAGACCTAGCTTCTTCTCAACTGACTTTGAGTTCAACTTAGAAATGGCAGAAGTCTTAAAAAAGTTTAAAATTATGTTAGGGATGAATGAAGTAAGCTCCCCCACAGACACAAACATCCAAGCCTAGCAAGACACTAGCAAAGCCTTTGTCTTTAATTAAGCCTGTTGTAAGGGGAGCCTCGGGTCTATCTCTGCCAAACCCAAAAAATAATCAAATTGTCATTAAAAAATAGTTCTTTATTTAGAAAAACAGTTCTTACTTAGAACTACGTTTATTTTCTGTCATATTTACTTTGATTAAAGATAACTGATAAGTATTTGAAAACATAATATTAGTCTGTCCCTGTAAGTCTTATACATGAATTAATTATTTTTTTAACTTTATTTATTTTGAGAGTAAGAGAGAGCAAGCATGGGCAGGGGAAGGGCAGAGAGAGAGGGAGAGAAATAGAGTATAGAGGAGGCTCCGTGCTGTCAGCACAGAGCCCAACATAGGGCTCCTTCTCAAGAACTATGAGATCATGGCCTGAGCCGAAATCCATGACTGATGCTTAATCAAAAGAGCCACCCAGGTGTCCCTGAATTGACTTTTTAAAACTTTTTTTCTACCAACTTTTTCTACCGATTGATAAGAGAGAAAACCAAGAATTACTATTTATGACTTGATTAAAGTATCACAAATGCTAAAATTTAGCTGTAGACCCAAGTTGATAGCCAAATTAGTATGTTAATAATTTAACATTAAAAGAGGCTGGTTCACAGTTATCTGAAATCTTGTTGCAAACCCTGGGGGGAAATTCTTCTAGCAGTTATATGAATTAAATGAGTTATTAAATGGTTAAATCAAATTTCAGAGATTAGTTTTAGATCTGTGCTGTTTTACCTTGTAGCCACTAACCCTGTTTGCCTACTTAAATTTGTATTAATTTAAATTAAATGTAAGAAAACTTAATTTCCTTAATCAAGCAAGCCACATTTCAGTGTTTAGTAGCCATATGTGGCTTGTGGCTACCATATCAAACAACCTACTGTTCCACATGAACATTGCCAACATTACAGAAAATCCTGTTGGAAAATTCAATCCTATTTTAATATTGACAGATCTCTTACACATTTGTTAATTTTTAAGCTGTTTAGTATATTACCTAATTTTATTCCCACAACCATCATATGAAAATTACAGGAGTTACTATTACAGTATTTTATAATGTTAACCATGCATTTTTTTTTTCAAGCCAGCTGCAGTTAAAGATCTTGGAAGCTCAAATGGGTGTACCTTGTGTAATTAATTTATTCAAATGATATTCAAAATTCATTTCTATCTTTGTTCTGGGTGGAGATGGAACAAGTTTTGAATTTGAATGGTATTAGCTTTCGGTAGTAAATTTCATCATCAAATGTGCTTTACAGTACCACGGAAAATGTGTGTCTTTAAATAAAATAAACACAATGCCTTCTTTAAGTTGGAAAATTAGAAAAAGCTCTATATGACACAGGTTTCAAATAAATCTTATGGGTACTTAGCTCAGTACTTAAAAAAATGTAATAATAATAATAACACCTGTGTGTTTGTGTTGATATAGCAAAGTCCCATCTTAAATTTTTCAGCCAACAATTTAAAAAGTTGTCACATTTTTACACAGTAAAATTAACATGATCTACTGTAGTATTTCTTTCCACCAGAATTCATGCTAAAGTCATAAAGCTTTTTTAAGGACCACTCATCTCAACTGATATTGTAGAGCCAAAAATTAAGTCCTCCATTAAAAGAAACCTCGGGCTGCACATAGCCCCAGGCCTAAATAAACTTAACCAGCTTTTCCACTTCTGAGCAAATGCCTGCGCTGCGGGAAGCTAACACCTAACCAGCTCTCTCTGCTTCTGTAACAAAGCTTAAGGCTCGCTTCCCCGCCGCCGGATTGCCCAAGGGACTAGCCCCCTGGGGGCAGCCACTCCCAAAAGGCCAGCAGCCACCCCCCACCTTGCTGAGAGAAGGGCCTGGAGAGAGAGATGTTAACCTGTTAGTCGCCAAACAAGACTTAAAACTCGCTCTATGATAGACTGAATTCAAAGGTATCCCAAATGTTGTAATTAGATCCAGCCAAACCTGATGGCGGGAACCAATCAGATACGGTATATGTTCACATTTGAATGTTAACCAATGGCAAACTTGTAACCATGGAAATCTGTCCCTCCCCATGACTTGTTTACTTCTGTCTATAAAAAGGCTGCAGAGGCTTTGTTCAGGGCCTCTCAGCGTCACCGGCAACGAGTGACTGCGCGGAGGACCGGGTTCGAACCTGCAAATAAACAACCCTTGCCGCTTGGCTTTGACTCTGGTCTCTGGTGGTCTGCTTTTGGGGTTCTCTCGAATTCTGGGCGTTTCAATATGTTTACAAGATGAAGCCTCTTTACCTTCATTAATCTAAAATTCCTTTAGTGTAATTCACAAATGCCCTCTTTCTTTCACTCTGTTCATTGACACTCATACTCTTGGGTCTGATTTTCTTTTCCAAATCTATTTGTTCCTTGAAGTTTTATTACCTGTTACTTTGGCATGAGTAATTATAAAGAGCATGCTTTTTTAGATTTTGCCTAATTATAATTTTCCTTGCACTGTTTTATCCCTCTTTTCCTGTATACTTTCATGATTACTTTATATTAGAAACTATACTACTATACCCATGTGATTTATGCTTTGGTTGGTAAATGCACACGTATAATTTTGAGGCAAAAATAAGTATTAATATCCAGTCTCACAGTGTTGTACTAAAAACAGGGATGCTCCACATTAAGTTATTAAATCAATAATAACTGTGAATGCGAAACAAATGTCAAGGGATTATTTAAATTTAGTAAAAAAAGACATTAGAGTTATTTCCATCTTTAGTATAATATATATAATTACAAAGTAAAATACTGAAAATTAAAATGAGTATAGAGAAGTAATCAAAATATGTGGCTTTTTTGAAAGAAGTTAAAGCTTTACTTTATACATTACTGCTGTATTTAATTTAACTGAATATTTAAGTTCAAGCAATAATTATTTTTTAAAAATTTTTTAATGTTTTTATTTATTTCTGAGAGAGAGAGAGAGAGAGAGACAGCACAAGCAGAGGAGAGTCAAAGAGAGAGGGAGACACAGAATCTGCAACAGGATCCAGGCTCTGAGCTAGCTGTCAGCACAGAGCCTGACACAGGACTCAAACCCACGAAATGTGAGATCATGACCTGAGCCGAAGTCGGACGCTTAATCAACTGAGCCACCCAGGCACCCTAAGTTCAAGCAATAATTCTAAGAACTAAAAATAATGAAGCCGCAGTTGCTGCCATCATGTAGGTTCATATAAAAAGGTATGTGCTTGAGGAAAGATTTTATGAGGAAGATGATTTTAGAGAATTGAATGATGGTAGGAGATTTGAAGGGGAGAATGAATTCATTTTAAGAGAGAGAAAATAAATATAAGGCACAGAGAGTACAAAAGGCAGATCATTTGGGGGGAAGAGCAAACGGGCAGGTTTAGATAGCTCATGGGATATATGAGAAAATAATAAATGATGCAACTAAAAGTGTAGGCTAGGGTCAGGTCACAAGAGATCATGAATGTCAGATAAAGCAATGTGTACTTAATAGAAAATAGAAAGCTTCAGTTGTTATTTTTATTATTAGTTACTAGTTTAAGGTGCAGCTAGAATAATGTCAGATATGCTGTAAGTTTTATGTGAATGCACCAGAGCAGGTAGAGACTAAAGAGATGGGATCAATAATTTTAATTATTTGTCTGTGAGGAGCATCCGGGTACTCGGTCGGAAGACACAGAACCCTTGATCTGGGAGTCATGAGTTTGAGTCCCATGTTGGGTGTAGAGATTACTTACTAAAAATAAAACTAAAAAAAAAAAAAAAAAAAGAATGCTTCTTGGAGGGTACAATCAGTGATGTAACTGTGTTCATGGAAGCATGGAAATTTTAAAGGATGTTAGAGACATTGGGCATCAACTCTAGTACATAGGCCCTATGTGAAAGAATCTTAAATGTGAATGTTTTGAAGGGACACATGCACCCCAAAGTTTATAGCAGCACTATCAATAATAGCTTAAGTATGGAAAGACACCATTGATGGATGAAGAGATAAAGAAGATGTGGGGTGTGTGTGTGTGTGTGTGTATGTGTGCATGTGTGTGTATACTCATTGATATATATATACATTGATTGCCAAGTAATACTCATTGTATATATAGTATTACTCGGCAATCAAAAAGAACGAAATATTGCCATTTGCACTTACATGTATGGAGCTAAAGGGTATTATGCTAAATGAAAATAGTCAGAGAAAGACAAATATCATGACTTCACTCATATGAGGACTTTAAAGATGCAAAACAGATGAACATAGGGAAGGGAAGCAAAAGCAATATAAAAACAGGGAGTGGGACAAAAACAAGAGATTCTTAAATATGGCGAACAAACACAGGGTTACTGGAGGGGTTGTGGGAGGGGGGATGGGCTAAATGGGTAAAGGGCTTAAGGAATCTACTCTTTAAATCATTGTTGTATCATGTGCTAACTTAGGTGTAAATTATAAAAAATAAATAAATTATAGAAAGTAAACAAATTAAAAAATAAATAAATAAATAAAAAAGAATGTTAAAGGTGAAGAAAAGTGAGAAGTAAGTGGAAACTCCAGGTCTCAGAGCCTATGTGACTAAGAGAAGATAGTGCTGTTCACAGACATAAGAGAAGCAATTGGATTGAGGTGAATGGGAGACCCAGTTTTGGAGAGGCTGCCCTGGCACAGCTACAGGCACTTTCCTCTTCAACAGACCTTTCCCCATCACCCTGCTTTTGCTTTAAGCAGCCAGTGTCCTTGCTCTATCCTCTGAGCACTTTGAGGGATGGTGATGCAGCATCTCATTCAAATTTTATTTCTAGTGTTTGGATTCTTGCCTGGCACTTAATCATTTCCCTACAACAATGCAATGAACATTTCATGAAAAGTTATTACAGACTCAACAATCTGCCTCAAATAAAAATAGTGTGCCATTTTTTAAAACATTTGCATTTAGTTTTCTGGTTGATGGGAGAAACTTTTACAGTATCAAGAACCAGAATTAACTGAGGTTGAACACAGGTATAAATGTCCTCCCCCAAAATATATCATCCTGGTTTTAAAGGCTTGAAATTTAACAATTTGAAATTTGCTCCCATGGGTTACTCCTGGTTAAAAATGTAGGTAAGTCATTGAAGGAACAAACAGATAAACTTATCTTTGTCGGTGAGATCAAGTTTGACAAAGAGAATGGTGCAGAAGGGAGATAAGAAAACAGGGGATAAAAAGAAAAATCTAGGAAGCCTGCAGATTAATTTACTGACTTCACAATTTTAGATAAAGCTAAGACTTCCTGAAACATCTTCCTGAGACCATGATATTAGTTCAATCTTCCTTTATTTATTTATTTTTTAAATGCTAAGCAACCTTGGGGCATCCGGGTAGCTCAGCAGGTTAAGCATCTAACTTCGGTCTAGGTCATGATCTTTCATTTTCTGAGTTGGAGCCCCATGTCAGGCTGTGTGCTGACAGCTCAGAGCCTGGAGCCTGCTTCAGATCCTCCCTCTCTCTCTCTGCCCCTCCCCCATCCACACTCTGTCTCTCTCAAAAATAAATAAACATTAAGAAGATAAATAAATACTAAGTAATATTTCCTGCCCTCAACTTCCTGCAGTCTATTCTCAGCAGAGCAACTAGAGTAATCTGTTAAAATAAAAGTCATCTTATGTCACTTTACTCTAAACATGTTAGAGGTTCCCGTCTAAAGCAGAATTAAAGTTGGCAATGATTTGTAATGCCTTATTCCTCTTGTCCTTACTTCCTCTACTTTCTTCATGGTTTATTCTTCCTCAACCACATTAGCTTCAGCTGGTCCTACGTTATTAGACACATTCCCAAATTCAGGCTCTTTGTACTTCATCCCTAAAACACTCCTCTCATAGCTCACACTCACATAGCTTCTTGACTAATTCTCTCACCTCCTTCAAGTCTTTGTTCAAATACACCTACCTCACTAGAACTAAGGCAATCCCCTCTCCCACATGTTCCAATCTGTCTGATCCTGTTGTTTTTCATGGCATTTAGCATCTGCCAGCAGTTTATACAATTTAATTATTCATCGCTTTGTCACTCACTTCCTCATCCTCCTTCACTAAGGTTGTTTTTGTTTTATTGTTGTTGATTATTTATATATTCCCAGCACCTGGCCCTATCTGAGACATAGTAATATGAATGTGCAATGAATGTTTTGCTGAAAAAATGAATGAATGAAATGCCTTTTATAAGTACTCTATTGATGACTTATATTTTGCATAATAGTGTCCAACTCCTTTTTTCCCCTTGTTGTCTGATTTTTGATCTAAAGATTGCAGTAATCTGCCCTTTTGTAAAAATCAATCAATCAATCAATCAATCAAAATAGCAAACTACATGAAATAAACCCTGATGATTAAATCGGTAGATGTGAGGCACCTGGGTGGCTTAGTCGGTTGAGCGTCCGACTTTCGCTTGGGTCATGATCTCGTGGTTTGTGGGTTCGAGCCCCGCGTCAGGCTCTGTGCTGACTGCCAGCTCAGAGCCTGGAGCCTATTTCAGAGTCTGTGTGTCTCTCTATCTCTGACCCTCCCCTGCTCACGCTGTCTCTCTCTCTCAATCCTAGAAATAAATAAAAATATTAAAAAAAATAAAATAAAATAAATCGGTAGATGCATCTTTACAGTGGCTTAGGAAACATAGATTCCTACTTAGTAGCTAGAAAGCATGGGATTGAGCCTCGCTTGCATGTTAGAAGCATCTCAAGACTGATTTTAGCTCTCAGAAACTCAACCACCCATGACAATGATTCAGGATGCTGCCTTAGACTGTCCCTTGTTGGAAACCTGTATATCACTGAATAACTTCCAAGATAAGAACAGCAAATTAAAACAAAAATAAACTGAAGTAAATACAAATAAAAAAGAAACTTGCAGAGAAGATGAAACAAAGAAAGAAGAAAATAATGGAAGAAAATAAAGAAAAGAGAAAGGTTTAGAAACATGAGAAAATTGTGAATTAAAGTGGAATTATAAGTGTCTATAGATTTTATACAGAATAAAGTACTCTTGTTATTAATATTAGCATGTTTGACTATTTGGCATAATTGAATTCACATATTTATTCTTTTCAATACACTGCTGTGTTAAGCAGAAACAGAAACAGTCATCTTTTCTCTGAAACTCCGATATTAAATTTTGATTCTGGAGGCTCTTTAATGCATTTTTATTTATACAATTAAATTTACTCCATTATAAAGATATAATGAAATGTTATGTAGTATAAGTGTAAAATTCTGTAATTGGAAAAATGTATAAAGAGATTATGATTACTAAATTTCTTACATATATTTCTTCTAATCATCTTCACTGTATCCAATCTCAGGTAGAAAAATACTGGGAAAACAGCTTTCAAGTAACCATGCACACCTCCCATTGAAACCTGTTAAGGGTTACATGCGAGTATAAAAGGATAATATTTGGCCTATAATGTGTTCAAGATCTAATTTACTGTACACTGAAAGCAGTACATTAGTAATAATAGTCAAAATTGAATCTCAGAGGGTTGGTAATTTTGCTGAAGCATCCAGAATTTTTCTTATCTGAACTAAGCAAACTTTGAAAAGCTCTTTCCTTTTACTCTCCCCCTCTGAAATCATCCAATTAAAAGAATGTTTCCCCTGCTATGGAACAGTGGAAATTCAGCTTTATGCTACATTTAACAGCTCAGGGGTTTAAGCTAATAAAAAGTAGCCTTCAAAGATACATGCACACACAGTATATGTTTGGTGGTGATGTGTAGTATCTTTCACTATCATTAAGACAAAATAAAATTGTACTTCATGATTTAATGGTTTTAAAAAATGTTGGAAAAATAATGCTTGCTGTTTGAAGTCTGTCACATAGCTAGATCTTATATGTGGTTTAAAAAAGGATGCACAGGGGCGCCTGGGTGGCTTAGTTGGTTAAGTGTCCGACTTTCGCTTAGGTCATGATCTCGCGGTTTGTGGGTTCGAGCCCCGCGTTGGGCTCTGTGGTGACTGCCAGCTCAGAGCCTGGAGCCTGTTTCAGAGTCTGTATCTCCCTCTCTCTCTGACCCTCCCCTGCTCACGCTGTCTCTCTGTCTCTCTCTCCTAGAAATAAATATAAATATTAAAAAATATGAAATAAAAAAATAAAAATATAAAAGGATGCATAACTTTATTCCATTGTTGTTTTGGTAATTTAAAACTTTCAGAGATTAAATGTTCATGTTCTCATTTTGGGGTGATTTCAGGGAGAAATGATGGATATTCATCATTTTATTTACTGTTAATTTGATTTGGTGTATGTTGCCAGGGCACTGATTCATCTTGTGTGTATAAACATATAATCAATGAGCAATAATTAAAAATATATGAAAAATAAATGTAATACATGTGTTGACTTGAATTATTTTTGTGCTTTGATATATATGACCTACAAATTGTATTCTTCTCATCTACAGACTTTAGACACAGTGAATACCAAAACCAAGAGAAAATGTAGCTCTACACTTGTAGACTCTTTCTGAGTTGGAAAAGTATCTAAGCTCGCTTAGCCAAATTCGTTGGGCTCTTAAATCTTCGTAGGCTCTGCTCATGACCGTTGCACTCTATTACTATGTGATCTTAGGAGGATAATCATTTAATTTATTTGTGGCCTTTTTCCCAGTTTCCCATTTCAAGGGAACTGCTATCTGCTTGTGAAACATTTAGGGACCTAGCTAATGAGGTTTGATTTAACTTCCTTTTTTTTTTTTCATTGTGTTCCAGCAACAGCTCCAAGGCTCTCTTTACCTAAGAGGTAATATGTTTCCTCTGCAGTTATGCACTTGAGTGACTTTCCCAAACTAGGGAAGGCCAATGCTCCAAGTTCAAATCTGAAGTGAAAGATTTTGTGTGTAAAATTCCTATTCTGCAACATGACTAATAAAGTTATAGCACCCAGGTAATAGGATTCTTTCTGGAAGGACCCTAGAAAGATTTTCAAATGAAATGGGATGGTAAAAAAGGAAATACAGTTTCATTTAAAAATGGACTCCTATTCATTCTGAATTTCTTTATCATGCAACCTTAGCTTTCTCTCCCTGAAATGCATTCCTTATAAGATTTAGAATAGCTTATACACTAAACATAGGGCTAAAATCTGACAAATTAAGAAGATAGTTGTTTTTCATTAATTTTGAGATTATTACAGAGAAGTAAGGGGAAAGTTTAGTGGGAAAGAACAAGGAAGACAGCTATTGTCCATTTAGCACCATTTGAGGCAGGTAAAGAAGTTTAAGATTGTGTGATTTAATTCCAGTAATAATCTCTGAAGTAGGTGACCATTAACATCTCCATTACCAGATGAGAAAACAGACTTGTAAAGGTTAAGGAATTCACTCAGTGGATAACGGGATCATAATTATAACTTAGGTTGGTTTGACCACAAAATTTGACCTAATAAGCCATATAATGAATATGCTTTAATTTTTTATCTAGGAGACAGAGAGAGAGACAGCGTGAACAGGGGAGGGTCAGAGAGAGAGGGAGTCACAGACTTAAAGCTGGCAGTCAGCTGACGAAATCATGACCCAAGCGAAAGTCGGACGCTTAACCGACTAAGCCACCCAGGCGCCCCATAATGAATATGCTTTAAATCTCTGCCTTTAAAGAACTGAGAAATTTGTATGATGAAAATGAATTCCAGTTCTACAAGGCCATGTGTGTTTTTGTTTTGTTTTGTTTTGTTTTGTTTTTTACTATACCAGTTCTACAATCCATAGTATATAATACTTCTCATATTATACAGTACAACAACTTCAAACAATAGAGGTCTACTATAGGATGATGCTTACATAAACATTCTACCCAGATTACTTGGACTAGTACAACTTTTCGAAGGAGCCCACAAAGACAGTTTCTTTATTTTCAAAGGTGTAGTTAAGAAGCAATAAACAGGCAATGTAATTATCAACCAAACTTTATCTATATATTTGCTATCAGGACCCCATATAGCACAAGGCTTTTCTTCTATATATCCTTACTGTATTAATTCTCAAAACAACTCATGTTGGATACAACTCTTAGAACACTATGTGGCTCTTTAGCCTTTGAGTATGTATTGCTTAGGAGTCCTGTTAAGCTTTCTCAGAAATTACAAGATGTTTGGCATTTTGTGACTAATTGTGTTTTGATTTTTTTTCTTTTATAATTTATGGAGTTATATAAGACCCTCAGTCCCATTACATTTACATAGGTATGACACCTTTTAATCATCATGAAATTTACATACTAGAGTGCTTTTAGTATATTTTTAGAACTTCCGTAAAACCTCACATTCATAAATCAAAGATAATTCATTTTGGACTACGTTAGTTCATTTTTCTTTTTATGTAAATCATTACTAAAATATTGGCAAAATACAGAGTTTTATAATTGCATTGAATCCATAAAAATCCAGACACTGTTAGAATGTTAATGGAGAAATAGCAAAGTTTTAAAGTCAATCAGATACATTGGGTTTCACTCCCATCATTGTTGCTTTGTAGTTTTCTCTCCTTAGGCACAGGATTCAATTTCATTGCTAGTTTCTTCATTTAGATACAGTACTAACTTTGCAGGCAATATATATACTGTGCTTGCTACAGTGTCCAGCACACTAATTATTCAATAAATTTTAAGAATTTTAGTAACAGCTAGTGAATACTTCAGGTCAATACAATATTCTTAATCATCCTGATTATATTTTAGTGCTTAATACCATAGAAAATGGTTATTTCATTATTGGATAACTTATATTGTGAAAATATTCTCCCTTTCATTGATCTCAAATTTGTCCACTTAGACTTTCTATCCATGTGCACCATTTGATAGCCTCTAAATAACTGACATCTGACAACAGATCAGTTACATATAAAGAACATGTTTCCTTTTCTGCCTTATATACTCAATATCCTCTAGTTGTGTTTTATATACTTATTTGTTTGTTTCCTATGTAATATATCAGTTAGGATTCTTTTGTTTCTGGTTTAAGCAAAACTTAACCATTTTTTGAACCAAGTACTGAAGTATATCTACTAGCTTCAGGTCTAGTACGATCGAGGGGCTTAAATAAATGTCATTGGAACCTTGTTTTGCCATCTTCAAAACTTGATTCATCTAACCCACACTGGCTTCACAGATTTTCCTATCTTAATATTAAGACAGGTACATCTCTCTTTATAACTCTGAGTCTAATGAATAAGAGAAAATGTCCTCAGCCTAATTCTCATTAATCATGAAAATAATCACTGAGGGCAGGACAAATAAAATAGGGTAATTTAACTTAAGTTACAGGGTGTGTGTAGACATTTACTGTGCATAAGCCGATCAGAATGGATATTGCCACCAATCAGTCAGAACAGACACTGGTCTTACACAACAATTATGGCTGCAGAGTACATCTGTGCTGACCGCAATTCTATTTCAAATATTTCTGCTGGCCTATCCCCAGAGAAGACTGCAAATCCTGCTTCACTCTAAAAGTAAGGACTGAGAAGGGTGCCTGGGTGGCTCAGTCAGTTAAGCATCTGACTCTTGATTTCAGCTCCGGTGATGATACTGTATTTCATGAGATCGAACCCCACGTTGGGCTCTGTGCTGACAGTGCAGAGCCTGCTTGGGATTCTCTCTTTTCTGCCTCTCTTCCTCTCATGCACACACACACACACACACACACACACACACACACTCTCTCTCTCTCTCTCTCTCTCTCTCTCTCTCTCTAAGATAAATAAATAAACTTTGAAAAAAAAAGTAAATAAAAGTAAGGACTGTAAGTGGAAGGAGTCTCAATTCTGAGGAGGAAAATAGAATTATGATTACCAGAAGAAAGATGAACAGATGAATAATGGTGGATACTGAAACCATGGTCTATAACACATTAGGTTGTTAGAATTCCTAACAACCTGCTTACTTTGCTGAATTAATTTCAGTTAAAAAACAGTTGTTTTGCACATGTTTTCCATAATAAAAAGTTGGTATGAAGTCTGACCAATGTAATATAGGGCAGGGACAGTACCTGTTTTTGTCTAAAATCTATACCTTTATTAATAAAACTCAAGATTCCCGTAACCAATTAGACACTCTACACTTGAAATATTGTCAAACTGGATTACTTATCATTCTGTACTTGTATAGTTTATTTTCTGAAGTTAAATGCCAAATGTATAACTCTCTGCCTTATAAAATTTAATGTTGCTTGGCTTAGTCTATTTTTCTGGTCATTCAGATAATACTAAACATTTTATATAAACTCAAAAACTAAGTCGTCATCTAGAAAACTGAAAATATCATATCCAGCAACTGAAAATTAATAAAAACCATCCAATCATTGAAAAATTAATTTTTGAAAAAAGAGACAATACATAGTAAAGGAAACCCTACCTTTAGACTTCTATGGTTGTAGTAATTAACACTGCATAAATTTCATCAACTAGCTATAAATGCACTTCAGTACATATTTCTCCGCTATATGAAAAATAATATAATGGTTATTTTTGTTAAATAGCTGATATAAATGAAAGTCCATTATTTTTACATAATCCCTTGAGCTGATATTCGTTGTAACCTAAAAGCTTATGTTAACTTCTAGTTATTTCTCAGTGCTCACACTCTAGGCAATTAATCATCAAATTTAGAACATTAGTATGACCATCATCAAACCCATTGGCCTAGATACTGGAGAATCCATTTTCCATTTTAGATTGATAATACCACCCTTCTTTACTTATGTAAAGTTGAAAACTTGAGATTCCAAAATAACACATCCTCAACCCTACATTATCCTGAAACATATTATCTGCATTTCAACTTACCTTCATAAATCTCATTTTCAAGTTCTGACTTCTATAATTAAGCAGAGTAGGTGATGAAGTCTTACAGTGCTACTGCTCTCTTACTTAATTTCTTTCACCTGTGACAGCTGTGACACAGCAGGGAAGCTTTTAAACAGTAATAATGAATTATCTCTCTAAACCTAAGAAAAACGTAAAGCAGAAATTTTTCCAACTTTAAGATCAAGAGAAAGGTAAGTTCCACATGGGCCAGTTTACCATGTTATAACATCAAAGCATATTTTAGGAATCATTCTATTCCAAATCCTTAATTTTGCAGCTGAAGAAATAGGCTCAGGGACATTCAGTGACTTTTCTAGTGTGCAATAGCTAGAAAGGATCAAAGTTAGTACAAGGCCTCAGGATTTCTGTGAATTCAGATCCCTTTCTATCCTTCCACGGTGCTCCTTGATTGAACTGTTATAATCCAATGAATATATAATAAAGAATTCTGAGGAAGTGGACAAGAAGGAGGGGATAATTAACTTTATTTATCCATCCAACCATGATTTGTTTTATTTCCAATTACTAAGTATTCACTTCTGCTAGTTATTGCCTGAAACTCTTGGAATACAAAGATGGGTAAGATAGGGACCATACTCAGAAAGATGTAAAATTTGAAACCACAGTCACCATTCAAATATTAGCTTTCTTATTAATGATTTTTAAAATGATTGGGGTGCCTGGGTGGCTCAGTCTGTTAAGCGTCCAACTTCGGTTCAGATCACAATCTCATGGTTCGTTGGTTGGAGCCCCACGTGTGGCTCTGTGCTGACAGCTAGCTCAGAGCTTGCAGCCTGCTTCGGATTCTGTGCCTCCCTCTCTCACTCTGACCTTCCCCTTCTCACACTGTCTCTAACTCTTTCTCTCAGAAATAAATAAAACATTAAAAAAATAAAAAAATAAAATGATGTTATATTTTCCTTATTAATTTCTTCAGTTTAAGAGTTATGAGTTGACACTTTGATTATATTAATAGATGTGATAGCTATTATTTGTGGCCTAACATCTCTAACGAGCACTGGAATGAAGAATATGCAACCACCTTTTTAGAGAAAATATATTCCCTATTACCACAAAATAATCATATGGTTTACATATGAATTTTTAATACAATAAGGAAAACATATCTTTAAGAACATTTTTTAACAGAAGAATCTATCTCAAACACCATTTACCTTTTTGAACAGATTCCCCATGTCTTTCAACAGAAGAATTTAGAACCAATATCAGCACTATTATGATTGCTTTATTATTCAAATATAATTAAAATGTGTATATATGTGTGTGTATGTGTAGTGCTACTTTTGGTGCAAAGTTTAATATAAGAGGTATCCTTTGGATGGTAAAATAATGGCAATTATCAGTTATTTTAATAAAATAGTCAAAAAACAGGACAGAACTGTCCTTGAAAATCTGAGTTTAATGGCCATTTTTGTATTATGTATACCAGAAAACAATCATTATATCTACAAGTATGATTCAAGAAGGGGGGCTCTGTACTTTAAATCCTTGATAATTATTTTTCTTCTAAGTCTGATGTAACAACATCTTCTCAGATAGGCATGTCTGTCCCAGACTTGAACTGTAAAACACTGCAGCTTGTACTGAATTCTCCTTTAGGAAAAATTTAAATTCTTCTTTTCTATATATCTAGAATATTGAAATAGAAAATAGGCTGTTTTTGTCTAGTGCATTTACTAACATAAGGTTTTTGGTTTTTTGGTTTTGTTTGTTTGTTTTCTGTACAGCTCCAGACAACAATTGGTTTCAGGTGTAGGCTTTTTTTTTTTCCCCCTGCTGTACAGCTCCAGGTGACAATTGGTTTCAGATGTACAGTTTAGTGATTCATCACTTACATATAACACCCAGTGTTCATTTCAAGTATCCTCCTGAATGCCCAGCACCCAGTTAGCCCATCACTCATTCACCTCCCTCCATCAACTTTCAGTTTGTTCTCTACAGTTGAGTCTCCTTTTCTTAATCAGACAATAGATTAAATGGTTTTGTGGTTCACCCAGGTTTACCCAGGACTTCTATCTCTACTTTTGTGTACTCTGCTATTTGAGTCTGGGGAGCATGTCTAATTTCTTACTCATTCTGTATCTTTACTGTCTAATACAGAGGCCTGGCATATGCTCAGTTTTTAATTGTACAGTACTCAGTACTCAGTTTTTTAATTGAAAATGAAATTGAAGTACCATAATTCTGCTTATTTATGATGGTAAAAGTATTTGCAGATATTCACATAAACAGAAGCAGTAAAGTTTATTACTTAAATGGTCAAGATAACTTTCTCTTGAACTCTTTTCAATATCTAAAAGTTCATTTCAATGAGTTAAACAATATAGTTTCCCCATGGGGAAACTGATGAAGAATCTGTTCAAGACACTTATGAACATAATGATTTACCTGCATTGCATTAATATGCAATAAAGCAATCCAGGTTTGATTCTAAACTGGTAACAAATGAAAGGCTATGGTAGAAAAAGAGAGGAGAAAAATCAGCATTTTCAAAATACCAAAAAAGAAAAAAAAATGCATTTCATGGCATCTATACAAATAATATATACCATGGAATTTTCCTTTTTTCTTTCCAAGGCAACATGATAGATTTAAAAACGTTGATTTATTTACATTAAAAAGAAAAAAATATATGGTTGGCATAAATCTTATAAAAATACAAGAGAAATATCCTATAAAATGTTTGAAGCATAAAAATTCAAATCAAATAAAAAATGTTCATTAAGTCACCATCAAATAATAATACTCTATTTTAAAATTAGTTCTAATACATTAAATGTGCACTTTCCATTTTTCTACATAATGTCCATGCACTTGGGATAATGCAAATGATAAAATGGTAAGTAAAATGAAACATTTATTTACTAAGGAGAGACTTGGTAGTTTTGCCCCTAGGAATGTGGCCACGCATCAGGGGCAGTATCATATATTCATCCTTAATTATACTCTCTAAGCAAATCAATGTTTATCATGTGTGACTATCAGCAGAAATGTTTGGGCTAGCCAAACCCAAATGACCATAAGCTTTAAGAATAACCAAATAATTTAATGAAAAAACATTTTCTTACAAGATCCCTCATTCAGTAATCTGCCCCCAAAATATCAACTCCTCATTCTACCCTAAGATGTTACATTTCTAATAAGTACATTCAATATCTGTTTTTGAGTCAATAATTGGAGAGAAAAATGGCAGTTTTAAACTATAAATATCACATAGATTGAGTACCAGAAAGCTGAGTTATATATGATATAAAATACCTTTCCAATATTCTTCTAGAAACATATCTTTTTATAAAAGAACATTTTCATTTCAAACTGTCCTCAATTAAGATGTAAATCAATATATTCTGTATATTTAAAAGTAGGATTCTCCTAATTTGTAATTTTTTGACATACAGAGATGAAAATTGATATTAAAAACTTAGATAAAAATAAATGTTAAGAAAAGTAAATCATGGAAAGAGCCCACATGTCCATCAACTGATGAATAAAGACGATGTGGTGTATACACACACACACACACACGCATGCATGCATACACACAGGCACACAATGGAAAACTACTCAGCAATGAAAAAGAATGAAGTCTTGCCATTTGCAATAACATGGACAGAACTAGAGGGCATTATCCTAAGCAAAATAAGTTACTCTGAAAAAGACAGATATCATATGATTTCATTCATGTGTAGAATTTGAGAAAGTCAACAGATGAACATAGGGGAAGGGAAGGAAAAAAATAAGATAAAATCAGGGAAACTCTTAAATTCAGAGAATAAACTGAGGGGTGCTAGAGGGGAGGTGGGTAGGGGTGGGGTTAAAAGGGTGATGAACATTAAGGAGGCACTTTTCAGGATGAGCACTGGGTGTTATATGTAAGAGATGAATCACTGGGTTCTACTCCTGAAGCCAAGACTACACTGCATATTAACTAACTTGAATTTAAATTTAAAAAAGAAAAAAAAATATGAACTTCTAGGTTCACAGAACACCTCTCAATCTGATTGCTAAAAGATAATAAATACATTGAATTAGTTTGAAAAAAAACATGAATAATTTTAGTAGAGATGTTTTTAAGTATAAGCTCAAATTCTAAAAATGTCATAAATCCACAAATACAAATTGTTTTTGAAATGAGAAAAACTTTTGTAGACAGCATTCTCATGTCCAACTCACTTTATTTGCATTGGACTCATATATAAGTTGTCAAGTCAACAAATTATTTCATAAAGCCCCTGAATTTTTCAATTCTCTCTGTTGCCATATAAGAGGGTTTTAGAAAAGGCAGAGATCGTAGACGCCCTACAACCTATCTAGGGCATATAATGGAGACCTGAAATGCAAAGGTTGTGAATGCACAGAGCATTGCTACAGCATCTTATGTTAAGAATCTACATAAGCACTCCTCTCCCTGACTGTAGATACAAGTGAAATTAAAAAAATTATAATAATAAATAGAAAGTAAAATTTTAAAGGGACACCTGGGTGGCTTAGTAGGTTAGGCGTCCAACTTTGGTTCTGGTCATGATCTCATGGTTCATGGGTTTGAGCCCTGTGTCAGGCTCTATGCTGACAGCAGGGAGCCTGCAGCCTGCTTTGGATTCTGTGTGTGTCTCTCTCTCTTTCTCTGCCCCTCCCGCACTCTCAAAAATAAACATTTTTTTAAGTAGAATTTGAAAGACTCGCATATTTAACATTTATATAAATAACATAACAAAAAACAAATGAGAACTAGGCATTTTTTTCCTACAATGTTAACTTTTAAAGTCCAATATATATAGCTTTTACTTTGTTCTATTTTCAAATTATATTTCAGATCTTTAAAAATTGAGCATCAGAAATTGGGGTTTCCAAAAACTATAAACTCCTCTTAAATGGATTAGTTGGATTATAATTCAAACTCATTAATCAATACAATGTGGAATGACTCACATAGAAAAGTTTTCTCAGGAACTTCTACATGGCCCACAAGTTAATATTATTGGCTACTTCCAGAATCTACTTATAAACAATCTCCACAATACTGGTATGCAATGCATGTGATACATTAGATAACTTACAGATGGTTGTCTTATGACCAGATCTACAAAATTAATAGAGAAAGCTTATGGAACCACATAGGCCTATGAAAAACTAAAGGTTGTTATTACCAATAAAATCTAGAGTAAAATTCACTCAAAAGGTATCAGTATTCCAATTAAAAATAATTTTTGATCAAATTATGATTATAATCAAAACTGAAGAGAAAATAACTAATTATTTTCATATTATTCCTTCTTTTGAAAAGTTATCATGGATGGTTCATTATATACTGTATAGGCTGCATCAGATTCCATGAAATTTTAAGTTTATGGATGCTATCCTATTAATTCATTTACTCACTGATTTGTACATTCATTCAACCAACATGTATAAGAGTCCACTATGCACTATTTTTAGTAGAGAAATAGGTGGACAGAAGTAGTGTGTGCATCAAATGGGAAATGATGATCTTTAGGAAAGTATGGTCTATGGATGACAGAAAGAAAGAAATACTTTAACTTAGAAAATTTCAAAATATGTAGGTCATCCAGATATCAGCTACCTGGAGTTGGGAAAAGAAAGACCTTGCTCTGCAGGTCTACATGAGGATTCAGAGCCATCTAGACATTGTGCTACTGGGATTTCTCTCTTTACTACCACACAGGAGAGTTTATACTTCTAGGATGGGAAATAGCACAATGAACCAGCAAAAATGATAATAGGTCAAAAACTATGATCGTAATAGTACCATTGCTTTGTATTGTTTCTGTGATCACATATGCAATTATCTATTTTAAATATAGCATAGGAGTGAAGACATGAGATGATTATAAAATGGAATCAGTAATTTACATATTAGTGATTCCTAAGTATTTTCTCCCAGAAGTAATAATGGGGTGAGATATTTCTAATTTAAAGGTTTGCTAGTCAAATGTAGACTTGTGGTTTTTTTTTTTTTTTTTTAATATTTTTTATTTATTTCTAGGAGAGAGAGAGAGAGAAAGAGAGAGAGAGAGGGACAGCGTGAGCAGGGGAGGGCCAGAGAGAGAGGGAGTCACAGACTTTGAAACAGGCTCCAGGCTCTGAGCTGGCGGTCAGCACAGAGCCCGCCGCGGCGCTTGAACCCACGAACCGCGAGATCATGACCTAAGCGAAAGTCGGACGCTCAACCGACCAAGCCACCCAGGCACCCCAATGAAGACTTGTTTTTTGGTAATCCTTCTTGCACACAGGTATATTTGTGTGGTGAAGGCTCTTAGAAGCCTCAACACAAATAAAATGATATATTTTTATTCAGCACAGCATTTTTCTAATTTAAAACTCTCAGAAGCCTCACCACAAATAAAATGGTTTGTGTTTATTTAACAAGTTATTTTTCTAACTTAAAAGTCCTACTACTCCTCTGGGTATTTTAAATAAGAAAAACAAAAGAGCCACTGACTAACCATCCAACACTGTCTCATATTTAAGAGCACTGTCCTTAATGTCTCTTTAATAAAAGACAGTTTATTAAAATCATTTGTGATCATACACTCCTTAATTTTGTTTTTGCTTTCTAAGACCCATATAATATATTTCTATGCAAAACAAATGATCTTAAATTTTGAAAAAGATGTTTTTATTTAAAGCATGCATAAATCACACCTGGCTTAATGGTATTTTTGTCTGTGTTGCTTGATATTTAGCACCATAATCAAACCATATTGCAGTGTTCACAGTTTCTGATGAGCCCTAAATGAGGCTCCATCAATCTGGCAGACTATTTCAAGAGTAGAACTAAAGATGAAAAATTTCACCTTGCTTCTAAAATAAAACTCTACCCACCAAATATGTCCAAACTAAATCATTTAAGTGAGAATAATTGAATATGGGCACTTCCTAAGGATTATCGCTGAGCCATCACCTGCCCCAGCTGGCAGGAATCCTTAGTAAATGATATGTGCCCTAACAATATTACCAGGACATAATGGAAACTGAAAATGCAATAGGCATATGGGCTTTTTAAAAGACAACTGTATAAATAATACTAATGCCTCTTTTCAAGAAATGTATTGAAACTAACTCCTTGCACACCTATCAAGTCACATTATTTAAATCATCTCTCCAATTTTATCTTTGAAATGATATCTTTAAAGTACTTACTAAAAGATTATTGCTTATGATCCTATACATGGTAATACATCACACCAAAAACTTTGATTTCACAATATATTTCAACCACACACCAATTCTATTACTCCATCTCATTATTTGAGAGGCAAGGTTGTTCTCAGCTCTCTTTTCCTATTAACAAAACACCTATAAATAATGTTACTTGTATAATAACTATAACAAAAATTTAGCAGGTATTTCGGATGGCCTAACCACTGAAAGCTTATATATCTATAATCTTATCTTATTATCTATTTATGAGGACAGAATGAGAAACATAGAAAGGGTTCTGGTTAAAGACGGCAACACAAGGGGCTCCTGAACTGATCTCCTCTCACAGACACACACCAAATCCACAGCTACCTGCAGAACAATTCCCTCTAGGGGCGCCTGGGTGGCTTAGTCGGTTAAGCGTCCGACTTTCGCTTAGGTCATGATCTCGCGGTTTGTGGGTTCAAGCGCCGCGGCGGGCTCTGTGCTGACCACCAGCTCAGAGCTGGAGCCTGTTTCAGTCTGTGACTCCCTCTCTCTCTGACCCTCCCCTGCTCACACTGTCTCTCTCTCTCTCCTAGAAGTAAACAAAACATTAAAAAAAAAAAAAAGAACAATTCCCTATGAAAGAAATCCAGACATTAGCTGTGTGATTCCTATACATCAAGTGAAGGAAAGAAAAATACACATCAAAGGGTGTAGAAGAGGCTGAGATAGCATCTCACCATAAACCCCAATCTCGAGCAGGATGACATATTATCAAGAGGGAACTCACAATTCCCAGCTTCTCTGTCAGGAGGAAAGGGTTTGTGTCCCAACTTCTAAGTCTTCCACCTGAGGCACGGCCCTTAAAACACCCAGGTCTGAAACCTGACAGGTCTTGTGTCCATGAGACCCACAATACTAAATAAAAAACAGTTCTTAATGGGTTTATGGAACTCTCTGTGGCTGTCCCCCTAGGGCTCAACAAAGACACAGCAGACTAAACTACCCAGTCTTCAACTGAAAGAAGCAACTTAAAGAAGTGGGCAGAGGGTCAAGCTTCTAATTTAACACATATCTAGGGGCTGACTGCAATCTTACTTAGAGTCTTGGTGTAATCTTCATGCTCTCTCTGTGGGTATATGTGAAGGAAAGGAAATCAGGGCCTGAAAAAGCTAGAGCCACCCCCATGTTTGTTGCAGCCTTACTTACAATAGGCAAGACATGTAAACAACTAAGTGTTCATTGATAAATGAACAAATACAACACACACACACACACACACACACACACACACACACAAATATTTTTCAGCCATAAGAAATAGGAAAATATGTCATTTGTGATAACATGGATGGAACTTGAGGGTGCTTTGTTAAATGAAATAGTAAGAAAGAGAAAGACAAATACTGCATGACTTCACTGTAAAAAAAAAAAAATGTTTATCTATTTATTTCTGAAAGGCGGATGGGAGAGAGAGGGAGAGAGAGAATCCCAAGCAAGCTTCACAGTGTCAGCACAGAGCCTGACATGGGCTCAGTCTCACAAAACCATGAGATCATGACCTGAACCAAAATCAAGAGTCCAATACTTAACCAACTGATCTACCCAGATGCCTCTGTATGACCTTGCTTTTATGTGAATTCTAAAAAAAAAAAAAAAATCAAACTCTTAGATATAGAGAACAGATTGGTGGTTGCCAGAGGCAGGGGTAGAGTAAAATGAGTGAATGGGGTCAAAAGGTACAAACTTTCAATTTTAAGATAAATAAAATCTGGGGGTGTAACATACAGTATACTCAATAGAGTGAGCAACACTGTATTATATATTTGAAAGTTGCTAAGACAAAGTTACAAGAGTAGTTTGTTACAACTTAAAAGTTCTTATCACATGAAAAATGAATTTATAACTATGTGAAGTGATAGATGTTGACTAAACTCGTTGTGGTGACCATTTTGCAGTATGTACATATATCAGTTCATTACGTCAAACACCTAAAACTAATACAATGTTATCCTATGGTATAGTCAACTATATCTCATTAAAATGAGGGGAAAGAATCATAAATGTAGAATTTCTACTTCAACTTATGTTATAAAGCAAATCGATCATGGTCCAAAAAATAAGCAAAACACATTTCCACTCAATTTTATACATTTCAGTAATTTTCCTTATCACATGGGTACTTTCTGAGCCCTTCAGTAATTTAGTGTATGATATGATTGCCCAAATACATAGCTTCTAGATTTGAAAGTGAGAAGCAAAACAAATACAGGCATAATCAAGAGGAGACCATGGCATCATGAAAGAAAAGGAGTCAGGAAAATATAATTTGCTGATGGTTGAGTAGTATACCAGTGGAGACCTCTGAGGATTAAAGCATTATGATCATGAGTGAGTAAACTTTACTGTTAAAAAAAGGGGAGGGAGGAAGAAGAAGGAAGGAAGAGAGAAGGAGATGAAGACTTCCATAGCTAAAATGGTCCAAACAGACATATCAACAGTTTAGATGTATTTGTCCTAATTGTTAAAAATGCATTTAGAATATATTGAAATAGATAGATAAAACACTTTCCATCAGATATAGTTAAATGACAAAATTTCAAAGTTCAGCTGCCATAAGCTACAGCAGTAGATAAAATCAGATAATTATAATCACTCGTAACTTGTCTTTTGTGAAAATAAAGGTGGAAATTAAGATGTAGTATTTCAAGTCTAAACTAGTCAGGAGGTTGAAGTTTGTTATTTTTTGAGAAAAAATATGATCTAGAATACTTATAATTTAATTTGTTTCTTGAAGATACCTAAAGTGACTCAGATTAAACATCCATTAACTTTATTAGAAGACAAACTTGAGTCCTTCCAAGAGCAGATAATAGGTAAGCAAGTGCAAGAAGGTCTTGATATTATTGCAAATGTTCCAGCAGAGAATTTATTTTCATCTTCTCTGCCCACTTCTTCTTGAACTGCTTTGAAAAGGCAGCAATGTCAGACAATGTGGATCACAGCTTGGAGAGGTGGCCAGATATGAGATCCCGATTCCCTCACTATGGCCTGGAATCATAAGTTCTCTAAGTAAATCCTGGACCAGTATACTATATATTTTAATATATTCATTTAATATAATACTATTACATATATGTATATATGTACATATATATGTGTGTATATATATATAAATATATATATATAATAAAATATTTATATGTTTAAATATATAAATTTAAATATATATATATTTAAATCAACCTTTGCACTTTCCTACAGGCAAAACCATTTTAATTTTTAAAAACTGCTTTAAGGGGCATCTGGGTGGCTCAGGCAGTTAGGCATCTGACTTCGACTCAGATCATGATCTCACAGTCTGTGGGTTCGAGCCCCGTGTCGGGCTCTGTGTTGACAGCTCAGAGCCTGGAGTATGCTTCAGATTCTGTATATCCCTCTCTCTCTGACCTGCCCCTGCTTATGCTTTCTCTCTCTCTCTCTCTCTCTCTCTCAAAAATAAATAAAAACTTATTTTAAGAGATAAAGAATATATAATTATATTTTATTCTTATATTTAAGCTATGTTGCCCACTGGAATTCTATTGGATTTGCCCATTCTAGCATGAGATTCAGAAGCTACGGCTGAAGGTCAGGTGCATGCTTGACGCTCCACAAAGGGGAATTCCAGTACTGACTCAAGTAGAACAGATCAACACCAAGAAATACTGCATAATATTTACTTAATTTTCCCTTCATATTGAATTCATGAGTTCAGATATTACTAAAGCTTCTTTTTACATACTATGACTAAGGTTTTTAAGTTAAGAATTAGTTAATTGGTTGGTTTCACAAATATTGAAGGTCTCTGTGAGTTAGACCCTATGAATACAATTATGAATGACTGAGACTGTCCTTACCACTTACAAGCTAGTGTATGAGGGATTTTTAGCAGGAGATAACCCTTCTAGCACAAAGGAGCTTTGAAAAGTCTCCAATGTCAATTGTATGGCTATACACCACTACTAGTCTGTTTGTACACTCTAAGTGGGTATTGATTGAGCTGTGAGCATACAGGTAAAGAAATCTAATCAAGGTAGGGGCGCCTGGGTGGCTTAGTCGGTTAAGCGTCCGACTTTCGCTTAGGTCATGATCTCGCGGTTCGTGGGTTCGAGCCCCGCGTCGGGCTCTGTGCTGACTGCAGGCTCAGAGCCTGGAGCCTGTTTCAGTCTGCGACTCCCTCTCTCTCTGACCCTCCCCTGCTCATGCTGTCTCTGTCTCTCTCTCCTAGAAATAAATAAAACATTAAAAAAAATTAAAAAAAAAAATCTAATCAAGGTATAAGGTAAGTGTAAAGACACATTTTTAAAATTCTTTTTAAGGCATTTTGTTTTGTTTTGTTTTATTTTGTGAAATTAAGTGAGCACACGTAGGGGACAGGCAGATAGGTGGGGGAGAGAGAATCCCAAGCAGGCTCTGCACTGTCAGCTCTGAGCCCGACAGAGGGCTCAAACTCACGAACCATGAAATTATGACCTGAGTCAAAATCAAGAGTTGGAAGCTTAACTGACAGAACCACCCAGGCAAACCTATAGTTAGTTTTAATAAAATTATCCAGCTTATTTCAAAAGCAATATTAATAGGACAATATATTAGACTCTCCAAAAAGAGTCATAGTATGGGCTAGTAAACTCTTTGGATTTATCTGTGTATAAATTAGAAAGAATAGTAAGAAGGTCTGCGCTTTCTGTTACAATCAAGGCTCAGAGGGTCACCACTGAGGATAGTTACATTTCCCTTCATTACAATGATGTGGTCAATTTTAATATGCGAACACAACTATTTGAGATTTCTTCCATTATTTTTAATGGCAGAAAATAAAAGGGAGAACAAGTGAACTTTGTTTCCCCTTCTAATCAGTCTGTAGGATGTTACAGATCAAGTAAGACAACAGGATGTTATAAACCAAATAAAATAAGTATTAAATATTAGGGCTCACATTTATTGTAGGCTTACAGTGAGCCAAGTATGGTGCTATTTACTTCACTGTTTCCTTTAATTATTAATACTATGAAAATGTATTGTTATGGATATCATTTTACTTGCATCAAGTAACCACAGCATGGATAACAAAAGTTATTATTCATGGTCTTCCCTGAATGAGAGAGTCAAGATATCAATACCCTTACATTTTCTACTTAAAGATATATATTTATATGTAATTATATAACATATATAAAATTAATAAATATATAATAATATAAAGATACCATTAACAATTTTGAAAATAAAATCACCACAACCCATTGCATATGCTTCCTCCCAGTCCTTAACTATTTTCATTTACATTAAACACAATTGCAAGTGGAACATACACAGACAATTCTGTATCCTTTTAATGATTTGATGTCAAAATAAGATAAAGCCCTAGAAAGCTAGAAAATCATTATACTAATTAAGGGTAATTAATTCAATATAATGCAATTTCCCCCAGAGCTTGGTGAAGAGCAAAGCATCAAACAACATTTAGTGTACCAACAGAATTTGGATCGCCTGATAGGCTTACATTAATGGGATTTTGCCTGAAGTGAGTTCATCTTCATTTGAACTCTCACTGGATTTTTTTTTCTATTCCTATATGACATTTAATACATGTTACTTTTTTTCTTTTATTATTCGTATGCATGTCACCTCTCTAGATTGTGGCTTTGAATTTAGGGAGTGTTCCTTTATCACTGTATCTTTTACAAATTAAGAATTCAATAAATATTCACTAAATGAATGGATACATGAATATTAAAAGTAGGATAACAGGTGCAATTCACTATAAGGAATTTTATAAATGTACTTTGATTTAAAAAATTGAAATATTAAACAAGCCACATCCTACAGAAATAAAAACATGCTTGAAATTCTTATTAATAAAGATTAGTAAAGTTCAAAGCAATGCCCAGGTATTTCTTCTTTTCCCTTATCCCTAAGCCATACTGTCAACAAGTAATAGGAACCAATCTGAATCTAAATTAATGATAAAACTAAATTTACTGAAATAAGTTAAATCTACTGGTAGGCTATATTTAAATTATTAAAAAAAAAAAAAACTGGGTTTTTTGGACTGTTCTAACTACTACCACCATCCCTTGGGAGAGATATATGATGCAGACATTAGGAAGATAATTGAGTAAAATAACCTAATACTGAATTAATTAACATTTTAATGGAAAATTAATGTCTTGCACACAAGATAGGAAGGAATTTTTTTCTTTGTTTGAGTGATATACTACTAGTTAAAATTAACTTGTGCAAGTAGGTAATCTAGCTTCTTCTTGGAAAAATACTCCACGGAAGATTCTAACTCAGTTACATTAATCCGAACTGCCACATTAACTCCACCTTTCTCCTTTAATTCCTGTATTTAAGTCTTAATTTTGAGTCAAACAAATAAAGTATTTGGACCCAAACTATCAAACTGTTTAGAAATCTTTGGAGAACAGAAAGCACCAAATGGCTTGCTTTCTGGTTACCAAGTCTATGAAATTAATCTGAAAAGAACTGAATACATTGAGCAAAGGATTAAAAGCATAAGGAGAGTAAAATATGAAGGAAAAAAAAAAAAAAAAGACTTCCCAATCTTGAAATCTTAAGTCATTCTTCAAATGTTGAGGTGTCTAAGGATGTCTGATCCTTGTCCCCAAAAGTGTGGTGTAAATATATCAACATGGACTTAGAGTCACTTTGCAGGACTAAATGGTTTTTAGAGTCACAGGACACACTAGGGGACTGCTTCGTGATATTCCAAAATGACTGGAAGGAGCCTGGTGGTGCCGACAAAGAATAAACTGTGCATCTGGGCTGATGCTGAGCTGAAGAACTTTGTCCTCTTTTCCTTGTTCTCCTGAAAAATGTGTGTGAAGACAGGATGTTGAAGATTTTTTTTTTCTTTTTGGATAAAAGATGCTTTGCTCGCCCTCATTCAACTGGTGTACATACTTTATCAATTCAGCACACTGCAAAGTTACTTCAATGCTGCATATTGTTCCTCACATATAATACAGGAAATAGAAAATCCTGACAATTTCTTATTCTTAGAAGAAAATATAATGATGAATATTTTTGCTCTAGGCTAAATGTATTCCTTTCAAATAGAAAAGCATCACCTTGGAGCAGAATGAACCTTTGGAAACTACGTATTCACGTCCCTACCTCAGATACACTGTACTAACCCAAGACTATATAATTCCATTGAACAAGGAATAAGAAGACAAAATTGTTTCTCATTTCCTTGTCATTTAAGCTTCCTGTTTATACTCTACACATAGATTGAGTTGCCAGAATTTAGCATGGAGGTCTTTCTGTGGAGAAATATGTATATTTTTCATTTCTTTTGTACTTCTTTCCTATAAATGTGAACACCCAAAATATTTCAAATACAAAACAAATTCACTGTTGATGGAGTTGAAATAACATGCTCTCTTTTACCTAGAAAAATGCAATAAAAATGCAATAAAAATAGCACTGAATAAAGTTCAAAAACATGTTTTACTGGATTAATTTAATTCAACAGTGTCCATATTTTTAAATGTTTATTTTTGAGAGAGAGAAAGAGAGAGAGAGAGAGAGAGAGAGAGGAGAGAGAGAACACAGGCAGGGGAGGGGCAGAAAAAGATGGGGACAGAGGATCCAAAGCAGAGACCCTGATGTGAGGCTCAACCCCACAAACCATGAGATCATGACCTTAGCCAAAGTTGAACACTTAACCAACTGAACCACCCAGGCAGCCAAACAATGGCCACGTTTACCTTCATAATTAAAAACTTATGAACATTTCTTAGGGCAGTGCACAAACATTATTAGCATTATAAATCAGCATTATTAGCACTTGAAAAAATAAAAATGAATGAGTTAGAATCTCTGATGATAAAGACCCTGGAATATGAGTTTTACCAGACTTTCCTAGAGTAGATAGGATACTCATTGATATGCTTGGTCTATGACAAAAATAAGCAAACAACAAGCAAAGAATAAGATTTTAAAAATACTGGTTTTGAGGTGTGCCTGGGTGGCTCAGTCGGTGGAGCGTCCGACTTTGGCTCAGGTCATGATCTTGTGGTTCACGGGTTCGGGCCCCACGTCAGGCTATGTGCTGACAGCTAGCTCAGAGCCTGGAGCCTGCTTCAGATTCTGTGTCTCCTCCTCCCTCTACCCCTACCCTGTCCGTGTTCTGTCTCTCTCTGTTTCTCAATAATAAATAAATGTAAAAAAATAAAAAAATAATAAATAAAAATGCTGGTTTTGATAGTTTGTAAAGTGTCCAAAACAGATAATTCATATCCTGCCAAACTACATCATTTTAATGTGAAGTTTTAAGCCTTAAACATTCTGAAGGAATTCCTCTGGAAGTTGAGACTTAAATTACTTGAAATAACAAGCCAAAAATATGTGTGAAAGGCACAATATCAAAGGGCAGGCTGCTTAAGACAACACTATGTATCTGTGGGTGCAATCTCAGTGTATACATGGTCCCCTGCCCTAGTAAAGGTATTCTTTGTTATTTCAAATGCCTTAAAGGCAAGAACTTTCCCTAGAGGACCACAAGAGGACCAATATAAAAAATATATTGGTATGTATCATAACACCCTGTGGCGTATGGAAGTCCTCAGGAAATGGTTAATGATCACTGTTATAAAATGTCATTTTCATTTGTTCTAGATAAAGATGGACCTTGTGTTTAACATTATTTAAATCTCTCTGTTGAAATTACATGATTTGAGGTAATTCATTTAACTTCTCTGGATCTCAGTTTCCTCATCTATACTAAATATGTTGTACTAAACCAGTGTTTTGCAAAATTCAGCCCACCTACATATATTGTGCCATTATCTGTATGCTACCTATGGTATTTATTAACACTTTTTTTTTTCAAAATAACATTTCAAAGTGCTAGCTATGTTTTTTCTAAAATGCAGTAATATTAACATATATTTATTAAACTCTTTCAAATACTTATTCTTAACCCTAACAAATATTATATTGTACTCAATCTTGGCTTTATAACCTTACTCATGAAAAATACTTTAGAAAAGGGGTGTCTGGGTGGCTCAGTTGGTTAAGCAGCCAACTTAGGCTCATGTTACAATTTCACAGTTTGCGGGTTCGAGCCCCACATCTGGCTCTGTGCTTACAGCTCAGAGCCTACAGCCTGCTTCAGATTCTGTGTCTCCCTCTCTTCCTCTGTCTGTCCCCCACTCACACTCTTTCTTTCTCTCAAAAAAAAAAAAAAAAAAAATTAAAAATAGTTTAGAATGGATATTTAGTTTCATGTATTATCCTTTTCTTAGAATACCTAAATATTTCTTGATACAGATAAGATTTACCATAATTTTGAACAAAAATTTATATCTAACAAAGTTCAACTATTTTCTAATTAAAAGTTTATTGATTTTATGGACACACATTTGAATTCTACTGACAATCAAATTGTTTTACAATTAATTTGAATGTTCATAAACATCGATGAAAGACAAAAAAATAAACAAATTTAATCCCACATCAGAAAGTTTTTGAATAAAGCAAGTAAAAAGGTTTCAAATATATAAATTAATGTTCAGAAAAAAAAAAAAAAACACTTGAAAGGTTATATAGAATTCTCGGAGTGTCACTGTAACTCAATTGAAAGCAACTCTAATTACATTTTTCTTTATATACAAGTCAGCTTCTCGGGCAGGTCCCCCAAATCCTCATGGCGTGCAGGAGAGGGTCTGGTACATTTCCATATGGGATAAAAGGGACACCCTATCTGTAGCTTCTATGTTCATCCATACAGGTGTTGTCATGATTGTTAAATAATTTCTGGTATTTAAATCTGCTTTCAAAAATAATGCAAAGTAGGGGCAGCTGGGTGGCTCAGTCAGTGAAGTGTCCAACTTCAGTTCAGGTTATGATCTCATGGTCTGTAAGTTTGAGCCCTGTGTCAGGCCCTGTGCTAACAGCTTGGAGCCTGGAGCCTGCCTCGGATTCTGTGTCTCCCTCTCTATCTCTCTGCCCCTCCCCTGATCATGCTCTGTTTCTGTCTCAAAAACAAATAAACATTAAAAAAATAATTCAAAGTATAAAAAGAACTGAACAAATTTTAGATATTTAAAATGGTGTCATAACAGTTATACTGAACCTGAATTGTACTAATTTTTTTTTACTATTAATGAAATGGAAGTATGATACACATTTAAAAGCATAAAAGATATTATATTCTACTTCAAATGAACTAAAGACTAATAAGCAAAATAGTATCTTAAATATTTCATTTTAGCCTAGTTAATTTGATCTACAGTTTCTTTTGAATACTTTTCTTCTGCTTAATACTAAGGAAACTCCCTCAACCTTATTACGTTCATGAAGACGTTACAGTCTAGAGATGTTGTTACTGCAAAATCTGAAGCCGTAACAAATAAGGCAACTAAATCAATCGCAGACGCTACCTAAATGCCAAACTTTGTAACTGATAGATGAAGTAGGAAATCTGGACACTGGAAGACTGAGGATTCTCAGTTGAGAATGGTTCCTCCATTTCATCAATTTTTGTTCTTTCGAGTTTTGAATGTAAGAGAAGTAGTGGAAAGAAGTTTCAGGGAAAGATACTTTAAGAAAAGTAATTAGCAGTTAAATTAGTATCTAATTCACCAATAATTCCCTCTACATCTCTCTTTTATTGGTAGGAAATCAGAAGTAATTCTAGCTATAGATAAATAAAGTATTTGGAAATGGAAACATCCAAGGTCTTACCTTTTATTTATCTAACATAACTCAAGAGATAAAAATTAAGAATAGAATGTAGAGTATAACCTAAAATAAGATTAGAATTCACATTCAATTTTAATAATTAATATATATATATATTTATTTAATGTACAGAATTGTGGTTACATAAAAGAATGAACTGGGAATGAAACAGGTGGGCTGAATCCTGGCATTTCAATGTACTAGCTTCCCTAAGATAGCTGTTTATGTTCAGCTCCAGTTCCTTCATTCTTAAAATAAAGTTAATAAAATCTGTTCTGCCTTCCTCATTGAGTCTCTGAAAACTGTATTAGGATTGAAGAGTTTAATAAACTAGAAATCTAAATGGCTTTGTATTATTATTATTACAAATAAACAAAATAATGAAAATAATTCAGAATACATGACTGAAAGAAGCAAAATCAGACAATTCCAAACAAAATTTCATTGTATGAAATTTGAGTTCTTTCATATCCCAACTTCTTTTCTTTATTTTTATGTACATTCAATACTTTTATAATACTATATTTACTGTTTTTGATGTAAAATTAAGTTTTCCAAACTCTGCTTCTATCATGCAATTCCGCAATTATAATCCTGAAACAGAATTTTTAAAAAATACTTGTCTTTAGCACAGAAAAACAAACCTGAAATTATGGTTTCTTTTCTTCATTTGTGTAGAATTCCATATAAAAATCTATTTTTTGTTTCATTCATATTGCTAATTTTTTAAAGATGAGATCTAAATTACCATTGATTTACCAAATTTCCACTCATGGGTCTTCTTGGGTATTATATTTAAACAAACAAAAAGACTTCTATACATAATTTTGTTCCTAAATATATTCATTAATTAATACTAAGAAGATAAAGTAATATTGGAGTTTGACATTTGACATACACTTTTATTTCATACTAAAAAGTATTAATTGAACTCAATTATGGTAAGGGCTCATTATGTAATGTTTCTATTTAAAAATAAATTAATACAAGTAAAGCTTCCTTTGTGCTCAATTTTCAGAATATTCCTTTCTCCCCAAATGCAAAATTAACACAGACACATATACACCCAACTTTAGATTCCTTGCAGCTTCTTTTTGTATACAAATTCCACTACAAATTAAATTAATAGGACTTTTCTTCTCTCTGCAAAACCATAAAGAAACTCTAAAGAGACAGAGTCCTTCATGGTGGTCAAAAGAATTCTGCATTTAGATTAAGAAACCATTTTATCCAAAGAAAACAACAAGCAATATTATCGCCAAGTCTTTTACAATATGAAACCAGGACCACTTTAGTACATTTTGTTGCAGTGTTTCTCTAAGCCATCAGACTATGAAACCTTAAACTTACTTCCTTACAAAGTTTAATTAAAAAAAAAAAACTCATATTTTCCTGGATTCAAACTACAACATAAATCATCAAAATCTTTAAATGTTGGCTTCTTATATCAGTTCCCCAGGCTATCCAGCTTGCTCCTTTGATTCATTGCGGAGTCACACTCTACATTCACATAAAACTCAAAAAGCCCAGGGGTACAGTTGGCAGAAATTAAATACGAGAACATGATTTTAAAACTTCTAAAAACCAACTTAAAATGAATTTTAATGAGTAAGACCAATATATTTACTATAATCATTTGATCTTATCCTATTAGAAATCAGCTAGGTCAATCTTCTTATTTTACACATAAAAAATCCCTGCGGTCTGAAGGTTAAGTAACAAGTTAATGATCAAGACACGATGAGAAATCGAATGTCAAACTCCAGGGCATAACATTTTTTTTCTATTTATTTCTATCTAACCACTGTCCATTCGCTTAATGCTGCAGGGAAGTTTAAAGGAAAGATACAGAGAGTGGGGTGGAGGGAGAAAATGCAGATCTACTTCTTATTAGGAAAAAACTGTTAACATGATTTTTTATTTAGTATTTTTAAATAGAACAAAAGGTGCTAGGGATTATTAGCGGTTGATGTTATCACAAGTTTATCCTATCATTTTATATTGTTTCCTGTCACAATTTAAAGTGATAAACTAAGCACAGTTACACACATACACCTTTTGCCACATATATTTAGGCACTCTATTTTAAGCTGTAAAATCCACAGATTACCTTCCACTGCTCCATGGTGATGGTATGTTTTTTTTCTTTTCATGATGAATACTATATACAACAGTTTTCAAGCCTTAAAATACTTCAATGATTTCCCTGCTATAGAGATGAAATATAATTTTAAAAGTGAATGCTCTCTGTTAATGCTTTTAAAAACCATTCTGTTAACTATGTTTCTTCTTTATTAAAAATAATAAACTACAATATATATCTAATTCATACTACAATGTTTAATTTTCCTCTGTAGGAATGATCTATTGGATGCACTAAAGGAGGAAGTTATGAAGTACTTTCATAGAATTTATTTATTCATTACATTCTTATAAAGCACCAGCCATAAGCCAAGGCTGTCCTACATGCAGAGTGATACAAGGTTTCTGCCCTCAAGGAGTTTGGGCACAAGTCAAATGGAAGACACTAACCTCTGTATTATAGGTATATATATTTAATAGTAAACAATATCATACACACACATATATAATGCACACATATTTCAGATGATAGTTGAAATCAGAGTGGAAGGTCTCTTTGGACAGGAGAGACTTAATAAGAAACAATGATAATTTGAGTACCTAGTTAAAATAGGACTGGAGGCGGAGAAAAATGGACATATAAAAGGTAGGCAGGAGCTTATAATACTCAAGGAAAGAAAAGCTAACCAGTATGACTGGAGTGTGGGTGAGATGGGCAGTTACACAAGAGGAAGTCACAAACTGTCAGAATACCAAGCCTTTAAATCAGGGTATCTCAGTTTTCATTCATTCATTCCTCCATCTATTCATTTACAACTAAATATTTTAGGCTCATCATGTTTTGTAAACTAAGCACACAAAGATAGGCTGGATTTCTGCCTTTTCATACATGAGCCACTCAAACTACTGGTTTGTCATTTCTGACAGAGAACTTCAATCAGTTTATTTGCATCTGTTTATTGTTTTAGTGTTTATTTATTGTGAGAGGGGGGAGGGGCAGACAAAGAAAGAGAATTCCAAGCAGGCTCCATGCTGTCAGTATGGAGCCCGACACAAGGCTCCATCCCACAATCCATGAAATCATGACCTGAGCCAAAACGCCAAAACTAAGTGTCAGATGCTTAACTGACTAAGCCACCTAGGTGCCCCTATTTGGTACCTGTTTAAACCAAAATCTCATAATATTTTTTCACCGAAACTACACACACACACACACACACACATATACATATATATATAAATATATATATATATACATATATATGTGTGTGTGTTGATACAGCCTTGTGTATAATGGCTGCCAAGAGGTTGTGTTGAGTACCAATCCATGTCATCATGATTACACTCAATGATCAAATTTGTCTTGATTTAATCATTCACGGCCTTGCTACAAATTAGACATTAGGATTGCTCTGCTAATGACAGTGTCACCAGTAAGCTGTAATTACTGTAAGTACGATATAATCTAATGTTTTAATCTGTCAGAGGAAATCCCCCTGCACACACACAAACACACACATACACACAGGAAGAGAGAGAGAAGAAAACCCATACATATTGCTCTTGTACTTCTATAAAACTTAAACATAATTTCATTTTCCTCAGAGGCCATACATAGAACACTGTGCATACCTATCAACTTAACATTTAGTTTAGATGTCATATAGAGCCGCAGAAAAAAGTAAAATACTTTGGAATCCATGGTTTACATTTCCATATTTGAAAAAGACACTTTTGAAATATCTTTTAAGAATATAAAAAGAAAGATATTCCAGAAACATTACTCTTCACAAATGCTAAGACGTACCTGACAATCTATTTTTGACATATTCTTTAGAAGTTAGTTCATAAAATTAATAGAATGCTTCACCAGTCTTCATTGTGAAATACTCTTCTAAAATACATTACACACACACAAACATGTGCACGCACACACGCATACATACTACATAAAATGTAGCTTTTTTTATGCTTTTTCATCTTCCTGTCAAACATAATTTATCAAAAGATAAAATACAAACTACTGCAAAGATGACACATTTTAGAAACTAGTCACAAATTATATCAACAAAGTGATTGCCTTTGATGTTTTAAAGGAGAAAGAATAGCCTAGTTGTTTCTATTTTAGTCTTCTACTCCTCTATTTTACTGGAATTTTAAACTGGAAAAAGAATAAAATCTTTAGAGAATAAGTGTTTTGTAAGAATTAAATTTATAATCTTAGGAGCAAAATAACCAAATTCTTCAACGGCTGCAGCTGGAATGGAACCAATTCCTATGCGGCTTAATAATCTGTAGGTTTCTTGTAGCAATGGTGTGAAAGGGTAGACAGGAGTTTTTTGTTGTTTTTGTTTTTGTTTTTCCAAATAACCTTGTCTTATAAAAGTTACATATACCTAAACCCCATGATTCAAAATTAATACTGTTTCACAATAGCTCTACTGAAAGTGGTGAAGCTTTCCAATTGCAAATTGCCTTAATATATTTAAACTTATGCAGTAATAGAAATACACTGGTCAAGAAAAGAGTTGTATTCTGTGCATAAAAAAAAAAATACTTCTCAGTATCACAGACCCATCATCTTGCATCAGAATCTTCTGGAACAAACCCCAGCCTTCTCAACCAACTGTAAGAATGGGGCTCAGAAATCTGATGTGCAGTGAATTTTGAGAATCACTTTGGGCTGCAATTTCCTTATCTGTTAAATCATTCTCATGATTAGCACTTTATGGCTTCTATATTTTATATGATAATTTTATATGATACTATAAACACTTTTTAGGACTTCCTGCACATACCTAGCAAGGAATGTAATTGATTTTGTATAAATGGAATTTCAACATGCAAGACAATAAAAAATCAAGTAGGACAGAAACCCAGGATTCTAAATGATGGAAAATTTGGAAGTTTCATTGAATGGTAGAGCGTTAAGAACTTCATTTAGCTTTTTACCAAGATATTAACCACTGTTCCTCTCTAAAGGTTTGAAATTCAAAAACTAATTCAATTAAATGTATCCTCTCCACACTCTGGAGTTTCAGAATCACTTGCTCAGATGTATGTCCAAGACTCCCATTTGTGACCAAAAGGCCTTAGTATCAGACCTCTTATTATTATTTTTCTTTTTTATGTTTTTTTCTTTTTTTAATTTTTTTACAAATAATTTATTGTCAAATTTGCTTCCACATAACACCCAGTGCTCATCCCCACTAGTGACCTCCTCCATGCCCATCCACCCCCCCACATCTATCAGTCCTCAGTTTTTGTCAGCATTCAAGAGTCTCTCATGGTTTGCCTCTCTCCCCTTCCCCCACCATTTCCCCCCTTCTTCTCCCCCTTGTTCCTCAGTTAAGTTCCTCCTAATCCTCCTATACATGCAAACATATGATATTTGTCCTTATTATTATTTTTCAATGTGTGGGATCTACCGCCTTCACTGTTGAGAATCATAATCAGTCTGCCACATAGCACACTGTCCTTGCTGACATCTGATGTGTTTCACTTGAGCTTTCTTCTCTGACTGTAGTGAAGAAAGCATTTCATTAATTGCAGAGAAGGAAAATCAACAGCATTTTTCATCAATGACATTGTACTGATGAACCATTCTACCACTTAGAACAGTTATTACTCTAAAGTTAGTTATAAGACACAGTGGGCTAAATCATTTGAGTTCAGTCCCTTATTTATCAAAAATTTAACTACTCATGATGCATTTTCTAGGAAAGGAAATATAATGCTTCTTTCTAGGAAATAAATATAATGCTCTGAAATTTCTTAAAACGACATCAAAAGTCATTTACACAGCTTCTCTGACATTGAGAAATATCTACAGAAACACTAAGGGAACACATGATAGCATGAATTAAAGGGTACTTGAATGAGCTGTTAATTACAGATTTTTAAAAACAGAATCTCTACATGTTGACATGATATGGTAACACAGAGTATGAAAGACAGTATGTGACTTAGCTGTCAAAGAGAGGAAAACATCAAGGATTCCCTATGCCATTTGGTTCTTAAAATGCCTTTCACAAAAACATTAAGTACTCAGTCCACTGATATCCATGGCACACTTATCTCCTAGGCTTGGAGCAAGACACTGAACATATAAAATAAATTTTTACCTTTCAAAAGATCCCAATGGAGGCAGAGAGGCTGATATGTAAATAGATATACTAAATATGCAAATACCTAAAGGGTGTATAAAGTGATGTGAGGATAATCAAGAAAGAAGCAACGGGTTGGTGGGTCAGACTGTGCCACAGGCAGGCAACAAGTAAGGCCATCCATGTCTGTATCGAGGGATGTACATATATCAAGTGATGTATCATCCAAGTCTGAATCAAGCAGCTCACCTGATGATGAACTATGAAATCCTACTGAAGCTCTGACAACACTTCCTCACAATATTTCACCCCCTACTCCCAATTCTTTCAACACAAGTGCAGTATTACTCAGTGTTTGGTCTTGCTTTTGATTCTGTAGATGGACAGAAACTTACATTAATTATCAATTTTTATCAATTTACTATTAGTGTTGTTGGAAGCTTGCAATTTTTCATTTTCCTTTTCTTTTTAAGTAGCAAGTTAAAATTAGTATATGATAATGATGTTTGTTTACTTTTATATTTGCAGATTGTCTTATTAGTCTCACAGTGTATACTGAATGTTTTCAAGCAAGAATATTTTTTTTGACAATTAGACTTTAAAAGGCATATGCTTTATGACTCAAATATGTGTTTATTCATTCAGTTTATTCAACAGATATATGTTGAATGTCGGATCTTTGGCAAATACCGTTATTGGCATAAGGAATAGAGAGTTAAATATGACATTTAAGGTCCCTGACTTTGTGCAAATTACACAATAATACTAGTAGGAGGGGAAAAATACAATAAACAAGAAAATATATAAATAACGAAAACCATTTTAAAATAATGAAAGATAAGAGTGAAATAAAAATGAGTTCTGGGAGACTCTATTACTGGTTTATCAGTGAAGGTGAAATGGCAAAGGAAAAATTTAATTTGAGACCTACCATATGGAGATCTGAGGCGGGAGGTTATATCTAAAAAGAGGAAAAGAGCCAGCTTTACTTTTTGGAGAAATATAAAGATTGCTAGGATGGCTAGAGCCTGACAAATAAGTGAGAAAATGATGAGGTGAAATTAGAATTGGGAAGAAGCCAGATCACACTGGGCTTATGGTCCATGGTAATGAGCTTGGATTTTATAATAAATTCAATGAATAATGTGCCATCTCCTTAATACCAAAGCAGATATATACTTAATTCCTGAAGAATTTGTTTAATTCAGTGGCAATTTGTCAGGTATTTTCTATCAAACTCCATTACTTAAAAACTGAGCATATTAAGTAAATATTTATGGCACATTATCAAAGCAAATATAATAAAATCATCATTTTATAAAACTATAATACATTATCGTATGTTTAAGTTGCAGTTGTATAATATAACTTGTTATTGAAATAAAGAGCAAATAGTATGTTATAAATTCTTAGTAAGTGAAAATTTATCTTAATATCATTACTTTCATTATATATTATTTTATGTTAATATACAATGTGTTTTGTATAAATTGAATGCTGTTTTGAACTTTTTCATAATTTTGTTTATATTCAATTCTTCATTATCAGTGAGATATTTGCCCTTGGGAACAGGGAATTATTGGTTGAATATGCAGCAATATCACTGAACCATAAAGATGCTCTCAAGGTAAGTTTCCAACAGCCAGAAACAGCATCCTATTTTTGTTCTGTATATCAAGTAGGCTAAAGAATAAAACTGTAGACTCAACAGAGTCACAACATATTACATCTAGACCAAATTTTACAAGTCACTTCTGTAAAAGGAAATATGATACAAGAAACATATATATGTCTAAAGGCAGTATTTCATGTGTATATTTATGGATTGGGCAAATTATAACCAAAGATATTTATTGACAACTGGAAGAATATACTTACATTTCACAGTCTTCCTTCCTGTAACCTTCTATATATTTTCTTTAATCTGATTTTTCATGTCTTTTAATTATGAATGGTAAACAAACTTTGTTTTCTATTACTTTAATAGTCTAGTTCAAAACCTCCATATGTTGGACCATAAGAACATCATCTGAGAAATTAAGGATTATGACAGTTTTTTTTTTTTTCACATTGGAGAAAAAGAAGTGACTACATGAATATCATAGCAAAGGCAGATGTTCTTCATAAGAAACAGTTGGAGCCTTATGATGCTGTGGATATAATTCCAGGGACGATAGAACCATCCAACCTGTCAGAGAACCATGCATCTCGCTCTTGATTTAATCAATCAGATATTTTATATAGTTTAATCCTTCAGGTTCTATGCTGATTTAATATAAAGAAAAGTGTGTTAAATTAGTAAAAATGCTTGCTTGCAAATACTGAAATAATCAATTGATTAATAAAGAGAACATGAAAGAAAAATCAATTGGGGGATATAAAAACAACTTGGGGGTTCCCGGAGGGGAGCTAAATCAGTTACGAGAGACAATAAAACAATGCTGTTGAAGTGGAATTAACTTGTGATATTGTGATGAGCTACTGAGTATACGTTTGGTGATACAGACTGAGATGAGATTTCTTAGTTGCTTCAGGTTATTACCATTATCTTCTAAATAGCTTGTGGTGCCCTCGTCACAGGTGAACTTTCTCTTTTTTCCATGCCAAATAACAATGTGACCTTTTTACATTTGATGGAAAAGCTGAGTTCCTATAGCTAAATACAAGTGGGTACTATACCCTGCTTAATATCTATAAATATAAAAAAACAATCAAGTATAGTTTATGCATTTCTTACTATGTCATTGCTATAAATGTGCTTCTGCTCATGACTGCAAAGTCCAGTGGGGAAATGTCTGAAGAAATCAAGCCCTTGACACATGATCTGCATGAGTTATCTGTCCATAAAGGATGTCTGTTTTGAGGAAATTTTGTTATTGTTCCAGATGGCAGTACTGTCATCTTGGCCACACCACATGTAGCACATTCAGGAATTATTCACTGTGTCTGGTGGCCTGGAAATGATTCTGCTATTGAAAAGACTGTAACAAAGTGTCAGCATATGCCAAGCTATTCAGCACTGTCCTCCAAAAGAACTTATTTTCCCATGGGAAGTTACCAAGAAATTTTGGTCAACAACCCAAATTTCTTTTACCAGACTTTTAAAAAAGATCTTAAATGTGTTGATCTTTCGCTTGGCTCAGAGTCAACTAGGTTTGTGTCAAAAGGCAGCTATGACTGTCATTGTAATATACTGGTAGTCTGATAATTTATTTTTGAATTTAAATAATTTGTGAATAGAAATGTTAAACAACTGGTCAACATGATATCTTATTAATGGGAAACATCTTAGAAACAAATATATACTAGCATTGTACTAACCATCTTATGTATATTCTATTACCGTTTGAACTGACAGACTGAGACTTCACTAATAAGTTTATGAAGCTGAGAGAAGAGGAATCCTTTTTACAACAGTGGAGGTCAAAGATTTTTGTTATGTTACGTCCAGAGTGTAATGATCTCATAGCACCATAGCTATGCTGACTGAATTCAAACTCTTCCCTCCATGCTGACCTAATGATAGCAAATCCATTAGAAACATCCACTCTAAAGTCCTTTAATATTGAATTTCCACCTACACTTCCCAACACATCTTCAAAGCCATCAAATGAAGACACATCTTTCCTAGTACTGTTAAAATGGTGAAAGTGAAAATATCCACTATACACTCCATATAAAGACAGGATCTCAAACAAGTGCCTACTCTATGGGCTAAAAGCTAATGTGGAATGCAGAATAAGGGCTAAAGAGTATTTGAGGTTTAGGAGAGAAGACTGCTGTGATTTAATCTTGGATGGCACAATTTCAGTTATCACTTATTGAGGTATAGTTTGGTAATTCTAGGTGCCTGAATTGATAAACTGGAGGGAAAGGATAAGGATTTTCACAGGCTGCTGGATTCGCCAGATGTGTGAAAAGTGATTATTCTTAAACTTCATAGGGACTGTAGTAGAAGATAGTTGAGTATAGAGAAATGGCTCAGAGGGGACAGCCCAAGAACATTCTTGAAAGAGGAAAGTTTAAAAAACAATGACCTCAACATGGATGAATGATGAGGGTGGAGGAAAAATGTAGAAATGTACATGTTGGCAGAAAATAAAGATCCATGTCAAGAGTTAAATGAAACTGCAGCTATTTTTCATAAGAAATGAAAACTCTAAGATACTAAATAACACATATTTCCAAGAGAGTATCTAAGATTTACTATTTTAAGCAAAACCCTTAGAAAGTTATTTAGCATTAATCAGTTAATTTGATAGACAAATTGGGTGAGAATTGACAGAAGAGCCAGCAGAAGATAATTACTGGTAAATAACTAATGGGGATTTTTTAAAAATTGTTGTGCCCTTCTCAATCTGTCTCAAGTGGCAGGAGTCTGCAGCTGTCAATGAGTGTTCTACCGAAACAGCATTTAGGGCACTGAGCTTTCAGAATTTAGAAGAAAATGAATCAAGGATTTATTTACTTGAAGTTTCTACCTAAATAATTACATTTCAGGATACCTAATATTACATCAAGACATTTAGCTTATAATAAAAATGAACGCACAACAACCTGAATTTATGCTGATTAAGCTAAACTTTTCTAGGAGACAGTTTATCAAGCTGCAAAGTACCAGAAACTGTCACTTTCCATCTCACAACGGAAATAGCAGAACACGCTTGGAGTTATAATTGGTGATAGCACAGGAAACTCTGGGAAGCTCAAAAAGGTTTACAAATAGGAATTCATGTCATATTGCTTTTACGGTGGATTTCTAGCACATCATAAGGAGGAACACAGGAAGATGCTGATTGATGTATGTTTCAAGTCACAGCACAACTATTAAAGGCCAAACACAAGGACTGATGGACTTTGTGTAACTGATTATATCCAAAACAATACTACAGAAATATACTGACATTATTAATTAGCATTTATACTAATAAAAGTAGAATGAAAATAGGATTTTTATATGAAATTCTTGGTGTAAAAATTACCCCCACCCCAAATTTTTAAGAATAGCTGTTACTGGAATATACTTTTTAAAATCCTTAATTTCCCCATAATTGCCGTACATTTGTTAATTAATTTGCACAATAAATTCCGGATTTTGGGAGGGGGGTAACAAAGTATGAGGCAAAGGTACTTAATAATTAGTGGAGATTGCAGATTATAGTTTTGCTGTGACTGAAAATTGTCAAAATGTTGGAAAACTTCTGCAATGCAGTTTGAAAAATTTAAATGCTCAGGTTACCAATTGAGAAAAGAAAAATTACACCCAATCCCTACAGGACAGCTCTGCCAGTCCATAATTCATTCTTTTAGTTTTTATTGAATGCTTACTATGGACCAGGTATTAGTTTAGACTCTAGAGACACAATGACGAGCCAAATATAAAAAGTATCCATCTGCTAGGACCTTATATCCTAGTAGCAGCCAGACAGCACATAAGTAAACAAATATGTGAAAAACATAATGACAGAAAATGATGAGATGGGAAGTAAATAAAGAGCTTGATGACACTGGAAGTAATTGGGAGGCCATCTGTAATGCTGCAGTAAGCTGGAAAGGTAACATTTGGCCTGATACATGAAGAATCAGAGCAGGAATGAGAGTAGGCTGATTAGAAGCCTCTTATATAATATGATTTCTCTAGTGTTTGCTTTCATTTCTGCCTATAATACATTATTTGTTGAACATCTATTTTGTGTAGTTAGGAAAGGATTAAGTGCCAGGAATATTGTCAACATTGTAGTTGTAATGAAGTCCGGAGATGCTTAGAGTTTTAAAAGGAAGACAAAAACTTAAAGTAGTGACAATAAAGATGGTAATTATTTAGATTAAGACCTTATTAGGTACTATGACAATTATCACTAACCGAGGCTAGAGGTTGGGGTGCCTGGGTGGCTCAGTCAGTTAAGCGTACAACTTTGGCTCAAGTCACCTTGCGGTTCGTGAGTTCGAGCCTTGCATCGGGCTCTGAACTGACAGTTTAGAGCCTGAGCCTGCTTCAGATTCTGTGCTTCCCTATCTCTCTGCCTCTGTCTGTCTGTCTCTGTCTCTCTCAAAAATAAATAAACATTAAAAAAAAAATTTAAACCAGTCTAGTGGTCAATGAGCACCATACGAGAAAAAATGTTAGGAAAAAGAGGGAAGACTAATTTGGTAGATAGAATTCCAAAATGGCTTCCTAAGATCCCCTCCTCCTAGCACACATGCCTGCATAATCATCAGGACTGTGTACTTGGTGGATTTTACTCCTGTACTTGAGTTAGGTTATATGACAAAGCTGACTTAAAATAGATTATCTGGATGAGCCTGATGCAATGATAGAAACCTATAAAGAGCAGAGAGTTGTTTTCGCTTTTTCTTTGCTTGTTTGTTTCCAGTCTGTCACAAAAGAAGTCTGGGATTCGGTGACACACTATTGTTTGTTTCAAAATGGAGCGACCATGAGTCAAGGAATATGGATGGGCTATAGAAGCTGAGTGGCTTGCAGCAGATGGACTACCAGCAAGCAGTGACCCCGGTTCTACAACCACAAGGAACTGAATTTGGTCAATAACAAGAATGAACTTAGAAGTCTATAGAAGTTCTACAGACAAGAAATCAGCCTGACTGACACTTTGATTTTGGCATTTTGATACCCTGAGCAGAGAACACAGTTACTCTCTGTATGAGTTCGACATAGAGAACTATGAACTAATACACGAGTATTATTTTAAGCAGTTACTTTTGTAACCAGAATTTGTTATCAGAAACAAAGCACTAATACAGTGGTGGATAGTAATGATAAACCTTGCTAAATTAAAATTGGTTAGGGTCTGTTTTTCATAATCTATGCTTCTTTTGGCTTGAAATAGGTAGGTGTGATAAGAAAAGACACATTTATTTGGACATAAAATGTTTGCTACTCTCATAAATTCATAACTCTAAAGTAAACAACAATTTATTTACTTAAATGCCTGGATCCCTTATCTACTTCTTGCTGGACATTCTTTCTTAGACCAGAAGCTTTTTAAAGAAGTCACTGTATCAATTATACATGATGAGCACTGAGTACTGTATAGAATTGTTGAATCACTCCATTGTACACCTGAAACCAATATAACACTGTATGTTAACTATACTGGAGTTAAAATTAAAAAGTCAATAAAATTTAAAACTAAAATAAATATGAAGAAAAGAGTAAGAAAATAAAGAAGTCATTGTACTTTACACATTTTCTGACATATATAGAACATATGGAAAATTGTGTTCATTGTTATTGTTTTTCATTTGATAAATATTTAATATAATCAAATAACTCCTAAGTACCATCTGTATAAGGCTAAGAGGAAATAGCAGTCAAAATAGGAAGAAATTGGGACAAAATGAAGTCCCTACCTTCCTGGAGATGACATAATCATTGACAGATGAACGAATAACAGATGAGTAATTGAACTAATGAACTAATCAATTTCCTTACACTTTCAAGTCTTTAATTGGAGTTTTTAGAACTTACCAGTTCATCAACAAATTTGGGGGAAAAGGGTGAAAAACTGCTGACAGTTTATAGCTGATCTCCCAGATTTTGCACACTCTTACTCTCTTTATAGGCAACATTTACTTTGAAATGCCATCAAATCTATCATTGTAACAGTCAAACTGCTTTATTTCTCGCTTCTAAGTACTTTCACAAATCATAATCTAAAACTTTAATCCAAGCTCTAAGTACAAAATAGGAAATAAAGTTAAATCACTTTATAATTCTATACATGGACTGATACCTTGAGTAAGCACTGTATTGTAAAAAATAAATGGATATTAACAAGGAGAAAATGGCCCTCAGGAAATTGTTAGGTCGGCACAATGTCTATTTATTGTCTTCTTTCCTTCCATCCAACTCCACATAGCTTTTGAGTGTAAATTTTAAGGTTGACCTATGAATTCTGCTACTTGTTAAGTCTCTACCTAGCCTGAAAATCAGGTCCAGCCAGTCCAGTACATGGTCTCCCCTCTGGAGAGAGCCCACTGTCCTTCTCCCATTGCCTGGGCACCTGCCCTTGGCTGACAACAGGCTGTTCCAGGGGCCTCTTGAGCCCTCACCTGATCAAGAGTCAGACACCTAAAGATAGGAGCCAACCACATTCCCCCAGTTTGGAACTTTGGATTAATTCTTTAAAATAAGAGAATACAGGGACACCTGGGTGACTAAGTCAGTTGAGTGTCCAACCTTTGGTTTCAGCTCAGGTTATGATCTCATGGCTCCTGGGGTTGAGCCCCACATCTGGCTCCACACTGACAGTGCAGGGCCTGCTTGGGATTCCTTCTCTCCCTCTCTCTCTATTACCCTCCCAAACGTGTGTGTGTACGGCCTCCAACTCTCTTTCTCTCAAAAGCAATAAACTTAAAAAAATAAAATAACAGAATACACATGAGAGGTTATTCATTTCTATACATAAACTTAACTCTGTATTCTATAAAATGTTGAAGAAAGCTGATCTTTTTAGATGACTTCTCCAATTTATCCAGTAACTTGTTCATGAGATGAAAAATTGTTTGTTTGTTTTCTTAATAATGATGTCCGTCAACTTAAAATTCAGAAGAAAAAACTACAATACAATTGTATAGCTTTTTTTAAGTAAATTAGTAGTATGATTGTTACTGAGATCCTTTAGAACTAATATTTTTGAACTGTTCCTTCCAGTAAAAACAAAACAAAACAAAAGAGTATTCAAAACTGCAAGAGGGGCGCCTGGGTGGCTTAGTCGGTTAAGCGTCCGACTTTCGCTTAGGTCATGATCTCGCGGTTACGTGGGTTCGAGCCCCGCGTCGGGCTCTGCACTGACTGCCAGCTCAGAGCCTGGAGCCTGTTTCAGTCTGTGACTCCCTCTCTCTCTGACCCTCCCCTGCTCACGCTGTCTCTCTCTCTCTCTTTCCTAGAAATAAATAAAAATATTAAAAAAAAAAAACTGCAAGAGCAACACAGCTTTATTCATATTTTTTGTTTCTTAATTCATCCATTGGGTGCACTTTTTATTAATATGTTTTGCTTCAAGAAAATGGATATTTACACTTCATGCTCTGAGCAAAGAATTTAACTTTGGACACACTGCTTATTAAAAACTACAAGATTGGGACATCTGGATGGCTCAGTCAGTAAAGTGGCCGACTTTGGTCAGGTCATGAACTCGCGGTCTGTGAGTTTGAGCCCCAAATTGGGCTCTGTGCTGGCAGCTCAGAGCCTGGAGCCTACTTCTGATTCTGTGTCTCCCTCTCTCTGCACCTCCCCTGCATACTCTCTGTCTCTCTCTGTCTCTTTGTCTCTCTGTCTCTCTCTCTAACTCTCTCAATACTAATAAACATTAACAAAATTAAAAACTATAAGATCAAACCTAAAGGCAAGAAGGGGTTCTGGGAAGCAAGATAGGTAGGGAACTGTTGAAAACAATGGCCTTATATAAAACAGAAGATTTAAGAACTCAGAGGACAACAGGATGACAAAAATAGGAATGAAAATAGAATCAAAGAAAATATTGCATGTTACTATGTGACGAAAAAAGCAAGAGAGAAGGAGGAATCAAATCTGTTGCTTAGTTATTGAGCCTAGATCTCTCTGAGGATCTACGTGCTGTCAGAAGAAATCAGCAACATGGAATGGAGGTGTAGATTACCAGTAAGGCTCAGTGGGGGAAAATGTGGAGGACTCTTCTACATCTTACTAGTAATAGTTTTGAAGTATAGTTTTTACTTGAGATTTTCCCTCGTGATATTTAAAGCTATTTTTTTGAGTAAATTAGAAACAATGTGAGACAAGATTTGACCATACAAAATGTATACTGTCAATGAATAAGAAGTAGAAATAATCATTTAACCTTTTCTGCATTTAAAGCAGAAAAGTAAATTAACTTTATGTAATTTCTTACACTATATTCATCTCTATGATTATAAAAATTTCCAATCAAAATTTCCCTCCAGTATAAAAAAAGTATGACTGTGAAGATAGAAATCAATATTAAGCAAATATAGAATCATAAACAATAAGAACAGTTATTTTACTACTTCCATTAACTGACCACTTTTCTTCGATATATATTCCCAAGGCCTTTATGCTAATCTAAAGTTTAGATAGTTGTAACATGAGTTTTGTTTTCTTGTAGAAAAGAGAGGTACAATATTAAAAACAGATTAAGAACAACTGGAATTATAAAACATGTCACATGCTGATTCACAAAACAAGAAAGGGAATAACAGAAAACCATGGTCATGAGAAGTGACTAAATCTATTAGTACAGATTATATACTCATATAGGATATACAAATACTTATAATTTTAATCATAAAAATAGCAAATTGGATAATTAATATTTTTATGTGATGTAGAGGGCTATTCTAGTAGAAGGCAAATCTAGGGATCATATACTTCTTTCTTTCCCCTACACTATGCTCTTATTTTTTAAAAAAAATTTCATAATATTTTATTTATTTTTGAGAGAGAGATAGAGACAGTGTGTGCAGGGGAGGGTCAGAAAGAGAGAGAGACACAATATTAGAAGCAGGCTCCAGACTCTGAGCTGTCAGAACAGAGCCCGACACAGTGCTCGAACCCATGAACTGTGAGATCATGACCTGAGCCCAAGTTGGACGCTTATCCAACTGAGCCACCCTGGAGCCTCTACCCTGTGCTCTTAAAGAACTTTATAAGTACAGAGACATACAGAGGTAGAAACTTATTTGACAAGTGGAACACAGTTGGTTAAGTCAGTTATCTTTCACTACAATGCACAGGACATTCACTTGTATTCTGTCACTAAATAGTTGTAAGACGTAGTTTCACAATGCTGGATTTGGGACATAAAATAAAAAAAAAAAAGCTAGAGTTAATTCTGTACGGTTATAGTTTCAAAATGGCTACTTACAAAGAATAGCTTAAACGTAGACATAATGAACATGCCAAAACTTTTACTGAATGAACCTAGCTTGATGAGTATAATTTATGTTCGAACTTTTTATCTTTTAAGCCAGATGTAGCATGCACACACACACACAGACACACACACACACACAGACACACACACACACACACACACACACACACACACACACATCGACAGTCCAAGCAAGACCTAATCAGAAGACAGTTTCTTGGGGCACCTGGATGGCATCCAACTTAGGCTCAGGTCAGAATTTCACTGTTCTTGAGTTCCAGCCCCACATCAGGCTCTGTGCTGAGAGCTTGGAGCCTAGAGCCTCCTACAGATTCTGTCTCCCTCTCTCTCTGCCCCTCCCCTGCTGATCTCGGTCTCTGGCTCTCTCTCTCTCAAAAATAAATAAACATTAAAAAAAAATAAAAGACAGAGTTACTTAATGCAAAAGTGATGGAGCAAAATATATATTATTTCATAAACTTTCAATCTTAGGTCTTAGTTTTTTTTTTTAACCTAATTATTGATCTTAATATTGAAAACAATATATTTTATTTAGGAAATACATTAAAGTATATTTTTATCCTATGTTCTTATTTGTAAATACTTGCTATTGTGTAATCAGTTTTATTTACTTGAAGAAAAAGAATTTAATCTTAACACACACACACAAACACACACACATATTATCTCCAGAAAATAACATGCTCTCAACATGTATCATTACATTAGCTGTTTACACTAAGATATAAGAATATTACTTTATGTTTCTCAGGCACAGATAAACAAAAATTTTATTTGTTCTCTCAATAGAAGTCTCTGCTTTTGCTCTAACAAATCTTCCATTCTGTTAAACGCCCTTATGGGTACTGGGTAAATGCAGCATATTAATATAATCATTTTGTTATTATTTAAATGGTGTCAAGTACTACCAGTTTTCTACCCTTAAATTTATCTGCTTTTATGTTTTGGTGTATGGTCCCTCAAAGTCTACATCCTTGACCTTCTGTCGACCTAGCTATGACCATATAATTTTGTCATATTATTTATTTCATGGCAATAAAAACTTGATGAGAAAAAATTATGCCAAATAGACATGCTAGAAAATAATAATAGAAGTAAATAAATAAGTAAAAATTATTTTAACAGGGTGAAAAGAGGGATTTAAACTTCTTATGGATTGGGAAAGGTAAGTGTAGAAGATAGACATAAAGAATTTTTAAGAAAAGAAATAGCTCTTATTCATTCATTTATCTACTTATTCAACATGAATTTATAAAGCATTTATTATGTATCAAAATTTATACTCTTCTTGATACAGACAAGCAATTTTGTGATTTTGTGAAGTCAATGTGGTTTCTTTGTAGCTAAATCATTCTTATACTTTTCTATCTTGCCTTAAGTACCATAAATACACATACACAACACAACTTCTCTTTCACATAATACTCATTCTTCATGAAATGAATGAATGAAATGTCCCCATTATTGTACCTGCAATAAATATTTTAATAGTATTTTTCATGCAACTTAAAGATATGAACAAAACCTTTTTTTTCCCCATCTACACATATCTAATTGATGTAACTAATTACTACTCTTTACAAATCCTTACACAAAACAACTCTATATCTTTAGGAACTGATTCCTTGCAAAAAATTTTAGGTGACCCCAGGAGCCTTTCTGAATTCTTTTCCAAAGACAGTACTCATTTTGTGATCCATTCTTCTTTTGTAAATGACCATTACAAAGTCTGTGCATTTTTGCATACACTTTTCTCTGTCGGTGGGAATTTCAGGTCTCACCTTGGCCTCACCTTAATAGCTACTCATCTGGCAATTTTATGTGTTCCTATGACCTATGAGAGAAAGCATAAAATTATTAACTTGGCCCTCGTTCTAGCTATTCTACTGATTCACTAGAAAGTTTGTACAAATGTTTTAAGTGCTATTCAACAAAACTTTTCTGTCATGGACAAAAATACATTAAGATTTGATGTGTACCTATTGAATATTAAATAATATCTAAACAATTATCTCTTAATCACATTTTTAGGTACTTAAATAATATCTGTTTATATAGAAGGAAAAGCTAATTAAAGTAAACTGCAAACTATATATATGATTGTAATAAATTTTGTAACATTAAATAAGAAATAATAGGGGCGCCTGGGTGGCTTAGTCGGTTAAGCGTCCGGCTTTCGCTTAGGTCATGATCTCGCGGTTCGTGGGTTTGAGCCCCGCATCGGGCTCTGTGCTGACTGCTAGCTCAGAGCCTGGAGCCTGTTTCAGTCTGTGACTCCCTCTCTCTCTTATCCTCCCCTGCTCACGCTGTCTCTCTCTCTCTCTCTCTCCTAGAAATAAATAAAACATTAAAAAAATTAAATAAGAAATAATAACTGTGATGAAATATAAACTGAACCCTCTCACCAGTTTACTATATATTTTTGAATGAATTGTATTTATCTTTACCTCATTCCTTCAATTTCTTTAACGGAAATGTTTTCTTGGTAAAATAGTAGTGGATAAATTACTAGGTTATCTTCATTCCTGCAACCATCTAAACAATAAAACACCATACATTCGCAAAACCAAGTGTTTGAACTGCTGATTTTTCATGTAAATTATTCTGGCCAGTTTACTACATTTTAGGTCTTCCAGTAATCCACAAATATGCCCTGCATTTAACTATGACATCACATTAAAAGATCATGAAGTGTGATCTGATATCATTAAAGATATCTGTTGCTTCAGCAATTTAAAATATGACAAAAGAAATTAAAAACCAACTTGACTATTATTAAATTACCTGTCATCTGCCTCTCCTCTCCCACCTTTTGACTTTCCTGTGGATAAATGCACACATCTGTAGCAAATAAGATGAAATATTTCTAGTGCCTTCCTATTGATGCCTAAGACAAAACCACTGCATGAATTTTCAAAAGACAATTCAGTCCCTCAAGTCTCTGGAGCTCCAGAAATTAATACCTCAAGGGGTATTTTAAATAAATCCCATTGGGGCACCTGGGTGTCTCAGTTAGTTAAGCGTCCGACTTCGGCTCACGTCATGATCTCACTGTTTGTGGGTTTGAGCCTGGTGTCGGGCTCTGTGATGAACATTTGCTCAGAGCCTGGAGCCTGTTTCAGATTCTGTGTCTCCTCTCTCAGCCTCTCCTCCATTCATACTCTGTCTCTCAAAAATAAATAAATGTAAAAAAAAATTTTTAATAAAAAAATAAATTCCATCAGTTGAAGGAAGTAATCTGCTCTTCAGTTATTGTGGGTCTCAATTCAACAACTCCACCTTTTAACCTTTTCAACTGGTCACTGTCACGTACTAGTAGTTTGCTATTGTAATAAAATAACTGACCTGTTTGGATCATTAGAGAATTCAGATTCATTTTTTTTTAATTTCCCAAAAGTAGCTAGTTCTCTCAGAGGGAAAATCCTGAATTACGTGGGCAGGCGATGAACAAGATATTGTAGATAAAATCTGCATTTTTAAAATACTGATATTAATGTCTAGAAGCTTGGAAGTTTATGTACAAACATTGCAAATAAAACCATACTAATATCACTGAATCCTTTCTATGTTTACTACCAAAATTAGTCGTTAGTATTTCTGAAAAATGTACAACACACACCAAGATATAAATGTTACAAATATGAAGTTTTATACATAACAAAGTATCTGAAATAAAACATATTACTATATGAATATTGTAAAATGTATAATCATTTCGGAATACAATAAAGGTTAGTAATATTTTTCTTTCAATGTATATATAAATTGCACCAATGTATATTATGTAGATTTACTCAAATAATTTCATAATGTGTATCTAAAAAACATGTCAAATATATTCAGATTGCTAGAAAAATAAATGATCTCTTAATACTCATCAATTTTATAGATATTTCTATAGTTTAATACTCTAGAGTGAGTTTACAGTTTGAATATTTCTTTAATTATAAATAATGTGTTTTGACAAGTACAAAATTTTCTGAGAATCATAAATAAGATTGTGTCTGTAAGATTGATGGTATAGCATGTGATTAATTTTTTTTTTAAGTAGAAAATAAGAACTATAACACTTTTTTGGCCTTTTTTTGTTACTTTCTGCAATTGAGTTTACATGTAATTCCATGTAATTAAGTTTACATGGAAAATTTCAGTTATAAAAAAAACCCATGAATCATGTATATATATATATAACCATATATATATATATATATATATATATATATATAACCATATATATATATATATATATATATATATATATATATATATATATATATGAGATTCAGTATATTCAAAGTATTCAAAGTATATACTGAATTATGTACCTGTCTCAAGGTATTGGATTTTTACTACATAGGAAAGACCATTTGGCTTCTTGTTAGAAGACAGTCATATACAGTGTAATAGTATTAATTAGGGTAGAGACTATAATGACTTGGCAATATAAAAAAAAAAAAATAGAAGTCCTTCCGAGGTTGAAATAAAGTTTGATTATTAAACTATGGGAAAAGGTGGAGAATAGAGAATGGAGTTGGGCGGGGAAGGAAATGAGAATCATGTAAGAAGCCAGAAGCTGGAAATGTGAAGAGTACGCAGGAGGATGTTAGATACAAGAAAAGACACAAAAATTTAAATTATTGGAAGTGCTTTTTTTTTTTAATAGGAACTGTTATCTCTGTATTTTAGCCAAGCCAACGCTTTACTTGTTCTTGACAATTGCTTACCCCCAGCTCCCTAACTACATGGCTCAAACTTCCTCTTTTTGAAATAGACTGTGGTCCAGAAAGAATGCTGTTCCAACTTCCCAACTCAGAGTGGACTCTGCACCTGCCAGTAGAGGAACTAGTCTATGAAAATGTAAGTGCTAAGGAAAGATGCATCTGCTGATGTTTCCCATTTGACAGATTTTAGTAATTAGGATCCTGTCAAACTTGACATTGCATCTAACACAAAGTAAGAAACACTTCTTTTACTCTTTCATTGATTCCTATCACCCATTTTCAACCCAACCTCTGGCACAGGTGGCATCGGGGTGATAGAGGAGGTTCTTATAACTCTTTCTACCCGGAGAAGTAAAATCTAGTGTATTAGTTTTTTAGGGCTGTCATACCACACTGGGTGGCTTAACCAACAAAAAAATATATCGTCTTACAATTCTGGTGGGCAGAAATCCAAGATCAAGATGTCAGCATGTTTGGAATCTTCCAAAGCCACCTTCTAAACGGTTCCTCATATGATCTTTATTCTAAGTTGGAACATTCCTGGTGTGTTTGTGTCCAAATTTTCTCTTCTTATAAGGACCCCTAGTCAGATCCCATAAGGGTCCACCCTAACAGCATCATTTAAACTTAATTTAATTTAACTTAATTTAATTTAATTTAATTTAATTTAATTTAATTTAAAGTCTCTATTTATAAAGACAGAACCATTCTGAGATACTGGGAGTTAAGACTGTAACATATAAATGAGAGGAGACACAATTTAACTTATTACCTAGATACCCTGACACCAGATGGCATTAGGATGTTTTTTTCTCCCCCTTTCCCTTGTGCTTTTGGTTCTATTTTTGGTAGAGACTAACTTTTACTCTATGTTTACATTTTATTGTAGTCCTTTCATCTGCTGTGCTCATACCCACTTTTAAGGCATATACACTAGTTAGTGTTATGAACACATGCCCAGTCATAAATCTAAACATGTCAATCCATCTGCTGATCAAAGTCATGGTATGGTTAAATGGTGGAAGCCATTTTAATTGTAATCTAATATTACTTGATCACCATGGAAAACTGGTAGATGTGGAAGCTATAGGAGACAACAGTTCAGTCAAATCTCAGTGAAGAGATTATTTAGTCTCATAGGATAATAGAGAAATTACCTGGCTACTGGTTCCTCAGTTCCCAAGTAGTCTGGTCATGCCAGTATACTATCCGTGTGACTCTGTTCTTTCACTAAAGTAAAGCATTGGGGACTCTCTAGTAAATAACAAATAATTTCATACAAGAGTACTAGTGTGTGTACAATTAGTATTTTTGTGGTATAACTGGTATTTTTATGTATTTTAAATATATTAAAAGAACCATTATAAATTTAAGGTATTTCCAAACAAATTAAGTGTATGAAACAATATTATCTCTAAAAAGTACATATATTTCTGACACTAAATAAAAGTAAACTTACTATAATACTTAAACAATATTGAAAACATTGCAATGCAAAAACCAAAAGTTTAGTAAAATATAAAATTCCTAAAGATAATGATTGTTAAATTTATAGTAAAGCCATTCAGATTTCCTCAATGAATATAAAAACATATGCATGCAGAAATATATAGTCACACATGTATACAAGCATGCATGTATATACATATATGTGTATATATGTGTGTGTGTTTATAACATATATTAAATATGTACATAAATATAAAAGCATATACATCCAGAAATATATAATCACACATGTATACATGTATGTATGCATATTATATAAGTGTATATGTGTGTGAGTGTGCCTTTCACAAACTGTGAAAATAATGGCAATGGCCAACAATTACTAATGATTATTACCAAGTACTTAACTACATTCTTTATATACATTAAATCTTCTAATATTTAAAGCACTGTTATAAATTAAATCCCAGTTTTCTTCCCATATCCATTTTGGGTTAATCATGAGCAAAACAAATTAAATGATAACAATGGCTAATTTGATTTATGTTTATTATTATTTTTATGTTTATTATTTTAATAAGAGTATATCATAAAAAGATAAATACTATGAGAGCTCCTAATCAAGAATCCATAATTATTAGTTTCAAGCAATATTTATTCTTTTTCTAACGTATTGGGAATCTATAAAAATCAAACTTCTGGTTATTCTGTTCTTTTGTGGAACTCTCTTACAAATCAAATGATTCTGGTGTAATTCAAAATCCTAGTAGCACTCTTTATTAAATTAAATTCTAAGATGGTAATGACACAGACCCACCACCCTAGTTATCCATTAATTTCACCACAGAAATTTTTCCAGGTGTGGACATATGACTCAACCCAAGCCATTCTAAGTCCTCTGATATGTATTTTTCAAAAATGGAGTTGAAGTAGTTTTACTTTGGTGATCTTGAAGTTCTAAATATGCTAATCCACCATTTCCATGTCCCATGTCACATGAAGAAAGCCTATCTTCAGTAGGAGGAAATAAGGTCCGTGCACATATGGCATAGAAGCAGTAAATGAGGTAAGACTGAGAAGAAGGAATGCAGAGAGAGGTATGTAGAGGAAGCAAGGAAGGAAAGAGTAGCAGGACAAGGAAAGAGTAAGGGGAAAAAAGAGAACTGAAAGCCTGATTTGTGTCTCTAGATAAAGTCAGACCTCAAAGCAGCTGCATGATGAAAAGTATTTAACAATTAGCAATATATAAAAAATACAAAACAAACAAAACTCTGACATGGAGATTTATTCATTTCTGTAGGGTTAATACTTCCAATAGGTTTTATTTCAAGTTATTTATATCACATCAAGGAATGCAAAATTGAGAGGAAATGATGATTAGTATATCACCATTTCCGTTATTCAGAAACAACACCAGGTGTACATTACCTCAAGAGGATCAATAATAGTAAAATCTAGTACAATAAGCAGGAAGAAATGAGATTTGGTTTATCAACGTGTCCTTTGACAATTGATATGAAAGAGAATAAAGTCCTCCCTAAAAACATTTATTTGCCCTACATATACTGAATGCACCAACACACATGAAACTAACAAAGTCTAATAGGTAGAAATTACTAGATATTTTTAAATAAATAAATTTGACATACCTTAGAGATACTGTGGGTTTAGTTCCAGACAACCAAAATAAAGGAAATACCAAATTAAAGCAAATCAAGTAATTTTTTTGGCTTCCTAGTACATGTAAAAGTTATGTTTACATCATACTATAGTCTGTTAAGTGTAGCCATAACATAATCTTTAAAAATCTACATACCTTAATTAAAAATTACTTTATTACTGTCACTCAGTTAGTTGCATGCCTGGCTCTTGATCTCGGCTCAAGTCATGATCTCACAGTTCATGGGACTGAGGAACGAGTCAGCCTTTGTGCTGACAGCACAGGGCCTGCTTGTTTTCCTCTCTCTCTGCTCCTTTCCCACTTGTGTCCTCTCTCAAAATAAGTAAACTTTTTAATAAAATAATACTTTATTTAAAAATTGCTAACCATCATTGGAGTTATCAGTGAGTTTTAATCTTTTCGCTGGTAAGGGATCTTTCCTTGATGTTGATGGTTGATGTCCAATCATGGTGGCAGCTGCTGAAGGTTGAGGTCGCTGTGGCAACTTCTTAAAATAAGACACTAATGAGGTTGGTCACATTGATTGACTCTTCCTAGCACAAACAATTTCTCTATACAACGTGATACTGTTTGAAAGCATTTTACCCACTGTAGAGCTTCTTTTAAAATTGGAGTCAATCCTAACAAACCTTGCCACTACTTTATCATTAAATTTATATAATATTCTAAATTGTTTGCAGCTATTTTAACAGTCTTCAGAGTATCTACTCCAGGAATAGATTGCATCTTAAGAAACCTATTTTTTTCTTTCTTTGCTCAACCATAGGAAGTAAATCTTCATCTGTTAAAGTTTTATCATGAAATTACAGCAGTTCAGTCCCATCTTCATGCTCTACTTCTGATTCTAGTTCTCCTGCTGTTTCTACCACACCTGTGGTTACTTCCCCCACTCAGGTACTGAACTCATCATGAATGCATGAGGGTTGGAATCAAATTCTCCCAAATTTCTGTTAATGTTGATATTTTGGCATCTTTCCATGAATCATGAATGTTCTTAATAGCATCTAGAATGCTGAATCCTTTCCAGAATGTTTTCAATGTATTCTTCCCAGATCCGTCAGAAGAATCAGTACCTATGACAGCTATAGCTTTATGAAATCCATGTCTTAAACAAAAAGACTTGATAGTTGAAATTATTCCTTGATCCACTGGCTCCAGAATGTAGTTGTGTTAGTAGTCATCAAATAACATTCATCTCAGTGTACCTCTCCATCAGAGCTCTTGAGTAACCAGAAGCATTGTCAATGATGAGACATATTTTAATAAGATTTTTTTTTCTTTCTGAATAGTAGGTCTCAATAGAGGACTTTAAATGTTTAGTATACTATGCTGTAAACAGATGTGCTATCATCCAGGCCTTGCCATTTCATTTATACAGTACAGGCAAAGTAGGTTTAGCATAATTCTTAAGGGTCCTAGTATTTTCTGAATGGTAAATGAGCATTGGCTTCAACTTAAAGTCAATAGCTACATTAGCCGCTAGCAAGAGAGTCAGTCTGTCTTTTGAAGCTTTAAAGCAAAGCACTGACTATTCTCTAGCTATTAAAGTCTTAAATGGCATTTTCTTCCGATAGAAGGCTTTTTCCTCTTTACTGAAAATGTATTGCCACCTTCATTAATCATCTTAGCTAGATCTGCTGGATAACGTGTTGTAGCTTATATATCAGCACTTGCTGCTTCACACTGCACTTTCATGTTATGGAGATGACATCTTTCTTTAATCCTTATGAACCAAACTCTGGTAGCCTCAAACTTTTCTCCTGCAGCTTCCTCACTTCTTTTTCTCCTTCACAGAACTTAGGGTCTTGCACTGGATTAGGCTTTGCCTTAAGAGAATGCTGTGGCTGGTTTGATCTTCTAAAACTTTGTCTGTATCACAATTAAAGCTGTTTCACTTTCTTATCATTCATGTGCTCACTGGAATAGCACTTTTAATTTCCTTTCAGAACTTTTCCTTTGTATTTACAACTTGGCTAACTGGGAAAAGCAAGTGACAGCTTGCCTATCTCACTTTCAACATTCCTTCATCATTAAGATTAATCATTTCTACCTTTTGATTTAAAATGAAGAGACATGTGTCCTTCCTTTCAAGGGCACTATAAGGTAATGAACTGGCCTAATTTGAATACTGCTGTGTCTCAGCAAACAAGAAGGCCCAAGGAGAAGGAGAGAGATAGGGGAATGGCCAGTTGGTAGAGCAGCCAGAGCACACACAACATTTACCATTATGTTCACCATCTCATATGGGTATAGTTCATGGTGCCGCAAAATAATCAGAATAGAAAAATCAAAGATTCCCTGATCATAGATGATTATAACAAATATAATTATAATTAAAAAACTTTGAAATATTGAGAGAATTACTAAAATGTGACACAGAGACACAAAGGGAGCAAATGCTGTTGGAAAAATTACACTGACAGACTCCATGCAGGGTTGCCACAAACTTTCAATTTGTAAAAAAAATAATATCTACTAAGTGCAATAAAATTAAGTGCAGTAAAATGAGGTGTACCTGTAGTAGTGCAATTTAATTTAAAAAAAAGATATTCAAAACACAATTCTTTATTTTCCATTTGACTGCCTCTTTTCATAAGATATGGAGAATTTTGCTCTATTCCATTCCATAAAATAAGCATTTCTTGGATAATCACACTTTATGACAATGGGCTTATATGGGATGGAATATATCCTCCAATAAAGTTTGTATGAATAAACTTATAAGGATAGCCATGGTTAGAATAATATAGTTATATAAAAACACAGAGATCTTAAGTAAATATCACATGGATTGGTCATGGATTGACAAATGACAAAAAGAAGGATAACAATGAGAACAACAGAAAGGGGTGTTTTGATATTTTAAGCAGTGGAAAAGAGATGAAGAGTCTTTAGGATGGTTATTTGGAGGTGGTATTGTGTACTAAAGAGTGCTGTCACCGAGGTCAAGTTATCTGCCTGGGATTCAGGACTTATCACTGAGGATGCAAGAAACTTTCTATGACTCAGTTTCCTCATCTGTTAACAGGACTGGAAATAGTGCCTACGTCTTGGATTGCTGTGATGACTGAATACATGTAACAAACTCAATAAATGTAGGTATCTTTATTTCAAGGAGATGCTGCAAGTAATATGACACAAATACAGAAGGCCATACAGACTACTATAAATAATTATATGTAAACAATTTGGACAACCTAGAAGAAATGCATAAATTTCTAAAAACATAACCTACCAAGCCTGAATCATGATGAGATAGCAAATCTGACCAGAATGTTACTAGTAATAGGATGAAATCAGTAACTAAAACCTCCTGACAGGCAAAAGTTCAGGAACAGACAACATCACTGATAAATTCTACCATACAGTCAAAGCGTTAATACCAATCAATCTCAAACTCTTTAAAAAACAGAAGAGTAGGAAATTGACCCAACCTCATTGTATAAGGCCAGAAATACTCTGAAAACAACCACAGACTAGAATGCCATAAGAAAATAAAAATTATACAGTAATATCACTAACACATATGCAAAAACCTTCAACAAAATGTTAGCAAACCAAATACAATACGTTAAAAGGATCATGAACCATGATCAAGTGGAATTTATTCCAAGAATGCCAGTCAATCACTATGGTATACCACTTCAACAAAATAAAGGATAAAAATCATATAATCATCTCCAAAGATGCAGAAAAAGAATTTGGCATAATTACAGCTATTTATGATACAAACCGTCAATGGAGTGGATATAGTGGAAATATACCTCCACAAAATAAAGGCCATATATGACCACCCAATTCTAACATTACACTCAACGGTGAAAAGCTGAAACCTTTTCCTCTAGGATCAGGAACAAGACTGGGATACCCACTCTTGCCACTTTAATTCACTACAGTATTGGAATTCCTAGCCAAAAAAGTAGGCAGAAAAAAATAAAAGCTTCCAAATTAGAAAAGAAGTTGTAAAACTGTCACCTTTGGCAGATGACATGATTCTATACATGGAAAATCCTAAAGATTAAATTAATAAACTGTTAGAACTAATAAGCCAATCAAGTTGCACGTTACATCAAGTTGCAAGACATAAAATCAGTATCTAAAAATCTATTGTTTCTAATGAATTCTTAGCAAGGGAAATTTCAGAAAACAATCACACTCATGTAAAAAAGAATAAAATATCTAGGAATGAATCTAATCAAGGAAATGAAGGACTTGTGTATTGAAAACAGTAAGATATTAATAAAAGAAATGAAGGAAGACAGAAACAAATGGAAAGATAGTGCAATGCTCATGGATTAGAATGTTTGATATTATTAAAATGTCTATACTACCCGGGGGTGCCTGGGTGGCTTAGTCAGTTAAGTGTTCAAGTTAGGCTCAGGTCATGATCTCATGGTCTGTGATTTTGAGCCCTGCTTTGGGCTCTGAGCTGACAGCTCAGAGCCTGGAGGGTGCTTCAGATTCTGTGTCTCCCTCATGCTCAAAGTCCGCTCATTCTCTGTCTCTCTCTCTCTCAAAGATAAACATTAAAAAAATGTTTTAAATGTCTATACTGCACAAAGCAATACACAGAATCAATGCAATCTCTATCAAAATTTCTGTGATGTTTTTCAGAGAAATAGAACAAAGAATTATAAATTTTGTATGGAACCATAAAACACTCCAAATAGCAAAAGGAATTTTGAGAAAAAAATAACAAAGCTGAAGGCATAAGAGTCTCTGATTTCAAACTGTATTACAAAGCTATAGTAATTAAAACAGTATGCTAGTGGGGTAAAGACAGACACACAGAACAGCGGAATAGAATGGAGACCTCAGAAATAAACCCACGCATGTGGTGTATTAATTTAGGACTACAGAGCCAAGAATATATAATGGGGAGAGGACAGTCTTTTCAATAAATGGTGCTGGAAAAATTAGATAGCCACATGTAAAAGAGGGAAAGTAGACCACTAGCATCTACCATTCACAAAATTAACAATGGATTAAAAACTTGAATGTAAGACCTGAAATCATAAACCTCCTTAAAAATAACAGTTAGATGTAGATCTTAGCAATGATATTTTTGACTCTGATACCAAAGGGAAAGCAAAAATAAACAAGTAGGACTCTATATCAAAGAAGGTACTGCACAGTAAAGAAAACCATCAACAAAATTTTATGGTAGATATTGATATCCACTTGTGTGTGTATATATATATAAATGTATATATGTAAAGCCATAAAAAAGTGAAATCTTGGGGCACCTGAGTGGCTCAGTTGGTTGAGCCTCCAACTTCATCTCAGGTCATGATCTCAATGGTTCATGGGTTCAAGCCCCACGTCAGGCTCTGTGCTGGTAGCTCAGAGCCTGGAGCCTGCTTCAGATTTTGTGTCTCCCTCTCTCTCTCTGATCCTCCACTGTTCACGCTCTGTCTCTCAAAAATAAACAAACATTTTAAAAAAGTGAAATCTTGCCATTTGCAACACACAGATGGACCTCAAAGGCATTGTGCTAAGTAAAATAGGTCAGGTAGAGAAAGATAATACACTTGATTTCAGTAGTATGTGAGACTGTGAAAAATAGGTGAACACTTATAGTTTAAATAAATTACATTATTTATTTAAGAAAATAAATTAAAAATTAAATTAAAAAATTAAAGAAAAATAAGTCTTTCCTTAAATACCTATGCACTGGAGCAAGGGTATGGTATATGATCTGAATGTAGATTGGAAACCAAAAGATAAAGTAAATTTGTTGAAAAAATACCAGAGAACTAGGATAATTGTCAAAGGTATCATCTTTAAACAAACACCTGCAGAAATCCAATTTCCTTTCATTTGGATAGTTACTACCATATAGGGACCTGCTACTCAAGGCACTGATACTGATTATAAAAATAAGAGAAAGAGGCAGGGAGGAGATATGAGACAGGAAAGGGAGGTAGTAGGCAAAAAGCAAGGTAATATTTTACCAATTTTTGTTAGGTACTCTTTCCATATGTTCAAAAGTGGAAGAAAGGGAAAAAAAATCCTCTCCTTATTCATGTTTACAAAGAGAGTTTGTCTAGTTTCTAAAACAATGCCCAGAAAATAATAAACACTTAATGAGTATTTGAATGACTGACCAACTTAAAACTTGATTTATGCTATAAAAGAAAAATATTGCAGGGCTACTTCTTTTTCTCTGCATGAAAATGAGCAAAAAAAAAAAAATCAAAAGAATTTTTAAAAAATTTAATGCATGAGATTTTAAAAAACTAAATAAAGTTCCTCTATCTAAACCAGTGGTTTTCTAAAGTATGGTATGAGGTCCCTGGCAGTCCTTAGGACTTTTTCAGGGAATCCCTGAGGTCAACCATTTTTATAATATTTTCAGAGATATTATTTTCTTTTCTCTTTGCACTGATATGTGCACTGATGTTGTTAAACCAAAGGTGGGTAAAACTGTTGGTACTTAGTCCTAAATAAGGCAGTGTCACTGGAATGTACTAGTAGTCAACAGCCATATGCTTACTTTTAATAAGTAAGTAGACAGATAGATAGATAGATAGACACAGACAAATGTATAAATTAAGTTTGCTTAATAATCTCTTTGATAAAGCAGTAAAAAATAAAAAAAATTACTGAAAATTAACTCTTGAGGATACCTTTTTAATGGTCTATTTGATAAAATGAGAAGTACTTATTAAGTAGTTGTGTCATGTTTGAGATACAAGCTTAATTAGCCATGTGTTTTTATCAAATATTGTTTTTTAAGTTTATTATTTATTTTGAGACAGAGAAAGTGAGCAGAGGAGGGACAGAGAGAGAGGGAGAGAGAGAGAATCTCAAGCAGGTTCTGTGCTATCAGTGCAGGGCCCAAAGTGGGGCTCAATCCCACCAAAACTTAGGATTATAAACTGACCCATAATCAAGAGTTGGATGCTTAATCAAAATTAAGAGTCAGCTTAACTGACTGAGCCACCCAGGTGTCCAAATATCACCTTTACTTTGAAGAATGAATGACAGAACAACTGGTAACTCAGACTTGAGTATCTGACAGATGTTTTCTCAAAAATGAATGAAACAGGTTTGTCTCAAAAACTGGGGTGCCTGGGTAGCTCAGTTGGTTAGGCGTCCGACTTCGGCTCAGATCATGATCTCATCGTTCATGGCTTCGAGCCCCATGTCAGGCCCTGTGCTGACAGCTCAGAGCTTGAAGCCTGTTTCAGTTCTGTATCTCCCTCTCTTTCTGACCCTCCCCTGCTCATGCTGTCTCTCAGAAATATGTTTAAAAAAAAAACATTTAAAAAATATGAATGAAATGAGTTTGTCACTTCAAGTAAAACATCATATTACTTCTTAATGTAAAATTGAAAACTTCAAAGAATTAGAATTTAAAAAAAAGAAACTTGTATCTGTCATAGTGAACTTGACAGGTTATCAATACCTAAATAGTTTTTGGATGGTATCAGTGATGACATTAATGAATGTTATGTTTTGATTTTATAAAATGAAATATGTAAACATATGAGAGACTTCCATAACTCAGTGATACACTATTTTCAAACTAACCAATTCATTTTACAAAGTTATTTGTGGGTAAATATGAATTCAATGAGCACCCTAGACCTATGGATATTCATTTATCAGAGTAAAAAGCTTACTGATATGATTTCAAGATTCTACATCCCAATTACAACTTCTGTAGAAACTTCTCTATGTGTTGAGTTCTGTGTAGTATCAAAGAAAATCTCCCACAATTATATGAAATACTCCTTTGTTTTCTAACTAAATCTGGGTAAAGCTGGATTTCCTTCATATACTTCAACAGAAACTAAATACTGAAATACATTAAGTGTAGGATCTTCTACTAAGATACACATAAAACAGATTTGCACAACTTTAAAAAAATATTTTCTCATGAAATTGTTTTTGTTTCAAAAATGTAATTTTCAGTGAAATGTTATATCAACATGCAGCATGTTTATTATTTAATATTATGATTTTAGAATAAATTAGTATTTTCTAAGTTCAATTTTCTGGCATAGCAGACATTAATACATGTATAACTCATCCAGACAAGAATTCTAAAGGGCCTTCACTAATTTTATAAACAAAAAAAGTACTTGATTTCCAGAAGTTTGAGAACCATTTCTCAAATTCATGTACATAACAAATAAGAAGAATTAGTAGCTGAATTTTATTCTATTAATGGTTGGCTTCACAAGATTTTTGGCTACCTATTTTCATACTCAGCTTCTTGATTTGTTTCAATTCTTCCCGGTTCTGATTTCTTAACTATAGCCTCAGCTTTGCAAACACATATGCCCTAGATGTCTCTTACTGACCCCGATACCCAATCACAGCTCCATGTAGTTTTTTGACTCCCAGCATTGGCTTCACTTTGCCTTTGCCTGCAAGATCACATCTGCATCTAGATGGCCCACTAACCCAACACATAAGATAATACTTCTTGGCCCTGTCTATGTTTGGGTTTGATATCTATAAGAACACATATCATTTGATCCAGATTACTGAGTGGTGGTTGCAAACTAATGATGGTTTATTATACTATCTCCCTAAATTTTTGTAATATTTCTAAATTATAGAATATTTAATAATTAAATATTTATAAATATTTAAACTCCTTTTTTAAGCATCTGTAATTTCCTCATATACAATTAAGATATGAAATCATTATCTAGCTGATCAGCAAAAGCAAATAATATCCAGCAAAGCAAATATTATTGATTAATATGATGATGTAGGGGCTTCTGAGTTGCTTAGTCAGTTGAGCATCCAACTTAGACTCGGGTCATGATGTCATGGTTCTTGGGTTCTAGCCCTGCGTCAAGCTCTGTGTTGACAGCTCAGAACCTGAAGCCTGCTTCAGATTCTGTGTCTGCCTCTCCCTCTGCCTCCCCTCCCCCATCTCTTTCTATCTCTCAAAAATAAATAAATATTTTAAAAAATTTAAAAATATGAAGTAAATGTTGTATTGTATACAATGTGGCTTACTGGGGGTTTAGACTCCTGTATTCAATCATGAGTACTGCAGGTATGCCACCTTTTCCCTGTAATCACTATGCTTCAGATCTTTTATGGTCACGTGTACCACAAGCCCTTTTAAGTAAAACAAATAACAACCAGGGCTAGAACTTTGATACAGCAGACCCAAACTCCAAAAACACGTTAGTAACGAAGACAGTCTGGGCTCATCACTATAATGAATTTACAAGCATAACATGATGTGGCATTATTAAAAACCCAACCGTGGCATTTATAAAGATGACCCTAAGGTTTTCCCTAAGAGTTTGTCTTTAGTTGCAAGCATTGCAATTTGGTAATAACTTCTCCAGAAGTGTCTCATTAATGCCAGCTAAGGAGTTTCATTCATTTTACTGCAGCCCTGCCTATCTGTACTTCGACTTTTTCTTCATAGTCTTTAGTTTGTATAAACCAAAGAAGATAAAAGAAAAATAAAATTAAAATGACTTTCCTATTCATTCCTTCAGGAGAAAAACTTACAGCTGTCAGAATTGCTAAGGGAAAAATTTTATATATATATACACATACATATGCATGTGTTTGTCTGAATACCATATTATGTAAGTGGTAAGGTACAAAAATTAACTGAGAACTACAAATGTTTCCTCCTGGGAAATAACCTTTCTGGCTGCACTTGGCCTACACTGTCCTAAAGAAAATATCTTTAACAAATCAGGCATCCAAATACAGCTCATTTATAACAGTATACCTGTTTATAATGAGAAATGAATGCATTAGGAACATTATACTTTTTTGTAACTAAACTAACGTTAATATATACTTAAGTGCTAATAAATTAATCCTCATCTAAGTGTAGAGTAATAGTAATGAACTCTTTGATCTGGAAATAAAACAATCTAATAATATAAGATATACGTTGAAAGATATCAAAAGCTCCTCAAACTAGCTCATAATCCCAACTTGTGCACCTGTGATATTAGAGTTGTGGAAAATAACACAGGTCATCAGCTATCTCATTATTTCTAAATAATATATGGTGCTTGATAAGAAAAAACTACATATTTTGAAAAAATTTAATATTTTGAGAAACAGGTGAGTACATTTCTGAGAGGAAAATATCTTGGTTTTAATTCAGCAAAGTGTACCCGACAGTTCCAATGGAAGTAGAATTTTGCAATTAACTTGTTCCATTCTGTGGGAAAAGCAATTATTAAGTACAGCCTAGATTAATGAGGAAAGGGGTTGCTAGGAAGATTACAGCTGACCAGGTGTGAACCCATATAACCCATACACACTCGAACTGATGAGTTAAGAACAGATCTTGGGATCACAATTCCTTGGCAAGCTGGTCGTTTTTGGGTTTCAGCATTCATTTCCCATTTGACATGGTTATTAAGATAGAATTTATGGCCCTATAGCACCATTTAGGATACTTCTTTAGAGAAGCAGCGTACCAAGAGAAGCAAAAATATTGTTCATTGTTTTTCAAATATAGAAATGTTACAATTGGACCAAGAGATTTTCAAATATTTCTTTGACCAATTTTTTTTTTTTAACTGAAGAGAAACTACTTGGGAGGTGTTGGGGTTATTACTGAGGATGAAGAGACTATATACAATGCTTGGCTAGCTAAAATGTGACCCAGAGACTGCTGGTAGGCTGCAGTTAAGCTTGGGGGGGGCGGGGCGCACGTGCAGGTCTCTTGGAATGTCTGAAGCCTGCTTAACTGCCCAGACTGATGCCCAGGGTGGCCCTCCCAGGTGTTTCTGCAGTCTCTGGGGAACTCCATTATTGATGCATTGCATACAAAGTTTAGTAAAACAACAGGATAATAGATCCTTGCTGTTTATCTCTGACTGGAGTAGTCACTTGGGATCGTTCACCTTTAAGTCATGTACCCTCTGTTTTTGCATGCCTGAAATGTTGTATGCCATCTGTACACAACAAGCCAACCGAAATTTGTGTTTGGCCTGACACTGCAATAAATGACAATAAGAGTGAGGCGAACCTGGTCTTTGACTCCCTGACCCCCTCACCCCCGACCTTGTCCTTTCTTTCTTAGCAAAGTGCGGACTAATCTTTTTCATAAGCATAGCAGGGTTTGCTGGCTATTCTCAGCAGGAAGGCTGCATATGGTTTTGGTATCAATTATTTTACTTTGTAGAATAAAATAAGGAAAAGCATACATAATCAATGAAGGAATTGTTCACTAAACTCTTTTAGCATATACAACCTCCAAAGGAAAAGGATTACACAATTCTAAATAGTATCTCTCAAAGTAATATTTTTGTTTCTGATACTTTTTAAGAAGAATTAATGTAATTCATTGGCTTTCATAAAAACTGTTCCAACTGGAATCTGGGGATAATTGAGGACTTAGCCAACCATTCTAAGGTAGCACCAAAATGTGGGGTACAAATAAGTAGGGCAAATTCCTGGAACTTAGACTTACTATATCAGCAACATTTAGTCAGATCTCTGGAATGGCAGTTGGGAACCTGAATTTGCCAAAGCCACCTAGATATTTGCATAGTAAACATCTGAAACTATTTTTTTCCAAGAAATAATTTGTATCAATATAGAAGATAAGAAATTAAATATTTTCACAGGAGCACACCAATACCACACAATCAATGATGTGTAAAAGATCATTGAGTTTAACAAGGATTAAAGTGAAATGAGAGACTGAGTATCCAGATTCTAAATCATCTATTTTTTTTTTTCATTACATCTTACCTTATGCAACATTTCTACAACATTCCTCCAGACAGAGCTTCTCTGGATCTAATGCCAAAACTGACACGATCTAATATTTACTGAATATTAATAATCTATTTCTACAATTCTACAGTTTTAGGCATACAGCCAGGTAGGGAAAAAAGAGCTATTAATTCTAAATATTTTAAGTTCCCCACTATTGCAGTCTTGCAAAGATGCTGATCTGATTATGTCATTGCTGTATTCCTATTTGTAACATTTTCATTAATGTATTCCTGTTGGTAACATTTTCATTTCAGTCTCTCAGAAAGTGGCATAAACAAATTTCAATGCATTAAAAGAAATATTAACCTGTAAAAGCGAATAAAAAAATGTAAATCATGCTACCTAAGGATTTTTATAGACTACAAATCTAATTCCCCATTTATGAAGTGGATACCAGGGATTTATGTTTGAAATAATATATCCTTTTAAATTTTGTGCCTTTAATTTAGCTTCTCTTGCACATGTTCATAGCACTTTAATTCCATCACATTGCTCAAAGATATATGTTTCTCTGGGACATTTTAAAACTGCAAAATCTCACTAAGGGCTTCAAACGCTAGGAGATTACTTTTTTGAGTCTTAGATTTAATGATAATCCTCTTAACAATCAGTTAAAAAAAAGAATTTATTTTGTTTCAGAGTTGTGTGTTTGTTGTGTGTGTGTGTGTGTGTGTATGTACCTTACCATAATTGGTATTTTATCCTAAGAGACTTGACACCTTTTAATCTTGTTTGATTAAAAAAATCATTTTTAATTCTGCTTTATCTCCTTTCCTGTGTTGTCTGCTGATACAGTAGGAGGAGAAGGATGGAGCTTCCTTTTTCTTCTACAGCATCAAGGACTCAAAACACACATTATGAAATAAGAACCAAAGTCTAAACATAACAACGCCTAGTTGTGCTTACAAAATTTGTAAATCAAACTGAGATACCTCATTAAAATGATTGAAAGCACAGAAGAGTAGCTCGTCAACCATGCATCAGAAAATACTAAAATTACACATGCTTGCTTGAAAGGCTCGCAGTTTGACTGCCACAGCATTCCTAGACACACCAACTGATAAGCAGGATGACCGCCAAGATAAGCCACCAGGCCAATGAGTGTAAAAGGAAACCGTGACAAGACAAATTTTTTATTTCTGTTGTTGGTACTGGTAACTACAGAACTCACACCAAGCCTAGTTGAGGTGTCTTGAAGAAAATCTACAGCATTTTAAAAGGGTGGTGATGTATACATGCCAAGACTATATGACAAGTGTCTTCATGTATATATACTACATGATTTTTTGTTTTGTTTTAGTTTTATAATTTGTAGATTCAGACAAAATTCTAATAATGCATATATTATATTTTAACTAACAGTTACACTAGCAGGAAACAATCAGTGATTTTGGAGCAGACTAAAGATAGTTTGGTGATATTATTTATTGCTGATTGAGAGAATCTGAATCTGGAACAATTCCTCAGTTGTTTTAGTTAATGATCTTTACATTTTCGACAAATTTAGAGTATGTTTGTGGAATGTCTCTACATTTGATGTTGCCTGATAATCATGTTTCCTCATGATGAAATTCTGATGGTGAATTCTTGGTAGAGTATCAGAAGTGATTTTGTATTTTGTATATCAGGGACACATGATTTCTCATATTCCTGGTGATGTTAACTTTGTCACTTCGTCAAGGACTTGTCTATTGGATTTCTCCATAGAAAAGTTACTATTTTTACTGCATTTTTAAGTACTATGTGGGGATACATGTTGAAAACAAATAAATACTTTTTTTCCAACTTTAAAAAAAATAAAATAAAATAAAACAAAAGGGTGGTGATGGAGGTGCTAGAAGTTTGACAGTAAAGGAAAGGAGAGAAACAATGGAGGAAATCTTCTTTCACAAAAGGACTTGCAGTTTCTAGCAGGTGTTTCTTCTGAATTATAAAATACAGATAAAGAATAATGATATTAATTTACCATCTGAAAACAGGCAATGGCACCTAATGTTTAAGGATAAAGTTTTATGTCTGCTAAAACATGGGCTTTAATGCCATTTCATTCATGTTTGAATATCAGCTTTAGAGTAACTTTTTCCAAAGTTACATATGATTAGCAAAAACGAACATGGGAGGTTTTCTCAGTCTTTTTATTTCAAATTATAGCACACACTGAGAAAGATTTTCAATTTAATAACCATTAGTCAAATGAATTGTTAACATTTGTCTTGATGTGTATTCATATCTAGGAATGTTTGATTTCCTAAAAGCTTGGAATACTATGTACAGTGTGGAGAACTTGCATCCACATTGCAAAGACAGAATAAATTACCTCAAGTGTAGATGATTGTCATAAAAAAGATGTTGCAGACTTGCAAAAACACACATTACTCCCATCTGGTAAATGGTAACTACTAAAATATTTATAAATATCACATTATAATTCACATGTCACACATGGTAGTGATATTCAATTTTCATGTCTCCCAATTAAAAGCCATTATGTATTGTGTAATACACATTTGTGTATCTAACAGAAAAATAAATGATTTCCTTAATATCTCCACAGGGATTACTTATTCATCCTGCTGTGCAAATAATGTAAATACAATATCGAAGGAGGTAAAACACTATGTCTTACTAAAGTTTATTTGTGCTTGTTTGCAATAATATGATATTTGCTTCTACTAGAAGCATCTAGGGTTTAGGCTCATAACTGCTGATCTCAATTTTTCTTTTAAACATTCTCTCAGTCAAATAGTTGGATACTATGTAGCACTTAGATACTTTCTGTAGGAATAATGGGTATGGTTAAACAACATACATAAAAGAAACCATTTCCCATAAACACTTTGAAAAAAGACTAATTAATTTATGTGATTCAAACATAAATCATACATTGTTTAACCACAACAAATGGACTCTATTTAATTTATAGGAGAGAGTACATTTGAATGCAATTACATAGGTGATAAGAATAACTAGATACCAGGCCAAATGCAACAACTTTTATAGAACAACTCATGTGAAGGTACAGTCATGATATATTAGTGTGCCAGAAACCTTCTTAAGTTTCTTTCCTTCAGATAACAAAATAATTTTTTAACAAAATAATTTTTGAAACATTCTTTTTCCATTTCTAACCCCCAGTCTCAAATTTAAATTTCTTTCTTTTTTTTTTAATTTTTAAATGTTTCTTTTATTTTTGAGAGAGAAACACACACACAGTGCTAGCAGGGGAGGGGCAGAGAGAGAGGGAGACACAGAATCTGACAGGCTCCAGGCTCCAAGCTGTCAGCACAGAGCCCAACGTGGGGCTTGACCTCACAAACTGTGAGATGATGACCAGAGCCGAAGTTGGACACTTAACCAACTGAGCCACTCAATCACCCCATAATGTAAATTCCTTCTTACAGTTTTGTACTTTTAGTGTTTCTTACATAAAAGTTAATAAATCTAAAATCTTACCTAATTATTTTGAAGGCAGTATGCTTTCCACTGTGAAATTTCCTCAAGCAATCCTCCTTTGAAGACTTTCTTTTGAAAATGATTTGTCTTCACTATTCCTAATATTCCTCTTCTATTTCCCCATATAATATATTACTACATCATATTTCCTTTACTGTGGGACTGTATTATATCACTCTGCAGTATAACAAAAATTCAACTCTGTCATTTCAGAGCCTTTATATACAGTCCATTTTAAATGAATCCCTTCTGTCTGTTATATATTCCTTAATCATGGTCACTAGGTTATAGGTCTGTCTTTCTCCTCAGCTTTCCAACATGCTCTAATATTACCTATTACAACTATTTTCTTTGATACTTCTGCTTCCTTAAACTTTCTTAAAATAGATACGGGCATAAAAGCTCTTAATGAACTATAAGGCATTATGGAAATACTGGTGTTCTTTTGTTGTTATTGCTTATTCATTCAAACATGTAGCTGCTAAGCAGCTACTATTTGATATGCTATACTTTTAAAAATTTATTTTGAGAGAGAGACAGAGAGAGAGAGAGAGATCATGACCAGGGGAGGAGCATAGAGAGAGAGAATCACAAGCAGGTTCTGCGCTGCCAGTGCAGAGCCCAATGCAGGACTCATAAACGCATCATGACCTGAGTCAAATTTCAGAGTCAGATGCTTAACTAAGTGAGCCATCCAGGGGCACCTGACATACAATCCTAGTAGCCCTTAAAGTATGGTCTGAGAACCTTGAGTGTTCTTTATACACATTCGAGGTCTCAGAGGAGACTTAAACTTTTTACATAATAACACTAAGACTCTATTTACCTTTTTCTCTTTCCTTTTCTCATAAGTATACAATGGTTTCTAGAAGCTACATGGCACTTAGTTCTGATGGCTAATGGAAAGTGTGCTTCCATATTTCACAATTTTAAAACTGTGTAAGCTTTCATTTCTTTTTTAATGTTTATTTATTTACTTTGAGAGAGAGAGCAAGAGTGTAAGTGGGAGAGAGAGAGAAGCAGAGAGAGAGAGGTAAGACATCCCAAGTAGGCTCCATCCTATCAGTGCAGAGCCTAACAATGGCTCAAAATCATGAACCATGAGATCATGACCTGAGTTGAAACCAAGCAGATGCTGAACCAACTGAGCCACCCAGGAGTCCCAGTAAGCTTTAATTTCTAATACGGTAAAAGTCACTACCTATACGGAGGATGGCAAAGGTTTTCTGAAAAGGACAGGGTAGTAAATAGTTTAGGCATGGCAGGCCATGTGACATCAATCACACTACTTAATTCTACCATTGTAATGACAAAACAGTCACAAAACTATATGAAAACAGGGGCACCTCGGTGGCTCAGTAGGTTATGCATCCAACTTCAGCTCAGGTCATGATCTCATGGTTTGTGAGTTTGAGCCCTGTATGGAGCTCTGTGCTCACAGCTCAGAGCCTGAAGCTGCTTCAGATACTGTGTGTGTGTGTGTTTCTCTCTATCCTTCCACCCTCCTCTCTCAAAAATGAAGAAACATTAAAAAATTTTTAAAAACTACATGAAAATAAATTAGGGTACCTATGTTCCCATAATAATTTATAAAAGCAGGACATGAGCTGGATTTGGCTTGCAGGCCACAGATGCCAACTTCTTTGGTTTTTGGGTCCTCACTATTTTTTAGAGTTGCAAAAACTCTAAGGAAAAAAAAAATCTTATGAAACCGAGAACTTCGAAAACCACAGCGGAAGTCTACTAAGGTTGAATTAAGTCTTATGATGATATTCCCAAAAGAACTGTCTAGCAGGAAAGCCAGACATAGTATATTGGAATAGCTTCTATACTGGCAATACGCCAAAGATGATATGAAGTGGAAAAGGTAGAAACTACCCCACTCAATCCAAAGTAATGACTTAAAAATGCCATGGAATTCGTCAGAGAAAAAGAATACCTATATTTTCCAGTAGATAGGCAAGGTGGAAACCATTTGGGGTTGAAGAGTTGTCTCTTCTTTGCTACATATAAATCAAGTCACAAGGTAAGGCTTAGAAAACTTTTTTGTATATGTGTGCTTCAAAGTAAAATAGGGTAGCTAGCTTATCGGTTAAACCTGATTTGTTTCAGCTAAATTGTGTATTGTTTTTAATTGTTATTTTTTAATGATGGATCTTGAGGGGTGCCTGGGTGTTTGGCTCAGTGGGTTGAGCAACTGACTCTCAATTTCAGCTCAGGTCATAATCCCAGGATTCTGGAATCAAGCCCCATGTTGAGCTCCATAATAGGCGTGGAGCTTCCTTAAGATTCTCTTTCTCTCTCTCTGCCTGTTTCCCCAGCTCTTGATCTCTTTCTCTCCCTCCCCTTTGCTCACTCTCTCTCTCTCAAAACTTTTTATTTAAATATTTTGGGTCTTGAATAAAATAGTTTAAGGTTTTCATTTACCTAAGATATTTTAAAGGAAGTAATGTTAGTGCAGTCAATGTTATATCATGTTCTCCAAATTTACTATCCATCACACAGACACAGATTCTAAAATGGAACGTATTTACTCAAAAAGGATTAAAAACTTGAATATAAGACCAGACACCATAAAACTCCGAAAGAAAACATAGGTGATAAGCTCCTTAACATTGGTCTAAACAATCTTTCTGGATCAGACTCCAGAAGCAATGACCAAAGAAAGCAAAAAGTAAACAAGTGTCACTACATCAAACTAAAAAGCATCTACACAATGATGGAGACGATTAACAAAAGAATAAGCAACCTAGGGAATAGGGAAAAATATTTTCAAATCATGTATCTGATAAGGGGTTCATATACAAAATCTATACAAACTCATAAACCTCAACAACAACAACAACAACAACAACAACAACAATCCAATTAAAAATGGGCAAATCACCTGAGTAGAAATTTCTTCAAAAGTGACATACAGATAACCAACAGGCACATGAAAGATGTTCAACATCAAGAAAATGCAAATCAAAACCACAGTGAGATATCACCTGACACCTGTCAGAATATCTATTATAAAGAAAAGAAAGAAAATACATTAGTAAAGATATGGAGAAAAAGGAACTCAGGATCACTGTTGGTTGGTGCAGCCACTATGGAAATCATTACTGAAGTTCTTCAACAAATTAAAAACAGAACTATCATACTTCAGCAATTCCACTTTTGGTCATTTATCTGAAGAAAATGAAAACACTAATTTGAAAAGCTATATGCCCTCCATATGCTCACTGCAGTATTATTTACAAAAGCTAAGATATGGAAACAACCCAAATGTTCACTGATGAATGAACAGATAGAGAAGATGTGGTATAAATACACATACAGACAGTCCCCAACTTACAACAGTTTGTCCCCAACTTACAACAGTTTGACTTGACATTTTTTGACTTACCAGAAGTGATACTCATTCAGTAGAAACAATACTTTGAATTTTGACCTTTATCTGGGCTAATGACTTTTGGTACAGCTCCCTGTCAGCCATATAATAACGAGGGCAAGCAACTGATACCTTTAAGCCATTCTGTATCCATATAACCACTCTATGTTTCACTTTCAGTATTCAGTAAGTTACATGAGATATTCACCACTTTATTATAAAATATACTTTATGTTACATATTTCTGCCCAAGTATAGTATAATGTAAGTGTTCTGAATCCATTTAAAGTAGGTTAGGCTAACCTAGGATGTTCAGTAGTTTATGTAAATTAAATGGATTTTCAACTGATGATGTTTTCTACTCAAATGGGTGCATTGGGAGATAACTCCATCATAAGTCAAGCAAGATCTGCACAATGAAATACTACTCAACTATACAAAAACAATAAAATTTTGCCATTTGCAACAATAAATGGATCCTGGAAGTATTATGTAAAGTGAAAATTCAGAGAAAGACAAATATTGTATGATTTCACGTATATCTGGAATCTAAAACACAGAACAAGTGAACAAACAAAAATATTGTCTGTATTCCTAGATACAGACAATAGATTTATGGTTGCCAGGGGGAAGGGGGCAAAATGGGTGAAAGAGATCAAGGGTACAAACTTCCAGTTATAAAATAAAGAAGTGATGGTAATGCAATGTATACCATGAGGACTATCGTCACTAATATTTTATTAAAAACTGAAATTTTTATGGAAGAAAATCTTAGAAGTTCTCAATATAAGGACTAATATGAATTTGTATGGTTAACAGACAGTATAGACAATTCTATGACCATTTCACAAGGTATACAAATAAATAATTATGGCGAACATCTGAAACTAAAATAAGGTTGTATCTCATTTATATCTCAATACAAAGATGTACAATGAAGACCATTGTTTCTTCCTTAGGATGTATATGCATGCATATATCTGTGTATGCAAATTGTAGGAAAGGTACTAGAAAAATTGACCACAGCTTTTTATGCAATTATTCTCAACTGTTGGTCACTTCAGAAGCATATGAGGTGGGGGAAGGGTAAAGGTTCCCACCTGAAAAATTTTCTAGGTCCCATGGTGGCCCATGAAATCACTCTCATCAACAGGATCTCATACAATCTCATGTAGGAGGCAGTGGGTAAAATCAATCTGCAGTCATTTATGAGAAACAGCATTCTAAGCATTACTTGAATTTCCTCAGTAAGCATTCACTCTGTACTTAATGCATATGTAGCTTCAAGTCTATCTCTAGGAATCTTCAGGCATCCCTGTTTATAATGCTACCTACAGGTTTGTTAACCTTTGCTATGTATTTATAGTTCATCTTACTTTATTTTCCAGTGTCTGTATTCTCTTATGTAGCCTCCAAAAATTATTAGTACATCCTTAGAAAGTTTAGATTAATTATCTCTTAACTTCAAACCTTTGTTTTTATACTTTGAGATATTCTCTCCCCTCACCTCTTTCTTCACTTGTAAAATTGTAGTCTTTAAGCCATCTCTTCTATAAACCGTTCCTTTATTTGATTCTCAACTACTGTTCTTTTTCCTTATAGATCATTGTACTTGTCACTGAGCACTGCCTTTTCATATTAGTATATTATAATTATGTGATCCCTAGAGTTATCTCACCATTAAAACAGGATCTAAGAAGGGTGGGTTCTTTAAGTTGTTGTTTTACAGAGTGTCTGGTATTCTGTAGATTTTCAACCAATGCTGATTGAATGAAAAGCAGTGGTTTTGTTGTATATTCCCAATGAGAAGTGACAAGGCAGTTTTATTTGATGCATTTCCAAGTGCAATGTTTTATTAAATCTCACTCCCAGACATTCTGCACACATCCCTCCATGTCCTCTCAACGTTTTTCCTCTATCTCCATCACTAAGGTCACACAGACCTAAGTAGGAACTGCAGAACTAATTAAGATAAAATGTGGTGTCCAGAAAGCACACAAAAAAGGATTATCTGTCCTGTCTCTAGCCAATCAGTTCTCTAAAGCCTTCTGTATATCTGAAATGATATATTAATTATTGGAAATCATATGCTTAATGTCACCCTCCTGTCATGCAATCTAACCTTACAGAGGGTATAAACTGTGTCCGTTTTCTTCATTACCATATTCCCAGTAATACAGTAGTTGGCTTGTAAAAGATATTTATATAGTGCTTAATGAAATGATTAAATTTACCCATTCCCTTATTCTTTCACCTCATAAACGAACTAATCTTTATGCCAGAATGTGGAGATTACTCATAGACAACACTCTATTTTTATAATGCCAAATGATGACAATATTTAAGGCCTAAATCAATATAAAACCAAATGAAAACAGAAACATTTAAAATGGTTACAGTGAAAAAGAACAGGCTTTAATATGTCTTTACCTGAGAAATTAAATAAAATTCCTCCTACCAAACAAAAGCAAAACATTTGAAACAAAAAACCTGAACAAAATCCTTACATATCCTCCTATATTCATGAAAGAAACACTGATGACAGTCACTAGAATGACAATAATTTTGTACCTAGTACTAATATTTATTCCTTTCATAGAAATATAAATACAAAATTATAGCAAAAATCCTTTAGGCTGATACTAACAAAGGAAAAATATTTTCTCACCCAACATTAACAAGAGATCACTCTACCATAACTGACATTTTCAAATCAGTGCTGCAAAAAATAGAACTTTGGCCCTGAGTGCTTTGACATGAATCTAAGTTCAACAGATATCTGTAAAAACACTCTTTTAAAGCAGTTGGTTTTCGTTTCTTGATGGTTACTCCTGTAGAAGTTAGTGTGCTGGTTTTTGCTCAACAGAGATGATCACCCAACAGCAAATAACTGGAGTAAGATTCTAGGAAGCAAAGTGGCCTCAAGAGCACAGACCCGTAGTTGCCAACAGGCCAAGTGACAAGTGGTTTCTAAAACTTGTCCTTTTTTAACATCCAAATTTTGTAAATAGACCAACTCTATCAGTACACTATACTATAGCTCTGCCCTCTATTCATCATTATTCTAGGTAAGATATAGAATGACAGTCTTTTAAAGTTGGTTAACATATTATTTATTACTCATATATAAAAGTTTATGTGATATATTTCGAATCTGTATTACGTTCAGTAGGGCATATATAATTCTTTTATCTAAATAAGAAAATTCTACAAAAATTGCTACGAAGATTTAAAGAAAGATGAGGAGTCAAAGGCAGTAATCTCCCAGGGCTCCAGGATGACAAATGGTAAATTTGCCAACTAATGATACTGCTACTATTATAAATAGATGAAAGAACAAATATTAATCCTTGACAGCCTTTCCATGGAGTTAATCATTAAATCATGTGAATCAATACACCCCAGAGTACTTTGATATTCTTTATCAAAATCTGCCTTTCATTAAGCATATTTATACTTACTAAATACCTTACTAAATACTATCTTTAGACTTCCCATGGGTACTTCCTAGTGTTCTAACAATAGTAGTTCATGAATGTTATTAAGCACCATGGAAATAAAAGGCTCCTAGAATCAAACACATTTGGAGAAGTCTAAGTGAAAATTAAAAAAAAAAAAAATTAAATTGACTTTCCCCTTACAATCCTTTTTTTCCCTCATAACTGTAAATATGTTAGTGCTTATTTTAAAAAATGAATGACACAATATTAAGTATTTCTCAAATTGTTTTATTACAAATGGTTTTACCCCTGGAATTATGTTGGTATTCTAAATTTTACCCTTGATTTATAATGTTTTTAAATAAGTTTATTTTGAGAGAGAGAGAGAGAGAGAGAGAGAGAGGACAGGCACGTGTAGGAGACGGATAAAGAGAAAGGGAGAAAGAGAGAGTCCCAAGCAGGCTCCAAGCTGTCAGCACAGAGCCCCAAGTGGGGCTCAATCTCACAAACCATGAGATCATAACTGGGGTGAAATCAAGAGTCATATGCATAACAGACTGAGCCACCCATGCACCCCAATTTTACCCTTGATTTAAACTGAATCCCTAAAAATTTGTATGTTATCATAAAAGACCCCAAAGAGCCGAATTAACCTTGAACAGTAAGAATAATATCAGAGATATCACAATTCCTATTGCAAAGCTATAGTATGACATTGGCATAAAAACAGACACATAAATTAAGAGAACACAACAGAGAGACCAGAAATAAACCAATGTATGCATGATCAAGCAATTTTTGATAAAGGTGAAAAGAATGCACAATGGGGAAAATCTACCCTTTTCAATAAATGGTGCTGGGAAAACTGGACAGCTGTCTGCAAATGCATAAAATAGGACCCTTATCTTATATCATACACAAAAATAAATTCAGAATGGATTAAACTCTTTAATGAAAGAGCAAATTGACTCCTAAAAGAGTACACAGGTGGTTAGCTCCTTGATAGTGACCTTAATGATGATTTTTTGGATTTGACAACAAAAAGAGAAAACAAAAGCAAAAATACTCAGGTAGGACTACATTTAATTCAAAAACTTTTTGGGTGCCTGGGTGGCTCAGTTGGTAGAGCGTCCAGCTTCGGCTGAGGTCAGGATCTCACAGTTCGTAGGTTTGAGCCCTGTGTCAGGCTCTGTGCTGACAGCTAGCTTGGAGCCTGGAGCCTGTCTTTGGATTCCGTGTCTCCCTCTTTCTCTGACCCTCTACAGCTCATGCTGTCTTTCTCTCTCTCTCTCTCAAAAATAAATAAAACTTTTTTTAAAAATTTTAAAAAGCTTTTGCAAAGCAAAAGAAATCCCTAGATGGAAGGCAGGCAGAGTAGATGGGAGTAGATGAGGAGGGACTGGTAAAAAGGTACACATTTTCAGTTATAAAATTAATTCTGAGTCTCTAACATACAGCATGGTGAATACAGCTGATGATACTGCATTTTATAATTTAAATTTGCTAAAAGAGTAGATCTTAAACAATCACACACATAAACACACTTACACACACACATAAGAGCTAACTGTTAAGTGATAGATGTGTTAAGTAGCTTGACTGTGGAATTCCACCACAATGTTTGTGTGTATATGTATATATGTATTAACATATATGTGCATGCATGTTAATTCAATATGAAATTTTATACTATATCCTACATATATATATACAGAAATATATATATATATACAGAAATCACATTGTATACACTGAATATATTACAATTTTATTTGTGAATTATACCTCAATAAAACTAGAAAGAAAAAGAAAGAACAGAACTATGAATAATTAGTCTATATAACTGTGGCCCCACGTAGGACTATTATTGCTGTGTTGAATTATCATTATGCTCCAGGATTACGTTGACATAGGTTTTAAAAATCAACTGCTGGACAGCCCTTATTAAATTTATTCTCAGGATTTTGTTAAGATGACATCCGCAGTATCTTTCAATGTTCCCTTTAAAGTCAGTTGAGATATCTCTGACATAACTAATTTGACTTCTTTTCTTCTAATAGACACTATGAATATTGTGATTCCCTGAGTTCTTCATTACTCTGTTCACTTGAATTCTAGAAGAAATAGGCAACCAACTTCTAGGACTAAATATAATTCATTTGTATATGCTAATATTAATCATTCTCTTGATTTATGTTCCTGTCTATATTTTTATTTATTTTATTTAAATTTTTAAAATATTTGATTGAGGTATTATTGATATGCAAAAAAGATCTACACATTTAATGAATACAACTTTATGGGCTTGGAGATAAGTATACACTAATGAACCTATCACATATATGCCATCAACAATTAAGTTATTTTTATTCTGTAAGTACTTTTTACATTTTTTACTATAATAGCAACAACTCACATTTATTGCATTCCTATAATACAGTAATGATTGTCAAACACTATTTGCATGCACTATTAAAGTGGAGCAATATTGAAATGCAGGTGATAATTGTCATGCTCATTTTATAGATAAAGAAAGTGAAGTCTGCACCAGTTAACTTGCTCAAGGCCATGAGTAAATAGCAAAACTAGCACTTGAACCCAGGTTTTCCTGATCCTGACTTGAGAATAAAAGTACTTAATATATATCAGATCTGGATCTCCCATCACTGAGCTCACCATTTTTCTTGATTTGGACAGTATGTTTCAACCCAAATGTCATTTTGTAATTCTCAGACCAGCCACTAGTCATTAGGGAAACATCCCTTTGGTTTTCAGCAAAGCTTACTCACTCATTTTCGGAAAAGTCATTCACAATCCTCGGCTTCTTTGGGTAATGTCTAATTCTGCCTTTTACAGAGATGTAAAGAACTAAACTTAAAATGATGTTTATTTTATGTTCTCTGTTTTCTTCTGTTACATGATATGTAAGTTAAATTTTAGTGTAGGTAAGTTAAATTAAGTGGTAAAATCTTAACATCTTCCTAGATAGGAAGAGAATGTAAAACTAGTTCTCTCCTTCACCCACTCCTCCTTTTTCTCAATATCTCAAGGTATGAGTTTAAACGTCAGGCAATATGGCATTGGAACTCATGTTCTTTCAGCAACACTAGGAGATAATGACACTTAATAATTCTATTTCCTCCTAAGAAAGATGCTTCAAATAGTTCTTGGAAAGAAGGGTCAGATGATTGCTGTATGGTATGTTCTGTAACTACACAATGAACTGTTATAGTCCTACAGCTACTTTAAACTGAAAAACTTTGTTCTGTTTTTAAAGTGAAGGAGACTGTAATCTGGGAGGAAGGAAGATTTTTTTTTGTTCCATTTTAAATGAGTGTAATAAAAACATAAAATTATTATGAATATTACTGAAAAAAATATGAAGGATCTTAGTATATTCAGCACAAGGTGTCTGTCCATAGGAAGTTTCTGTTGTTAACACTTACTTATGGCTCGTAATACTTACGAGGTATTTTAAATGAGAAATAAACATGTTTTTGTTGTTGTTGTTCTTTTTACATTTTTTTAAATCACCCAGTGCTCATCAAGACAAGTGAAAACCTTGATCCACGTCACCTATTTCACCCATTCCCCATTCACCTCCCATCCAGTAACCATCAATGTCTTCTCTATAGTTAAGAGTCTGTTTCTTGGTCTCTCTCTCTCTCTCCACCCCCCCTTAGGTGATTGGTTTCTTACCTTCCACATATGAGTGAAATCATATGGCATCTATCTTCCCTGACTCATTTATTTCATTTAAAAAAACCTTTTAATGTTTATTTATTTTACAGAGAGATATTGAGACAGAACATGAGTGGGGCAGAGACACGGGGAGACAGAATCAGAAGCAAGCTCCAGGCTCTGAGTGTCAGCACAGAGCTCAACATGAGGCTCAAATTCATGAACCGAGAGATCATGACCTGAGCTGAAGTCGGACATTCAACTGACTGAGCCACTCAAGATGCCCCACTGACTCAAGTATTGTACTTACTAGCTCTATTAATGTAACTGAAAATGGCAAGATTTCATTCTTTGTTTTCTGGCTAAATAATATCCATTGTATACATACAATACAATAAAGAACTACCACATCTTTATTCATTTATTGATGGACTCTTGGGCTTCTTACATATAGGGATACATATATGTGTATACATACATATGTATACACACACATATCCCTTTGAATTAGTGTTTTTGTACTGTTTGTGTAAATACACAGTAGTGTGATTGTGGATCATAGGACAGTTCATTTTTAAAATTTTTAATGTTTTATTCATTTCTAGGAGAGAGAGAGACAGCATGAGCAGGAGAGGGTCAGAGAGAGTGGGAGACACAGACCCTGAAACAGGCTCCAGGCTCTGAACTGGCTGTCAGCACAGAGTCCGACGTGGGGCTCAAACCCACGAACCGTGAGATCATGATCTAAGCGAAAGTCGGACGCTTAACCGACTAAGCCACCCAGGCGCCCCAGGACAGTTCTCTTTTTAACTTTTTGAGGAGTGTCTATACTGTTTTCCTAACTGACTCCACCAGTTTCCATTCCCACCAATAGTACAAGATGGTCACCGTTTCTCCACATCCTCCCTAATATCTGTTATTTCTTGTGCTGTTGATTTGAATCATTCTAACAAGTGTGAGGTGATAATCTCATTGTAGTTCTGATTGGCATTTACCTGATGATAAGTGATAATGAGCATCATTTAATGTGTCTGTTGGCTCTCTGTATGTCTTCTTTGGGGAAAAAGTCTGTTCCTGTGTTCTGCCCAATTTTTGATTGGATTATTTGTTTTGGGGGGTGTTGAGTTTAATAAGTTCCTTATTTATTTTGGGGACACCTGAGTGGCTCAGTTGGTTAAGCATCCAACTCTTGGTTTTGACTCAGGTCATGATCTCATGGTTCATGGGTTTGAGCCCCACCTTCACTAAGTTCAAGCCCCACTTGCACTATCAGTGCAGAGGCTGCTTGGGATTCTCTCTCTACCTCTCTCACCACCACCCCTTTTCACTTTCTCTCAAAATAAATAAACTTTATTATTTTTAATTTTTTTTAAATTATTTATTTTTGAGATACAGAGAGTCAGAGCATAGGCAGGTCATGAACAAAGAAAGAGGGAGACACAGAATCTGAAGCAGGCTCCAGGCTCTGAGCTGTCAGCACAGAGCCTGACACGGGGCTTGAACTCACAAACCATGAGATCATGAACTGAGGTGAAGTTGGACATTCAACCGACTGAGCCACGCAGGTGTCCCTCAAAATAAATAGACTTTAAAAAAATTAAAAATAAGTTCTTTATATATTGTGGATACTAACCCTTATCAATATGTCATTTGCAAACATCTTCTCCCATTCAGTAGTTTGCCTTTTAGCTTTTTTGATGATTTCTCTCACTATGCTGAAGATTTAATTCTGATGTAGTCTCAGTTTATTTTTGCTTTTCTTTCCCTTGCCTCAACCTATCCAGAAAATAGTCATTATAACTGATGTCAGAGAAATTACTGCTTGTAATTTTTAAATTGCATTTAATATTTAAATCCATTTTTTAAATCCATTTAATTTTTGTGTGTATGGTATACTAAAGTGGTCCAGTTGAATTCTTCTTTATCTTGCTGTCCTGTTTTACCAATACCATTTGTTGAAGAGACTGTCTTTTTCCCATTGGATATACTTCCGTGCTTGGTAAAGAATAATTGACAATATGATTGCAGGCTTATTTCTGGATTTTCTATTCTATTATGTTGATTTATCAGTCTATTTTTGTGCCAGTGCTATACTACTTTAATCACTACAGCTTTGTAAGATAACTTGAGATATGTAATTGTGATGCCTCTAGCTTTGTGTATTTTTTTTTTCTTTCTCAAGGTTGCTTTGGCTATTTGAGGTCTTTTGTGGTTCCATACAAATATTAAGGTTATTTCTCTTAGCTCTGTGAAAAATGCTGCTAATATTTTGACAGGGATCACATTAGATTTGTAGATTGCTTTGGGTGGTATAAACATTTTAACAATATTTTTTCTTCCAATCTATGAGCATGGAATGTCTTTGCATTTCTTCATGTCATTTTAATTCTTTCATCAGTGTTTTATAGTTTGCAGAGTACACGTATTTCACCTCTCTGATTAGGCTTATTCCTAGGTATCTTATTATTTTGGGTACAACTGTAAATGGGATTATTTTCCTAGTTTCTCTTCCTGTTGCATTACTATTGGTGTATAGAAACAAAAGATATTTTTGTATATTAATTTTTTTATCTTGTGACTTTGCTGACTTTATCAGTAATAGCAGTTTTGGGGTGGAATCTTTCACGTTTTCTATATAGACTATCATGTCATCTACAAATAGTGAAAGTTTTACTTATTCCTGAGCAATATGGATGCTTTTTTATTCCTTTTGGTTGTTACTATTTTGGGTTTTATTTCTTTTGGTTATCTGATTGCTGAGGCAAAGGATTCCAGTACTATGTTGAGTAAAAGTGGTGAGAGTGGCCATCTCTGTGTTATTTCCTGAGTATAGAGGTAAAGCTCTCAGTTTTTCTCCATTGAGTATGATATTCACTATTGGTTTTTCATGTATGAGAAGAGAGTAACAGGCCTGTTAATTGGAGATTCAAGTTAAACCTGTCGTGAATTTTTAAAATCTGAAGTTAAAATATGAGTATTTAATAGGAACTCCTAGATATTTGTTAATCTGATAACTTGAGGAAATGTTTCTAGACATTATCACCATTGGATGTTTACTATTAAATTTGACTATTTATCTATAGGTTCAAATTGAATAAGTGTCTCCACATCACACTGCTAAAGTTTTAAAAGAAAGGCAACTGTCTGCAATGCACCAAGACAAATCCTATGTTACATGTTTTCAAATATGAAATAAATGGGGTGCCTGGTTAGCTCAGTCAGTTAAGTGTCAGACTTCGGCTTAGGACAGGATCTCACAGTCAGTGAATTCGAGCTCCACATCAGGCTCTGTGCTGACAGCTCGGAGCCTGGAGCCTACTTCAGATTCTGTGTCTCCCTCTCTTTCTGCCCCTCTCCGATTCATGCTCTGTCTCTCTCTCTCTCAAAAAATGAATAAACGTTATAAAAATTTTCTTTAAAAAAGATGTATGAAATAAATGGAGAATAAAATTTCTTTTTATTAAAAATAAAATTGTTTATATCAATTCATTCATACATCAATTCATCATTTTTTCATCTCACTGGGCAGCTATACTGTTTTGTATTGTCTTAATTTTTTAAGCTCATTTATTCAGAGAGAGAGGAAGAGAGCATGAGCAAGGAATGGGCAGAGAGAGAGAGAGAGGGAGAGAGAGAGAAAGAGAGAGAATCCCAAGCAGATCCCATGGTATCAGCTCAGAGTCTGATGTGGGGCTCCATCTCACAAACCGTAAGATCATGACCTGATCCAAAATCAAGTTAGATGCTTAACCAACTGAGCCACCCATGTGCCACATGGTTTATGCTGTCTTAAGGGCAATAGTAAGAAGAATAAGAAAGATTAGGTGAGATGCATTGTCATTAAAAATACGTATCAGAAATGTAGCTTTCTTAAGCTAGTAAGACAGAATTATAAAAGTTGTTCAAGAAGAAGTAATATCACCAAAACAGATCATTCTTGACTTTGATCTCTGACAATTATAACTAATAAATACTAAAGGGAAAAAATAATAAAAGCACCACTGACAGAATCCTAGAATGTGGTGATGAGGCAGAGGCAACTATTTCTACCACAGAGGTCAACACAGACTGCATTAGACAGACAAAAGAAAAGGCTACATGTTACTTCATTGTCCTTCTCCCAAGCCAGTGTAACACCACTTGGAGTAGCCTCCACTGAGTCTTTCCTCCAGCAAGAAAAGAGAACCCAGTGGGACAACCAGTCTTCCTCAACATTATTCCTCTGATTTCACACCACAGAGATTACAGGGCATCTCCAGGGCTCAACCACCAGCAATGTGACTGGAATGGACTAGTGTGGAGAGGCTTGTATCAACTAGCACATGTATCTTGGGAAGCTACCTTCACACCTGTAGTGTCCACAGAGTAATCCCAATCAATCAATCCCAATCAACAGTTTTGTTCATCTGGAGAATCAAAGGGAGTACTCTGACCAGGGAACTCAGTAGATTACAGATTTGCCAGATTGGGATTATCAAATTAAAATTTAATATGTTTTTTAATGTTTATTTATTTTTGACAGAGAGAAATACATGGTGAATGGGGAAGGGGCAGAGAGAAAGGGAAAGACAGAATCTGAAGCAGGCTGCAGGTTCCAAGCAGTCAGCACAGAGCCTGATGTGGGGCTTGAACTCATGGACTTGGAGATCATGACCTGACCAAAGTCAGATACCCAACTGACTGAACCAGGCACCTATAATATTAAAATTTTTGCTGGACCTAGAGCCTAGTTTGCCCATGCCCAGGGAAGAAGCAGAGTCATACCTTACCAATGGTGGAGTGTATTCTGGCTCTATCTGACCAAGAGGTCTGGTGACAACTCCTGGAGACCTGGAGGCTCACTGGCATCCAAGCTGACAAACAAGTAGACCTGACTGTCCCCAGAGCAAAGTCAGTACTGTGTATGGAAGATTCCCATTCTGTACAAAGGCAAGGGTTTAATTCATAGCCAAGGCTGAAAACAGCTCCTGGCCTCTTCCAACTAGAGACCTTGTTTGAGAAATTGAGAGTAGCCTGGAGGAGTCCCTTTACTTGCACAGGTAAAAAACCTGCAACATAGCCCACCCACTATGGGCTTCCAGCGCCAGGGGGCCAGAAGGACTGGCAACAACTCTTGGAAGTTGTGTAGGCCAGTAATACTAAGCCCTGTAGTGAGGCAAGTGGAGCCGATAGTTTGGAAAGGAGTACTAGTGGCCCTTCTTGGTCAGGAAACTTGAGGTATGGGCAAGCTTCAGTCATGACAACAAGCAAAGATACCTGTCAGCTTTAAAGCAGCTTCTCTCACTGTGCCAGGGCAGAGAATTTAATTCATAGACTTGCACACAGCTTAATACAACCTTTGGCGTATCTAACCAGGGAACCTAACCAAAGCACATGGAAAGCTGCTTAGCCCATACAATAGCCCTACGCACAGTGATAATTTAACAGAGAACATAGCCTGTGGCTTCCTCCCACGAGTCACCTCACCTAACCAGGGAATTCCATGTATACTCTGACATAATTCAAGTTCCAAAGAGGAGCTAGATAGGCCCTGGGTTCTGTTCTGCTACCCTGCTTGGGCACAGAAACTAATTCACAGCCCTGTCTATTACTGAATATACTACCCAGTCTTGGTCATCTATTGAGCCTAACTAGAGAATCCAGATAATAATGGATTATTATCTACAGCCTCATTTGTGTAGGAAACCAAGCCAAAAGACCAATCCAAGTGTTGGCGGCATGAGGAACACCCTTCTATCTTCATCTTCAGAGTTCAAACATTTGCCTCACACAAAAATAGACTATTCTAGCAGGTCCCACATACTAAAGGAACATTACCAGAAGCTGCATCCAGAATCCTAAATTGAACTGAATGGTCTCTGCCAAAGAAAACCTCTAAAGAGAGGGTGATGAGTCCAATTACTGTTCGTGCAGATACCAATGCAAAGAATAAAGGATCACAGAAAAAAATACATAAATAAAAATAAAAATCAAATAAATATCCTAAAGAAATGGAGATCTATAAACTGTTAAAGATTCAGTTTTTCTTCTTAAGAAAATCTGATGAACTACAAAAAAAAAAAAGATAAAAGTAAATAAATAAATAAAAACAACACATGAACAAAATTTAAAATTTATATAGGGAAATAATAACCATAAAAAACACACCAAACAGAAATCCTGGAGTTTGAAAAATACAGTTACTGAGCTGAAGAATTCAAGGGTTTCAAAAGCGGGTTCAAGCATACAGAAGAAAGAATCAGTTACCTAGAAGAGAGGACATTGGAAATTACCCAGTAAGAGAAGCAAAAAGAATAAAAAATTAAAAAGAGAAAGGAAACCCAAAGGAATTATGGGACACAATGATAAGGAACAATATTCATGTAAGGGGAATTTGAGAAGTAGGAAATAAAGAAAAACATACAGAAACTATATTTAAAGCAATAGATACTGAAACTTTCCCAAACCTAGGGAGGGAAATGGACATCCAGATCCATAAAGACCAAAGATTCCCAAATGGCTGAATCAGGATAGGGTTATGATATTGGGAGCTGTTTCTGAACTCATAAGTTGAGAAAAAACTCCTTGTGAGGTTAAGCTAAGTTGCATTGACTCTTACAGTCAGATGATGACCAATATCCGCCCCCCTCAATTGTTTCTGCTTGAGCAACAACCCCCACGGCACCTGGTTGATTGGTATTTGGAGTGACTCATTCTGGCCTTAATATGCTAATTGCACCTTGTGAAGGAACCTATTGTAGGAACTTTTGTGATTATGGGAGCAAACCTTTGTGTGTCCTGAAAAACCTGTTTTTCTTAATACTTCCCCTTAAGCAAACAGACTATTGACCCCTGCTCACAAAGAACTGACTTTGTCTTTGCTATGCTAAAAACATTGTTTTGTATGCTAAAGATACCTTCCTTCCACATAAAATAAAAATCTAAATCACCTACCTCAATCACAACTGATAAAGTGAGTCTTCTACAAATCTATGTTCTGGGAAATTCTTACATATCAAAGGAATTTTTCATCAGAAATCATTGTCTAAGGCAAATGTCACATCTGTGACATCCCCCAAAAACTTAATTATAAAATAAAGTTAAGCCCCAGTCAGAGCAGAGATGCCTGCCTGGTGATCAGAAAGATTCTTGTGGCTTTCTCACTCTCTCTCTCTCCAACACTGTTTATCCTTCAAGGGCCCCTAGACTGGCTGGAGAGGGCCTCCAGCATTTCACCAAGACACGTTATAATTAAATTTGCAAAAGTCAAAGACAAAAGGATTTTAAGAGCAGTAAGAGAAAAGAAAGAAATTATATACAAGGAAATCCCCATAAGACTACCTAGAGATTTCTCAACAGAAAATTTTCAGGCCAGGAGAGAATGGAAGACATATTCAAAATATTAAAAGAAAATAACGGTCAACCAATAACTCTCTATCTGGCAAACTGTCCTTCAGAAATGAAGGAGGAATAAAGACTTTCCTGAAAAACACAAGGCTGAGAGAGTTCATTACCACCAGACTTGCCTCACAAGGAATGTATCTATACATATGGTATAACACATAGCCTGAAACAAATAACAAATGACCTAAATAGACATTTATCCAAAGAAGATACACAAAGCCATCAAGTACATGAAAAGTTATTCAATATTACTAGTCATTAGGGAGATATAAATTAAAACTACAATGAGATAACACCTAACACATGTTAGAATGGACATCATTAAAACAATAATAGAAAACACATAACAGCATGAATATGGAGAAAGAGTACTACTTATGCACTGCTGGAGGGATAGCAAATTGGTAAAACCACTATAAAACACAATATGGTCGAGCCCCTGGTGGCTCAGTCTGTTAAGCATCCATCTTTGGCTCAGGTCAGGATCTCACTGTGCCTGATTTCAAGCCTGAATCAGGTTCCATGCTGACAGCTCAGATTCCACTTTAGATTCTCTGTCTCTTTCTCTCTCTCTGCCTCTCCCCTGCTGCATGTATTCTCTTTTTCTCAAAAATAAACAAACATTGTAGAAAGTAAAATAAATAAATAAAACACAACACAGAGAAGCATCCAAAAATTAAAACTACAATTGTCTTTGATCCACCATTTCTACTTCAAGGATAAGAAAATACAAACTTGAAAAAAATCTGCATCCCCATGTTTATAGCAGTATTATTTACAATGGCCAACACATGGAAACAAGTTAAGTGCCCCTCAATGGATGGGTGGATAAAGATGAGATATATATACACATAATATATAAACATACATATAATATATATACATACATACATTTATATATATATATATACATACATTATATATACACATAATATATATGTATAAAATATACAGTCAAAGACACAGACACAATGACATATTATTCAACCATTAAAAACAAGGAAATTCTACAATTTGTGACATTATGAATAGACCTTGGCATCATTGTGCTAAGTGAAATAAGTTAGACAGAGAAAGACAAATCCTGTGTGATCTCACATATATGTATAATCTAAAAACATAACAAAACAATAACAACAACAAGAATAACAACAACAAACCCGTAAGAAAAGATCAGACTTGTGGTTAGTAGAGACAGATCATGGTAGGGAAGAAGACTGAAGTAACATGGTCAAAGACAGAAAAAACTAAGTTATAAGACAGATAAATACTAAGGATGTAATATACATGATGAGTATAGCTATCACTGATGTATAGCATATAGGAAAGTTATTAAGAGAATGAATCCTAAGAGTTCTCATCACAAAAGAATTTTCCTATTTTTTTCTTTTCCTCTTCATTTTCTTTTAGTTGTATCTACAGAAGACGGGTGTTAGCTGAATCTATTATAGTAATCATTTCACATTATATGTAAATCAAGCCATCATGCTGTGTGCCTTAAACTTCTACACTGACATGTGTCAATTATTTATCAATAAAACTGGAAAAATATAAGAAGAGAAAAGTTATTTTGACCATTAAAATTTGACAGTGTGAAATTTCTATAGGGAGGGTAAGAAGCTGTGTCCTGACTTGGAGAGCAGATGGGGTCAGCAAAGGGCTCCATGGTGTAAGTGATATTCAAAGGGATTAGGAGAGTGGTAAGCCAAAAAAAAAAAAAAAAAAAAAAAGACAGAGGGTTAATAGTGAAGAACATCGATTGTTATTATTACTTTTTAAATCTCAGAACCCCTTTATAACTCTTAAAAAGTACCAGAGGCTCCAAAGAACTTCTATCTATATGATTTAGATCTACTTATATTTATTGTGCTTAAAAATAACCTGAGAATTGGGACTGGGTAGGAGGATAGATAAAAGGAATAAAGGGGAATAAGGGATACAGGCTTCCAGTTATGAAATGAATAAGTCACAGAGATAAAAGGTACAGCATAGAGAATGTAGTCAATGATATTAGTATTGTATGGTGACAAATAGTAGTTACCATTGTGGTGAGTATAAAATACTCTATAGACTTGCCAAATCACTATGTTGTACACCTGAAACTAACGCAATATTGTATGTCAGTTAAACTTCAATAAAAATAAGAATAACCTGAGAATAAAAATATATTTACTTATATAACTCCTTTTGATGCCTGTCTTAACAAAAGACAATTGGATTTTATATCTGCATCTGTATGTAATTTGTACAGAAATCCTTTGACTGAAGTATGTAATGATAGTCCAGTCTTACAGAGGAAGGTAACTGGAGAGGAGTATTTTAATAGTTTTTTCAGATAATTGTGGATATTCTTTGATGTTACACTGAAACTCAACGATTAGCACTTTCTTAGTAATTGGAATATGCAATCTTAAACATATCAATAACCTCTTAAGAATTAATAGGGTCCTCAGGCTACATTGTGAGAATGTTTAAATATAAAGGAAATATCTCTGAATCCATTAAAGTAACTTCCAATTTAAGTTTGTATGAAGAATTAATGTTGCAATACTTGGTATTTTAAAGCAGCTGTTTTCATGTCTATATAAGGCTTTGTATAAAATACTAAACCAATTCAAATATGCCTGCTACTTTATAAAAGAATTTATAAATTGTCACATTCAAACCAGTAGTTGCAATAATATAGTGCAAGTAATCTAATATATCTACCTTTTATAGCATTCATTCACACATTCAACAAATACTTAGCAAGAGTCTACCATGTTCTAGGCACTATTGGTGATACCGGAGATACCATAGTAAATAAACAGATGAAAATCACCCCCTTCTTGGAACTTCCATTGCATAAATAAGACCATAAATAAGGTAATTAAGTAAAAATTATAATATGTTATACAGAAATCCTAAAGCATTCTATAGAGCAAGAAGGATAGGAAATAGGTGTATAGCTAGAGACTGGTGGTTCAAATATCATTAGATGGGGTAGGCAGCGAAAGCCTAAATGAGAAACTGAGATTCATGTAAAGAGCTGAAGAATGTGAGGGAGCAAGCCATGGAAATATCTGGAAGAGGTTTTGAGACAGACAATAGCAAGTTCAAATACCCTGTCTATGTTGAATGCATGCCTCTTATGTTTGAGTGAAAAAGAAAAATAATTGAGTGGGAAAGAAGTCAGAGAAGATAGGAAGGAAGGAGGAGATGGGACAAGGACAATTACTTACAAGATTTAATCAGTACTTTGGTTGCATTTACTCTAAATAAAATAGGAAACTACCAGAGAGTTTTAAGTAGACGAGTGACATTATGTCACTTATGATTTTAAAGGATTGCTCTGGTTGCTATTAACACACTGGAGGAACACCAAGTTTGAAAACTCAGAATATTGTCATCTACAAGTAACAGAATACTAAACTAAAAGGGGCTTATGCAGTATAGGCATTTGTTATTTCACTTAACGATAGCCTGAGAAGTCAAGACGCTCACCAATGTTAGTAAGTAGCCAAAAAGGTCCTTTGTTTCTTTTGATGATGTTCCATATTCATTTTGTCTGCAGAATGTCTTCAAGGCTACAAAATGTCTGCTTTGGCTCCATTTATTACATCCTCTATGACAACACTGTGTATATGTCTGGGTAGCATGTTTTACTCATGCATATGTCTCTCATTTATATGAGAGAAATATCTATTCGATCCCACTATCTACCTTTACATGCCCATAAGCAAACAGATAAAGGATGATAAGGATTAGTGCCAGGGTTTTTCATATCGTGTAACATGCAGCAAATGATGATTGGTATATAACATGCTGGTGAAAGGAGACAAGGCTTCTGAAGCCTAGAGGTGATTGGCTAATGGGATATGGCTATGCTAAGGCCATTTAGCTTATGTGAGGGCTGAAAAGACCAGTATATTTGTAATCCATCCTAGTGTCTTACCACCTTATAGGAAGCTCACAATAAGATAGGGTTGTTGCATGTAACTTACTACCTGGCCATGAGGTTAAATAAGAGCTGAAGTTTAATTAGTACTCAACTGGCCATTTGGCCCCAATGGAAAATGCAGTTTTTTTTTTCTTCCCACAAAGAGGTTCTCTACTCACAATCCATGAACCTGTAAGAGATATCTATTTTTTTTCACATTTTTAATGTTTATTATTTTTGAGAAAGAAAGAGTGCAAGTGGGGGGGGGAGGAGGGGCAGAGAGAGAGGGAGACAAGGAATCCAAAGCAGGCTCCAGGCTCTGACCTGTCAGTACAGAGCCCCATAAGGAGCCTGAAGTCAGGAACCATGAGATCATGACCTGAGTCAAATTCGAACTCAACTGACTGAGCTACTCAGGCACTCAGAGATACCTTTTTATTCTAATTTGCACAGTGGTACACTTTAGGCCAGTTATGCCCTGGTTAGAGACTACTGATTTTGTATCCCTTGATTGGGTACATTGTTGAGTGTTAGGATATTTCAACGAAATTAGAGGATAAAGCAAGACATTGTTGGCAAAGTATCTAAAAGTGTTGGACATGGAAATATTTCTTTTTGTTTAATGTTTTTTTTAAATTTATTTCTGAGAGAAAGCGAGAGAGAGAGAGAGAGAGAGAGAGAGAGAGAACATGAGCAGGGACGGGTCAGAGAGAGAGGGAGATACAGAATCTGAAGCAGGCTCCAGGCTCTGAGCTAGCTGTCAGCAAGGACCCCGACGTGGAGCTCGAATCCTCAAACCGTGAGATCATGACCTGAGCCAAAGTTGGACACTTAACCAACTGAGCCACCCAAGTGCCCTCATGGAAATATGTCTTAAATGGGTGGCTCTGTGTTACTACTTCCATATACTTTTTGTAATTATCACTTCATTATTGGTAATTATGTGTTTAATACATTGTTTCATGTATATAATTTACCCAACAATTAACCTATTTTGATATTTTATTACTTAGAAAAGAGCATTTAAAGGACCTTATTTAAAAAAAATCTGAAGGCAAAGTACAATGCTTACAGAGACTAGTTAGAATTAATCCCTTACTCAACCCAAACTCATAACACTAATTAACATAGCAGTCTATAAATAGATATGTCAACAATTAATACAAAATAGGAGTAAATTTTACTACATATAAACTCAGGGCTAAGTGCTTGATATGGCACAGAGATAGAACTTTGAGGCAGGTCTGATAATTATACATTTCTTTAGTTTTTGAAAAGAATAATTCATGGCTTTAAATTGTTATTAAATTTTGAGGGGCACTTGAGTGGCTCAGTTGATGAAGTGTCTGACTTCTGCTCACATCATGGTCTTACATTCGTGACTTTAAGCCCCATGTCAGACTCTGCGCTGCCTGTGTGGAGCCTGCGGAATTCTCCCTCTCTCTTCTCTCTCTGCCCCACCCCTGTTCACACTTTTGCTCTCAAAATAAATAAACTTTAGAAATAAATAAAATGTTACTGAATTTCGAAATAAAATAATGAAGGATTCTTCTTCAAAAATATGAAATCCTTGCCTAGAAACTAGAACACAAAAGGAAAAACTCTTTGCAGGAAACAGGATTTCAGGTACTAGAGAATGCCTGGCCAAAGAACTGCTAGAAACAAGCAAACAGACACCAAAAAGAATGTCATGGCTATTTCATAACAAGGCTTAAATATTTTTCGTATAATAAGGAAGATCATATTTTTTTTTCTCAAATCCACAAGGAATTATAAGCTTCAATAATTTTCACCAAGTTTGGGAACTTAATAGTTTATGGATTCTTTTAAAAAAAGAGAATGATCTGATACCTAAGAAGACAAAACTATCTTCATCTATGTCTTTCCCAGTTTATATATGTCACGCTTGTAAAATTCCTCTTCACCCTGCCTATCCTTGATTATCAAGATCATTATTTCACGGACTTTTCTTTATCTCCTTTTCTATGAATTACCCACAAGAGGAATGAGTCCTCCTCATTCATTCGCATTACCCATAACATTACATATTAGCCACCATCATAGACACAGTTCCTGTTCTTACTACCATCAGTCTCTACTCTCACTTTTATTGTCAATGTTAGAGGGAACCAGTCACTATTATGCCCACTCTAGGAAAGTAATCACATATTTTATGTATTTTTGTGGGCCAAAGATTTGTTGTATCCATACAAAGGAAAATAAATAAAAGAACTTAGAAAGAATGTAAGAGTTTATCTGGTCCATACCTTTTTACCATAAAACAAATACACCTTATCCATGTGATGGCCACACTAAAATCACTCATAATTCATTCCAGATGTTGTTCATTGCACTATAATCTACATATATTCTACCAAATATTAAGTGACTACTTCTTTTTTTATAATATTTATTTATTTTTAAGGAGAAAGACAGAGTGAGAGAGACAGAGAGACAGAGGGAGAGAGAGAGAGCATGTGAGTGGGGGAGGGTCAGAAACAGGGAGAAAGAGAATCCCAACCAGGCCCTATGCTCACAGCACAGAGCCTGTTGTGCTGTCCCACTAACATGAAACCAGGACCTGAGCTAAAATCAACAGTCAGATACCCAATGGGCTGTGGCATTCAGGTGCCCCAATGTTTGCTTCTAATAAATGTAAACAATGGTTTTCGTAGCAAAACTTTTAAAAAAATGGAGTTTTCTGGTCAAACAGACCTGTGCTCTCATCCACACTGCAATCTTTTCATGTGATTATGAATGGCCAATCTTGATTCTCTGGGCCTATTCCTACATTCAGAAAACTCAAGTATATTACCTTGTCTTGTCCAATACAGAGCCATTAAGTTACAAAGAGTTTGATGTAGAAACCATGTCACAGAGTAAGTGTAGCAGTTGTAAAACAAGTAATACTTAAAAGTTTTACTTATAGGGGCACTTGGGTGACTCAGTTGGTTGAGCTCCCGACTTCAGCTCAGGTCATGATCTCACAGTTCGTGGGTTCAAGTTTTGCGTCGGGCTCTGTGCTGACAGCTAGCTCAGAGCCTGGGGCCTGCTTTGGATTCTGTGTCTCCCTCTCTCTCTGACCCTCCCCTGCTCATGCTGTATGTGTGTGTGTCTCTCTCTCAGAAAAAAATAAAAACATAAAAAAATAAATAAAAGTTTTACTTAGAGAGTCCACTTCTGTTTCTAAACAAAATATCTTTGTCTTTTGCAATTTTATTGATGGGATTTTTCTTTATATGAGTTGGAAATATTTGAGAAATATTCCTATGTTGTTTATAATCAAGTTCAAGTCTGAAGCTTTCAAGATAACAATAGTCAGAGGAAAGTGTACTGTTTCTCGGCAAATGTGGAAGTGGAAGCACAGATGAAGAAAGAGGAGATTCAGTGATATGGCCCCAGACTTTTAGAGAAAAGGAACTAAGAAAGGCATATTTGTTCAGTGGCAAACATGACTAAAGGATTTTCAAAGGAAATAAATTTCTAATATTCAAATTTCAAGGTTTTTGGTGTGTGTGTGTGCATGCATGTACACACAAACTGTAATAAACCACAGTCACATCACTTATTGCCAATCAAATCATAGTCTACTAAGAAAATGTCACTTTATGAGGATTGAGGGAACCAGGCTGATACCCTTCAAAGCCAATCAGATGATAATACATAGGTAGGTGGTGAACCTAAATCACAGCCACAGCAAAAATCCAGAAATAAATCCTCTTTATCTCAAATATTCTGGAGGACGTTGACCTTGGATGCCAGAAATGAACTGAAATCTGGATCAAACATGGATAACAATACTTTGTTGTTAAAAAGACAAAATGGAAAATGAAATTACTGAGGATTCTGTTACATGTAATGAACTCATTGCATTCTTAATGTCTTTAACAGATTTGGCAAGTATTAATAAATCTATCATGCATGATGATCTTGTCACTGTTCTGGATGCTAGGTACTAACAGGAAGAGAAAATATTTGTGCATTCAAAGAATTTATTTTTTTAACCATATGAAATGTCACACTATTTTTTCCTTTCACATATATTTTAGGAACACTTCTATGAAATATCCAATTCCTAATGTTAATCATTGAGTCAACTAGCGAAAGACAACTTCTTTTGTTCTCTTCACATTATTTTTTCTGTTTATAGACTTCACCTTGGAGTTCAAACTTACACAATTTCATAAAGGGTAATTAGAAACTGATTCCTCCTGTTTCAAGATATTTTTCCACCTACTTCTACTCTTTAACTTCCTCAATATTTCCCTTCATACAGAGTCTGCATTTGTGAGACCAATGAACTACATGCTCACATTTTTTTTCACTTTTTATGTATTAAAATCTTCCTATATTACCATTATTAATGGCCACCTATTGATGTTCAACCTACCTTTTGAGACTACATTTTAAATCCTACAAATTACCTATTATTAATGTTTTACTAACTTCAGAATTCTCATGGCAACCGAGGCCCCAAAGTCTTTCTCTGAGCAGATTATATGTTGTCCTATTTTAAAATACTCATGTCTTATTTTTCTAATAAACAATATGTGTGTAGAGACCAAGGTTCTGTTTTTGTTTGTTTGTTTAGGCTGAGTTCTCTTCTTTACTATAACCGGGTTATATTTTATATTGCTCCAATCTCTTAACTATCTGTGATAAATGTTTTAGGTAAGCAGAAAAAGGATGATAGAGGAAATCTATGCTTCATACCCTGTCTGGGTGAAAGTAATAGCTTTGCCATTAACTAACTACATGGGTTTTAAATAGATGCTTGAATATTTTAATCCTCAGGTTCATCATTTACAAAATGGCATAATCATTGCTTTGTTAGCAGATTTAGTAAAATAAACATGAAATTTATATTAAATCCTAAAACACTATGGTTTATATTAGTAAGCTTTCATTGATAATGAGACAAACTACTTTCTCTTCTTTCTTTAACCACTCCTTCTTGATTATACCTTGGCCTTGAATCTACCTAAGAACATACACAGATCTCTTGAACAATCAGAAATTAATTCTTAAGTGACGGCATTTCCTTGGACTCATTTATTTTATTCTTCTGTTACTGAGGAATTCGATTATTTCTCAAAATATATTCTGAAGAATTCTAGTCTCAAAAAACCAAAAAAAAAAAAAATCTATAGAAATACAATTATATAAATTGTTGTTAGGGCTTGCACCTCTTAAAGATAACACTGTACATCACGTTACTGTTTTAGAAGTCCTATAACAAAGAACCTGTATATTTTTTTAATTTCTTAATTTTTCAATTTAAAATTGATCCCATAGCTTTTATTTGGAAACACATGGAAATTATCTATGGAAACAGTCCTACTCAGAATTCACAATTCTGAAAATTCTGACCATAGTTCATTAACTTCCTAATATTAACTGGGATGTGTGATATATGGAATCAAATCATTAAGCATTATCTGATAACCCAATCGTTAGTAAAACTTATTTATTGAAAATTAAATGAGGCAATAAACTTAAGTAACTAGAAGAGAATAAACAAGTCTACACCTCTCCTTTTCAACTGCTTGGAATCTTTTAGTTTCAGCTATATGGCCATTCTTGAAAAAATACCTGGTACTGTTAGCTAAGATTTTGCTTTCTACTACAATAAGTCACAATTTTCATTTGTCTAGTCAGTTTATGGTTATTCGGACACAATTTTTCCAAATCTATCCATTCCTAATGATTATTTTGCCCTAAATTCTCAGGGGGTTGTGGGGTTATACTAGTATCATCAAATTTTCATGTCATTACATTTTATTTTTTTGCCATTAGATGTGTTCCTATTAGACTGATAATGTTAGGCTATGCAGGAGAACGATTCATATATTTCATTTATTTTCATGAAATTAAACAGACCACATTTTCTCTTATAGTAATTATAGTTGCTTCTAATTATATAAAAACCACATAAATAAATGTGATATTACTTTTGATAATTAGAAGCAAATATATTCCCCATTAAATGTCATGTTCCCTTTGGTCTTCATACTGCCTCTGCTTATAAATTTATATATATATATATATATATATATATAAATTTATATATATATATATATATATAGTGAAAGTCGGACGCCTAACCGACTAAGCCACCCAGGCGCCCCTAAAATTGCTTTTAGAAAGTCTTATTTGTGATTTTGTGTCTAGGGAAGAGACCCAATACATTCTGAAAGTTGATCACAATAGAACAGTTTGTGTTTTATGATATCAAATTAATGAATGCAGAAGTGAATGCTTCTAAAAGTTGTGGGTTTTTTTTAATATTTTAAAGTTCATGGGGCGCCTGGGTGGCTTAGTCGGTTAAGTGTCCGACTTTCGCTTAGGTCATCATCTCGCAGTTCGTGTGTTCGGGCCCCGTGTCGGGCTCTGTGCTGACTGCCAGCTCAAAGCCTGGAGCCTGTTTCAGTCTGTGACTCCCTCTCTCTCTGACCTTCCCCTGCTCATGCTGTCTTTCTCACTCTCTCCTAGAAATAAATAATATTTTAAAGTTCAGGTAGATGTTTCCAGGGTATTAAGAAGTTAAATAAAGCTCATAATAAGGTCTAGTTAAAATCTTGAAACATCTTTGAGAAATTTAAAAATACAGAAAGTACGAAAAATACTCTAAGTTCTCTCTGCAATAACCATAATCGTCAATGAAAACATTTTGTCACTTTAACCTTACCTTTTTTATTCAAGATATTTAACATTACAAATAAAACTGGTGACCCATTAACCCATTTTTTAACCTTACTTTCATTTGTCAGAGGCATCAACAACTATAGTTTTAATGTACTTCTTACTGTCACATTTTACTCTCTGAGCCTCTATACTGGATTTTTTTTGCAAGGAGTACCCATTGCTTTTGAAATTAAAAAGATACATATTATACAAATTTCTGTTGGGAATTTTGTTTAATTAAGTCACTTAAATGCACCGATTTAAAAACACCTATTTGTAAAGCATACATAAATTTCAGATTACCATTCATATATGTGTGTTTGAACTCATCTTGCATTTTTTATCCCTTGCATTATTTATTAAAAAATAAACACATTTTTTAAATTGTGTTAAGCCAATTTACAATACTTTATGCAGACTTCTATATATAAATAGCTGCTTATGATTAGGTGTTTAACCTTTAGTGTATGCAACAGAGAATTTAATTTAGTACTGCTCTTACATTATCTTGTTAATTTAAGATTTTAGACATCTAAACTAATATTAGATTAACAAATACACTTAATTATGTAATGTAACAATTTTAATGGATATTACTTTTAGTAAAATTTGAATCTGGATTGAATAGAGTACTGAAATATTGGTGTAGACATTACTGTTTTCTAAAACCTCAACTGTAATGTAAAGAATGCATTCTGTATGCAACTGAAGAAATTTATTTACTAAAAGGAGACTTCAGATGATATCACATCACCCACTATTTCTAGGATATTTACAAGGACTCCGACACTTCCTTAAGCTAGAGGCTTTCTGTAGATCCCCTTGCAGCCAGTACTACTCATGTCTTGAATAACAAGGCCAGAGGTCACATAGTTGTGTTTTCTCACCCTCTTTCTTTTTGCTTGCATCAGTGTCTTGAACAATCTCGACATGAGTTGAGTCAGCTCAGACTCTTAGTTTCTTTGAGAATTTTTAGGTTTTCACTATCCTGATAAATTCTTTGACTTTCAGCTTACACCTACAAAGATTGGAGTGATGCCCCCATCCAATTCTTATTATCTAGTCATGCTGAGTACATAGAGTTGTCCTGATACCTAGGTCCAATGTATTAATTCTTAGTTTCTAGACTTTCATCATATTCCAAGTAAGTGTGTGTGTGTGTGTGTGTGTGTGTGTGTGTGTGTGTGTTATAAAAGAAGCATTACTGGGGTGCCTGGGTGGCTCAGACGGTTGAGTAGACTTCGTCTCAGGTCATGATGTCATAGTCTGTGAGTTCGAGCTCTGCATCAGGCTCTGTGCTGACAACTCAGAGCCTGGAGCCTGCTTCGGATTCGGTGTCCCTCTCCTCTGCCTCCCCCACTCACACTCTGTCTGTCTCTCAAAAATTAATAAGAACATTTTTTAAAAAGAAACATTACATAAAAAGAAGTAAAGAGTTCTGTTGTAGTCATCTCCCTACAAGCCACTAAACCTGCCAGAGTTTCTTCATTCCTATGTCTCAGTTCTGTGGTAAGAAACAAATAAGAATCGAATGTGGAAGTGTTTTAATATGTAAAACAGTATATCTTTTGTTGTTTGCCATTTCTTTTCCTTATGTTTATTTATTTTGAGAGACAGAGAAAGAGAGAAAGAGAGAGAAAGACAATGAGCGGGGGGGGGTGGGGAGGGGGGGCAGTGAGGAGAGAATCCCAAGCTTTCAGCCAAGAGCCCAAAGCAGGGCTCGAACCCACAAACCAGGAGATCATGACTTGAGCTGAAATCAACTGAGCAATCCAGGCACTCCTGATGTTTGTCATTTCTATATCATTTCAAGACCAGTAATGTCTAAAAAAAAGAGAATCTAGTGGTATTATGCAACTGGTAGTTAAGGCATCTAAAATTCCATTGATCTGAAAAATATCTAATACTTAGTAAAACAAATCACACCATAATTTTCATAATTATTCATATATTATCAAAACTAGACACTCTTTTATGTTTTCTCATCATTATGGGATATTGAGAATTTATAAGCTATGCCAATTAAAAACTGCATTTAATTAATACCAAGGATTATTTACTGCAAAGAATGCGTGAATGGAAAATTTTTCAAAATCATAAGCATCTGGGTAAAAAGTATTTCCCTAATCCAATTTATTTCTTTCAGTTACATTTTTATGATAATAACCTCTCCTATACTTAGATACTCACAGCATAGTCTTAATATCATTTTTAAAATGTATTTGTCATTGCCTTTTAAATAGTAATAATTACCATTAATTAAAACTACTCTATATATAAGCACTTTACATATTTTAGTTTATTTCCATCTTATACGCAAACAAATGGAGATTTAATAATCACCTTAAGGTCACAGAGTAACTGAGTGAGGGCGCTGGGATTGCATCCTGCAGACCTGACACTAATATTCACTATGTTAAACACTGTTCAGTATTCATGATGACCATGAACATGGCCTTTATTTTAGTGCAGTGGTTCTCAAAATTGGTTGCACGTTAGAATCACCCAGAAGCTTAAAAGTCTTCTGATGTCAGGGGCCCTGTCTCAGAATATGTGATTTATTGTATTTGTCATGAAGATTTGTGAAATCTGAGCTTAGGTTTTCAAAACATACCCCCAAAGTGATTCAGATGCCCAAACACTGAGAATCTCAGAATTGGTCGAAATTGTCCATTTTGTGGATGATTCTCTGAACATTCATAGGCTTCTTACCTTTGGAACTTTGGCTTAAGCTGAGAGAGAGAGAGCTGTCTAGATGAAAAAGCAATGACTCTGGTGTTAAGATAGAAATAAATGGTTTTAAATCACTAACCTATCAGAGTGATTAGTTGGCAATAAGACTCTTGCACCATAAATTTCCTCATTAAAAATGACAAAAATAAAACGCACCTTGCAGAATTATTGTAAATGATATAATAATGCATATGAAATCATAAATGTGATATATAGGTGTTGTGCCTTCAAGGAAGCTTACGTAAAGAATATTCTTCAAATCTGTATTGCAAAAGGACAATTGTCCATAGGCAGAAATAAACTGAATGTGTTCAGATATATCTTGGATAAGCTTAGTGATACAAAGAGTAAAGAAGTTCTTCAGTTCTGGGTGGGGTGGGGATTCCAATGGGATAACATCTCATAAGGTTAATGTGAGAAAAGGTTCCTCTGACTTCTGCATATGTTTGCTACTTAAGAATATCCTTGAAGCTAAATAAACAGCTAAGAAGTCTGAGAATAAGATCATGTGCAAATAATACATTGAGTCAATTGTCCATCAGAGTAGAGAAAATGGCTCTTATGAAAGCTGGGCCTTCTGCTTGAAATGTCTTTTCTCATTCCACTTTAACTTGTCAAAATTGTATCACCCGCCTCTGGTATGTATCTCATATGTCCTTTTCCTCCTGAAATGCTTTCTGAATGCAAGATAATAAATAGAACTAATGACACTTCCAGTCTCTCTTACATCAGTTAACTAGAATACAAACCAGAAGGCAGAATCTGTATCACTAATTCATTCATGAATTCAAACAGAATTCACTGAGCACCAACTTGATATCGGGCAATAAGTTAGAGTAACAAAAGTGTTGTACTTGCCTCACATCAGTTTATACTGTATTGGAAATGACAGATATAAAAACCACAATTGAATTTTTGTGTGGTGCCTCAAAAAAAGAAATATGCTTGAGTATAAATATAATATAAAAAAGAACATGATTATCTGTGTCTCATGTGAAGATAAGTCAGAAAAAAAAATTCACACTGATAAATAAGATGAATTATCAGTTTTGTAAAATTTTTCTGATTGCATAGATATTAGTGTCAATCATATCCTTGGCCTGGCTCTTACTGTTTATGATTCTGTAACTTGAACATGATTTATAACTACACTGTATCTATTTTCTCACCAAATTGGCATAGCATTTATATTAGTTAATATTTGGAAATAATTTAGCATATAACCAAGTTTACGGCAAGCCATCTGCAATTCCTAGACTCTCTTTTTTGTTAGAAAGCAAACATCATTATGATGGCAATCTATCTAAAAGAAATATAACTTACAAGAATATGGAATCATGAAAAATCATGGCAATTTCAAGAAACTGTTAGTAATTTATTAAAATTTGAGCATTAGATATTTATGGGGAACATGGAGAGATATGGCTAAAAAGTAGGCTTAGGTTAGAACTGAAAAAGGCTTTGTATGTCATCCTTGAAGTATGGACTTTATCTTCTACGCAATATGGATACATTGTGATTGGAGGAATTTCATTAAAAGATTTAAGCAAGGGGCACCAGGGTGGCTCAGTCAGTTTAAGTGTCAGACTCCAGATTTCAGCTCAGGTCATAAGTTCATGTTTGTGAGTTTGAGCTCCGCATTGGGATCCACACTGTGCTTAGGATTCTCTCTCCCTTTCTCTGGCACTTCCCCACTTAGGTTCTCTCTGTGTGTCTCTAAAAATAAATAAATAAATAAATAAACTTAAAAACACATTTAAGGAAAGGAGTAGTCAGATTACATTGTTTAGAACCATAACAATGTATATGATGGAGATAGAAATAAAGAATAATGATAAACTGAATGATTAATCCCCACTAAGAAATTGCCAAAAAGATATTATTGTGCTATTTTGAAATAAACTTTGAAGATTGAAAAAGGAGAAATGAACTGAATTTAAGGAGATATATCGACATGACTCAGGAGCCCTTTAGATGTTGAATGTGGGTAGATGTAGGGTCTATAATGACTTCCAGTCTCCTGAATTGTGTGATTAGGTCAAAGTCAAACACCTCATCAAAGATGGTTAAGAATTTGGGGCAGATTTTAGGAAAAAGATCATAAATACAGTTCTAAGGCACACAAGGTACAACTTAATAATTTAATACAAAGTTCTGGACTTCAAAAGAGAGATATGAATTGGACATATGGTACACTACAACCCTACCATCTTTAAAATAAATAACATTTATTCATTTTAAAGTTATTTGCCCTCAGTTTTGCATATAAGCAGAACTTGTAAGATGTTACTGAGTAACATGATTTATGGGCAATATTTCACTAAATCCATAGAAACTTCTCACCATTTAGTATTATTAGAATCTCCATTTCAATGAAAAGGTATCAATGCTTTTAATTTGTTTTCCAAGTAGTAAGTAAAAAAAAAAAAAGAAGAAGAAGAAGGAGGAGGAGGAGGAGGAGGAGGAGGAGGAGGAGGAGGAGGAGGAGGAGAAGGAGAAGGAGAAGGAGAAGGAGGAGAAGAAGAAGAAGGAGAAGGAGAAGAAGAAGAAGAAGAAGAAGAAGAGGAATCTGAATCTGGACCACTTGAATCAAACGTCTAAGCTTTTTCATACCAAATATTTACATATCTTTCCTAGGAGACTACTTGACTTATTTATAATTTTAGCTTATTTAACTTTCCTTTTTTTATGTTTTAATGTTTTATTATTTATTTCTGAGAGAGAGCGAGAGAGACAGCATGAGTAGAGGAGGGTCAGAGAGAGCGGGAGACACAGAATCTGAAGCAGGCTTCAGGCTCTGAGCTAGCTGTCAGCACATAGCCCGATGCAAGGCCTGAACCCAGAAACCGTTAGATCATGACCTGAGCCGAGGTCAGACGCTTAACCAACTGAGACACCCAGGAGCCCCTAGCTTATTTAACTTTCATGTGCAGCACTCCTTTCTTCCAAAAGTAGCTTTTACTAAATTCTGATATTTATTCTATTCATCTGTATTATAATTTATTTAAATTCAACTTAGTGAACATAAAGTGTAATAATGATTTCTGGAGTAGAACCCAGTGATTCATCACTTACGTATAACACCCATTGCTCATCCCAGCAAGTGCCCTCCTTAATGTCCATTGCCCATTTATACCATACCCTCATCCACCCTCCCGAAAGAAATCCTCAGTTTATTCTTTGTAATTAAGAGTCTCTTATAGTTTACTTTCCCCTCTGCTTTTGTCTTATTTTTCCTTCCCTTTCTCTATGTTCATTTGTTTTGTTTCTTAAATTCCACAAGTGAAACCATACTTGATTTCATCAAACATTGAAAACTTGAAATCATCAAAACATTTATCTTTTTCTTCAACTGACTTACTTTGCTTAGCTATACTCTAGGTCCATCCATGTTGTTGCAAATGTCAAGATTTCATTCTTTTTAATTGCCAGGTAATATCCCATCATATATATACCAAATCTTCTTTATCCATTCATCAGTCAATGGACACTTGGGCTTTTCCATAATTTGGCTATTGTTTATAGCACTGATATAAACACTGGGGTGTATGTGCTCCTTTGAATCAATATTTTTGTATGCTCCGGATAAATACTTAGTAGTGCAATTTCTGGGTCATAGGGTAGCTCTATTTTTAGTTTTTTGAGGAACCTCCATCCTGTTTTCATTGGCTGCACCAGTTTGCATTCCCACCAACAGTTCAGAAGTTCCTCCAGAAATCTCTATTTTTAACTAGCCGATACCAAGACTTGTCATTTATCTTTCTGAGGTTTAAAAAAGCTTTCTTCTAACTTCCAGCATGTTCATTGGATTATTTTGGATATTGGTGAGTCTTACTAATCAGATATAGACTTTATATACACTTATATATGGACATACAAATTTATATACATACACACAAAATGGTGGTACACTAGTTGCATATATATAGTTGTCTTATATAAATATAGTTGTCTTTGATGCTGATGACATATATTTTTGCACATAAAATACCCGAGATAGAATTTGTATCGTATTTATAAGAACATAATGGTTAAAAGCGGCAACTTTAGTTGAGATGCTTCTGATTATCATTTGTATGTAAAAGACTATATCCTGGAGCATGAAATGAAGCCATTTCTGTCTTTGAGAAATTCTGATTAGTTCAGAGTTAGTAATAAGTATATTGTGCTGGTTTGAAATACATTGTCAGAACCAAATCCACTCTCCATTGTCTGTCCTTCATTAATTTAGAAGGGCTCTAAAAATATTTCTCCTTTGTCAACTTCCATGTTTTTAAAGCTTAGTCAATAGACAGCCCCAGAGGGACAATGCAGTTAGAAGTGCTGTCTCTTTTTTGGTCCTTGTGTGCTCTTCTCATCAGGCTCTGCAGTGTTCAGTTTCCCCAGTGCCTTGCTCCTATAGTACATGATGGTCAGTGGCACCCAGCAACTAGAAACTTCCTCCGTCACCCCTGGTGGCTTTAAAATTAGTTCTGACACCTGGAATTTCCCTATAGATGGCTTCCTCCTGAACACCCTGGGGTGACTTTGTAATCAAGCATTAACTGTGACGTAGCTCCCTATGTACAGGCAATTCCAGCATCCGTTTGGGTTTCTCTGCCATGAATAACAATAGCCAACATTTCCATGTGGGTGGATTTTTCTATTGTCCCCTCAGATGGCACTGACAATCAACTTCTTCTGGTGCCTCCTTGTATGGTTTTGCAGAAGAGTAGTGTTAGTTAGGATCCTCCCTATGGGTGGCTTCTTCAGTATCCCAGAGGGAAGATTTTCAGCAAAATCTGCTAGGCTGGGACCTCAGTAACTTGTCCACCATCAGGTGAGCCATGGCTGCCTCTCAAATGAAATTGGTACGGCAGTCCTACCAGGACTGGGGAAGTTCTTTCTTGGGTGCAAGACCTCAGTCCTAGAGGCACTGGTTACTCTTTATATCTATTTTCCCATGTTTTATAGAGTTCTATTTAAGTATTACTAGCCAATCCTTCATTACTGCAGTACTCTATTGTTTCTATTTTATTCTTTATATTGAGCTTTCCCTGTTCAAAATTGCTGTGTGGTTCCTGCCTTTTCATGGCCCTCTGACTATTACATATATGAAAAGTAAAATAAGTCTTAACCTACTGGCCACGTAGCAATAATACAAGAAATGATGTAAAATATGCCCCCAGGAAGAAAGGAATAACAAGTGAAGTGCTGCACCAAAAGGTAAGGGTATCAGTAAAATTCTTCATGAACTTTGGGTGAGCTCTCTCTAAAAAAAAAAAAGAACAGAGATAAATTTCTGGGAATGGCTTTAACAAAGAAACTCTTCTTATACATCGAAGAATCAATGAGAAGAAAGAAGGAATGGTTAGGGTAAAGGTGGGAGATTAATTGCATTGGAAATATATGGTGGGATCAGTGATAAATAATCATTCAATACAAATTTTGTACATATCACATAGATAACGATGAGGTAAACAGATTTTTACCAAAAAAATGTTTCCTTTAGAAATCCAGTTTGACATTAATTACTTTTTTCACAGGAGCCCTGACATATAATAAGCTTCTGACTCTTCCTTAAACAAAATCATTTGCTCTTAAATTTAAAAGTCATATGTATAACCATTTTAATGAATAACTATAGGAATAGTATGAGAAGCATGCATGAATGCAAATATATATTCAAAACCAGAAAACATTCTGCAAGTTCATCAAAGATCCCAGACATCAAAAGCATGATTTGTATTATGAATATTAAAGTTCTCGCCTCTTGCTAAAATATATAAATGCTGAGGAATTATCTATTTTTTAAGTTTATTTATTTATTTTGAGAGAGTGGGGGCAGAGAGGGAAGAAGAGTGAGAATCCCAAGCAGGCTGTTAGCACAGAGCCTAGTGCAGGATTGGAGCCCACAAACTGCAGGATCATGACCTGAGCTGAAAACCAGAGTCAACGCTTAACCGGCTGAGTTCCCTCCACATGTCCATATTTTAATTATTAGTTATGGTTATGAGAACTGTAGGACACAGGGTTTACCATTTCAAAAAAGAGCACAAATGGAAAGCTAAATGTATACATACAAATCTTAAAAAGCTAAAAAAAAGTGCACCTTAATATTTTTAAAAAACCCAAGTTTAGTCCTGGACATTATCAAAGTCACAAAATGGATAGTCCACAGGAGTATAGATAGTGCATTTTTTTTTTCATTTTGTTAAACTTTTAGTGAGGCCAAACTGCCAGGCACCTGTCAAGTAGAAGGGAACTTCAAGCAACACCTTCAAGAAGTAGCAAATTAAATATATGTCAACATGTTGTTGGAATGAATGGGAATGTCAAACATGCCAGTATTATAGACACTTTCTGTATCACTCTGCAAGATTATTTATAAAGAGTTGTGTATCTGCACACCATAAGTCAAGTCTTTATTCATCTGATGCTAGTGATCTTATCATCACTTTATATAATTCCACTTGGGTAAGAAAACAAAATTCACCACATGAAGTTGTCTCATTAAACTAGAGGTTTTATTCTAAATTGATAATTGCTATTGAAATATTTGATATGAAATCACAGTAGCAATGCTATAATTAAAATGAACTTGGGCTCCGCATTTCTATATTTATGTTTACATCCTTTTTATTCTAATCTTTGAATTCAAACACCTCTCCATTTTCTCAGGGAAGAGAGTTTCTACTGACAAACAACAGCACTCCCCTGGAAAGATTTTTTTAATTAACTTTGTTATATTGCTTTTGATTTATCTGATTTGGCAGATTATTTTCACTGTGTAATAGGCAGATTATTTTCACTGTGTAATAGTATTTTATGATCTATGTTATAATGCTGTGTCAAACTCACTTATTTTTGAACGTCTAAACTAAAATGTTTATCACTTATTGATAACGAACAACTATTTCCACTTCTTAGGAAAATGATGATAGTTGCATGATAAAGATATATTCAGTTGAAAATCAAACTACATAGTAAGCTATTATTAAAAATAATTTTCAGTAGAGTTCACATAAAGACTGTATGGATATTCCAAGCTGAAGGCTTGTTGGTATATATTGTTTTTAGTATATAGAATATTCTAGGTAGCATACTGGAGTTTATTTATTTGGGATGCCTATTTTTGTGAAGATTGAGCTGGTGACCAGTCCTCTGACTGAACTTGAGAGATTTAAACCAGTTTTTAAAAATGCATTTACCCACAAAAAAGGGCTTCACTATTTTAAATGGTTTAACTCCTTCTAGCTTTTAAAATTATATTGTGCATTTGTTTAATGATACTAGTATTTTTCAATATCTCTTCAATTTAAATGTGATTGGTCTTTATTGTCAACAGATTATGTAGTTTATATTTTATTAAAATATAATGATACTGTAACATATATTACTCCAAATGGTATAGGGTTATGAAAAAAAGAATCACATAGGTCAAATTTCTTGACTTAGTCTTTACCTATGTTGATATAATCTTTTACCTCTAGAGAAAAATACAGAATCAAGTGAATTTGCTTTTAACAAATATCTGGATATTCAGTGTCATATAAGTAAATCTGGAAATTAATGATTCCATATAAATTTCAGTTTATCTCAATGTAGTGGTGTTGAATTGAAGATTAAATAATCTGCTTTCCATTCCATAATATTTAAATGCATACACAACATACAAAATACAAAAAATAATAGTAGTGAAAGCAATTATTTTACTGGTAATGACAGAAAGTTTTGAAAACCTAGAATTTAGGAATGAATGTATAAAATGATAGAACTGTCCTTTTCCAATGCATGCACATTGGAGCTAAAATAAATAAACATATGGGAAAAAGATAAAAAAAAATATTCATTTTTTAATTTAAAAGATATATAGCAGTAATCTACACATGTAGTCAAAAAGGTTACTTTTAGAAGTTGTGTTAAAGTTTTTAGGGGGAACTGAGCACTGGAAAAGATACTTTTGGTTAAGATCTACATGCATTCTAAATTTATTCTAAATATTGATTCCTGCCCCAGAGAAACCTATAATATAAAACTAACTAAATAGAAGCTTTTCGCCAGAAATAGAAGTATTATCACTGTCCTTCCAATGGTCATTTTCTTCCCATGGTAAGAATTCATAGGTCTATGAACAAGGTTTATAGATAGTCTTCTTTATCTACAATTGCCTCTTGACTTTCAAAATTTACAGGATACCAGATACTGCCAAAGTAAAAAATAGTAAAGTCATTTGTAGATTGACAATTTTTAAAAATATTTAGTGTGCTGTGATTCATGAATATGAAACCAACTAACTGTAGTTAAAAAATAGGACTCGAATTTATTTATTTATTTTTTTAAATTTTAATGTTCATTTATTTTGAGAGAGACTGCATGGGCAGCGGAGGGGGAGGGGTAGAGACAGAGGGAGACACAGAATGTGAAGCAGGCTCCAGGCTCTGAGCTGTCAGCACAGACCCCAATTCAGGGCTCAAACTCATAAAGTGTGAGATCAAACCCTTAGCCAAAGTCAATTGCTTAACAAACTGATCCACCCAGGTGCCCCAGGACTCATAAATTTAAAGGAGAGCTTTCTTTAAATTCGCAGAAAATGACAAAGCTTTACTTCTATCCAATTAGAAGACCATAACATTAATTAACAAATTTTCAAAAATTAAAAGCTCTTATAGAAACATAAGCAGTATTTAAATTTCTATTGTTAAAACAAGCATTAAACTTGATATTAAATACTTTAAGCAATCATTCACAATTATAGGAAATATATCATTATAATTGTGAATAATTATAATTATTCAATTATTCTATCCAATAAAATATTGTGTGTGTATATACTCAAAAAAGAAAAGAGAAAAGAATCATCATTTACTGAAGACCTATTATGTGTAAAATGGGAAATACATAGGTATTATTAAATTCAGTCTTTACCACAACTGGGGACTTAAGTGTTAATAAACATTTACAACATAAACTACTTTATAGATGCAACATGAATCAAACACAAGGAACGATAAATTAGATTAGGTAGAAAATATATCCCACAGTAAGGTTATATAACTATAATAATGCAGTGGACAAAAAAAATCATAAGGAAGGAGGTAAAGGAAGGCAGAGTACAAAATATGATCACAAATGTTTCCTCTCATATTTGATTTTTCATGGGTAAAGTGAAGGGGCAAAGTAAAAATATAAGCAAAACACACACACACACACACACACACACACACACACACACACTGTTTTGGTGTACTTGTTTTTCCTACTCTTGGGTTTAGTTTAAGATAATTTTGTTGGGTAGAGAGGAACTGGCCCATTGTTCCTTCTGCAAACAGTAAAGAACTATCTGCAGTAGATATATCAGTGTCACTTCATCACATTACTAGGAAAACAGATTTGCTTATTTTTAACTGACATTCTCCCAAGTTACACTAAAAATTGAAAGAAAATACTAAAAACGGATGCATGATTAGTGTTAGGCAATCTTAAAAAAATAGTAAAATGTGTATAAAAATTTTGAAAAAATGCTACCCATAATTCTATTACTCAAATAACTGCTACAGTTTTTGTTGTTACTACTTTTTATTCATGACACTTTCATTATATCAACCACTGTGTGTGTATACATATATATATGCTATATTCATATACAGTTTATATGTGCATGTGCACACACAATAATAAATGCTATAACATTAATATAATGTTAATATGTAGCATTAATATTTTTTAAAATTTATAATCTGCTTTAACATAAGCCGTCTCATATTTTATTTTATTACATATTCCCTGGAAATTTAAATATATATATATATATATATATATATATATATGCTATACTGTATACTATAGTTATATACTATATATGTGTATATATAGTATTCTCAGATATAGATAAGGCCTAATTTCTATAACCATCCTTTATATTTGAATATTTATGTTTTCATAATTTGTATTTTTCTTTCATAGTCTACTGTCAAGTTGGATTCCATATAGCACCCAGTGTTCATCCCAACAAGTGCCCCCTCCATGCTCATCACCCACTTCCCCTCTCCCTCACCCCCCTCAGCCCTCAGTTTGTTCTCAGTATTCAAGTCTCTGATGGTTTGCCTTCCTCCCTCTCCCCAACTATTTTTCCCCTTTTCCTCCCCCATGGTCCTCCATTAAGTTTCTCCTAATCCTCCTATAGGTGATAGCATATGGTATCTGTCATTTTCTGCCTGACTTAATTCGTTCAGCATAACACCCTCAAGTTCCATCCATGTTGTTACAAATGGCCATATTCCATTCTTTCTCATTGCCATGTAGTATCCCATTGTATAGATAAACTACATCTTCTTGATCCATTCACCAGTTGATGGACACTTAGGCTCTTCCCATGATTTGGCTCTTGTTGAAGGTGGTTCTATGAACATTGGGGTACATGTTCTCCTATGTATCAGCACTCCTGTATCCCTTGAGTCAATTCCTAGCAGTGCTATTGCTGGAACATAGGGGAGTTCTATTGTTAATTTTTTGAAGAACTTCCACACTGTTTTCCAGAGGGGCTGCACCTGTTTACATTCCTACCAACAGTGTAGGAGGGTGCCTGTTTCTCCACATCCTAGCCAGCATCTAGAGTCTCCTGATTTGTTCATTTTAGCCACTCTGACTGGTGTGAGGTGGTATCTCAGTGTGGTTTCGATCTGCATTTCCCGGATGATGAGGGACACTGAGTATCATTTCATGTGTCTGTGGGCAATCCGTATGTCCTCTTTGGAGAAGTGTCTGTCCATGTCTTCTGCCCATTTCTTCACTGGATTATTTGGTTTTCGGGTATGGAGTTTGCTGAGTTCCTTATAGATTTTGGATACTAGCCCTTTATCTAATAAGTCATTTGCAATAATCTTTTCCCATTCCGTCAGTTGCCTATTAGTTTTATTGATTATTTCCTTTGCCGTGCAGAAACTTTTTATCTTGATGAGGTCCCAATAGTTCATTTTTGCTCTTGATTCCCTTGCCCTTCAGGTTGTGTCAAGTAAGAAACTGCTGTGGTTGAGGTCAAGAAGGTTATTTACTGCTTTCTCCTCTAGGGTTTTGATGGTTTCCTGTCTCACATTCAGGTCCTTTATTCATTTTGAGTTTATTTTTGTGCATGGTGTGAGAAAGTGATCCAGTTTCATTCTTCTGCATGTTGCTGTCCAGTTCTCCCAGCACCATCTGTTAAAGAGGCTGTCTTTTTTCCATTGGATACTCTTTCCTGCTTTGTCAAAAATTTGTTGGCCATACATTTGTGGGTCCAATTATGAGTTCTTTATTCTATTCTATTGGTCTATGTGTCTGTTTTGGTACCATGTTTTTATAATTTGTAATTACTAGAAGGTCTGTGATGAGTATCTTTCTATATTCATATTTGTGCACATCTCTATTTCTTTGATTTAAATCTCTAGGACTCTAGTATAATTAATATATTACAGAACACAAATATTCTAAACATTAACTAAATAAAATTATTTCCAGCAAACCTGTCATAATTCCTCTTTGACCTAAAAACACTTCTTGCACTCTACCTCTGTTTTAAAATAAAAGCAAGTTCAAGAGAGTACTCTGTTTTATACTATTTTTGTACAATTGGCCAATAAGGTATTAAAAAGAGATTATTCATGAATATGATTAAACTAGGGCTGGATGGACATTTATCAGGAATAATGCCAAGAGAGTGTTGCAATTTAGACTAGAAGACAAATTTGGGGTTTCCTTCAAATCTCAGAATCTGAGACTTCTTGAAATAACTAAGGGAGCTAATCAATATCCTTTGCGAAGAATTCCATAAATGTTAAATGCATATTCAATACTATATTTCATAAATTACTGCATGTATTATGAGTATGCACTAAACTGATATTTGGATTAGAGCAGATTTCAACAAATTTTATTCTGTACTTCGCTATAGTAAATTTGCCATATTGTAGTTGAGAGTAGATTATCTCAGAACTATTTATGCAGTTCTAATTTATTGCTGATTATTTTTACACTTCCAAGGTCCAATTAAGATTTCTTTTAATCCACATATTGGCTCAAAGTCTTAGCCATGAACGCTAAGACTTCTAAATTCTAAGTACTAATGAATGCTCTCTCTCATAATATTCATCCTAAAGGGCATGAATGAGAAAATATTATTATAATGTAGTATTTTTGAAGGTACAATTTAACATTGCTTTATATTTGGCAGAGCATGTTTCCTGGGTGAAATAATGAAACTATCTCTACAATTATGTTACATGGGACGCATTTGCAAAATACTTCAGAAATTAAGGAGAATTCACTTTGACATTCTACTTGACTTGTAAATTTATTGGGTCAAAATGCTCTCAACTAAGATATCTTTTGAGTGACTCACTTTTTTTCTCTTATGTATTCTAGAATTAAATAATGTCTCAAAATATATTTTTCTATCTAACTGAGATTATCAAGTTATCTAAGTGTTGGCCAACGTGGGAGGGAAAGAGTAAATATAACTTCATAATCATCTGCAAAACTTAACTTCTATTAGCATGCGTGCATTTTGTTGGGTTAGAATACCTACAGATTTTATTGAGATCTGTGATCTCAAAAGAATAGTTTGTGTAATGTGGACTGAGATAGAACATTTCAGTTATTTTGAGCACATGATTCTTTAGTTCAGTTCTACAGGTCTCTGGCCCTATTTATAAACTTCAGGATTATAAAAATATGGCAAGAAGAAAATGCTGTGTTTGGGGCACCTGGATGGCTCAGTTAGTTAGCCATCAGATCCTCTGGTCATGATTCCAGGGTAATGGGATTGAGCCCTGCATGGGAGTCTCTCCTTGCTTGGGAGTCTCTCTCTCTCTCTCTCTCTCTCTCTCTCTCTCTCTCTCTCTCTCTCTCTCCCCTGCCTCTGCCCCTCCCTGCTCATGGGTGCTCTCTCTCTAAACGGAAAGAAAATGCTAAGAGTTTGATCTTTCTTTCAGTTTAAGTTTTTGTCCAGAATGGATGAATCAAATCATTTAATTAAACTTCACAATTACATAATTTCACTTCTTAAATTGTCCATCCCTTACAAGTGTGTATTGATATTCTAAAATTATTCTGGTAAAATGTTTATAAGCAGTATAAGTGTCTCTTTTGATCTAACAGCCACTGTCAGCACACAGCACCCAGCACACACAGGGCTCGAACTCACCAACCATGAGATATGACCTGAGCCAAACTCAGCAGTCTGATGCTCAACTGACTGAGCCACGCAGGGGCCCCTGATACCTATATTAATTTTCTACCAATGCTGTAACAAATAGCTACAAAATTAATGGCATAAAAGAACAAAAATGTATTATTTGCAGTGTCAGAGGCCAGAAATCCAAAATGGGACTTATGGTTCTAAAACCAATGTTTTGTCCATACAAATGCATAGATAGCTTCCCCAATTATTAACATTCCTCACCAGAGTCAAACATTTCTTATAGCTGTTAAGCCTATATTACCACATCATAATTGCCCAAAGTCCATAGTTTATATCACATTTCATTCTTAGTGTCACATATTCAATGGATTTGGACAAATGTACAATGACATGAACCTATAATTGTCATACCTTAAAAGTACTTCCACTGCCCTAAATATGCCCCAGGCTCTTTCTATTCATCTGTCCTCTCCTCAACCCATGGCAACCAATTACTGTTTTTACTATCTCCTTAGCTTTGAATATCCAGAATGTCATATGATTGAAATTATATGGTATATACAGCCTTCTTAGACTGGCTTTTTTCACTTAGTAATATGCATTTAAGGTTCTTCCACATCTTTGCATGGCTTGATAACTCTTTTTTTTAGTGCTGAAAAATATCCCATTGTCTGGATGTGCCATAGTTTACTCATCTATTCATTTCCTAAGAGACATCTTAGTTGCTTGCAGGTTTTCATCTTATGAATACAGCATATCTGGGCAGGTTTTTGTGTGGACAAAAATATTCAACTCCTTTGGGAAATAAATAACAAGGAGCCCTATTGGTAAGATGTGTTTAGTTTTGTATGAAACTGCCAAACTGAAAGCGACTACACCATTTTGCATTCCTATGAACAATGAATAATAATTCACACTGATTCCTCATCCTGTTGAGCATTTTCAGTTGTCAGTATTCTGGATTTTAGCCAATCTAATAGGCATACAGCAGTATGGCATTCCTTTTTAAATTTTTGGGTCCCATAAGTTTGTGAAAATTACTTTAAATGAAAGAAATATCTTTGCTGTAGAAATTCTCAGGTCTGACCTTAATGTGCACTGTGAATCTCAGAGAAGGATAAACTATATTTCCCAAATGTAAGTGACCACAGTTCACTGTTTTCTAGAATTTCTATTCACATCCAAAAGAAAGCTTTGGTCTCAGGAAAAATGAGAAATGCTGCTTCAATCCATTCCTTTTCTTTCTTTATTTTTATAAAAGTGAATTAGTTAAGACCTACGGAGATAAATAGACATGCCAAAAGTCACACAACGATCTGCTAAAAAAGCTATAACAACATAGTTTAAAAAGACTGTAACCCAGTACTTATTAGCACTGAAAACAGGAGCACATTTCTTCACACCTGTTTCTCAGTGTCATCGTGTGTAAAATGGGTAGAGCAATGGTATGTATTTTAGACACTAGTTGTAGAGTATAAGGTTAATATATATAAAGCTCAGAACAGTTTTGGTACATAATAAAACTGGAAGAAATATTAGCTAGTATTCATACTAGCAATGGAATGGAACAAATAAGAAAATAAAGTTGAGTAATGTAAATTCTTATTCCCATCAGCTTTTCATCTTAAATGCTAACTACTGTCCGAGTAACAATGAGGCTAAAATTGTTATTAAATTAAGTTATTAAATTTAGGCTCCAGCCTATTTACAAAGCGGACATCACCTAGAACAGTTATGAATAAACTAATAAGCACTTCTCTAATTTCAGATGCCTTTGCAAACTCACAAAGCAATCCTGATATATTAATTAAGTTACATGATGCCTGGAAATTTGGGTTCTCAGTTTCCCAATTCTCATTTTAGTTATGACTAGACAAAACATAATTAGAGTGGTCTTATACGAGAATGTTAATCAAGGAGATAATTTCTTACACAAAAGAAAAACAGCTTATTAATATTCCTATCTTAAACTTCACTATTATGTGAGACTGGGTACCCATACATAAAATCATCTAGTAACTCAACATTTTATTTTTTTTTATTTTATAATGTAACTATCAACAATATCTTCTGCAGCTTTTTCTTCTAAAATATAAATAATGTGCCATTCAGCTCATAAATTGTCAGTACTAGAATCTGCTATAATGTTAAATCCTAAAAACTATAAGTATTTTTGTGCTTATGAAGAATTATTAATGTTTACCTCTAACTGAAACACATTCTGAAAAAAATGTTACATAAAAGAATGAATAGAATATTTCCCCTGTGATATATTTAATCAAATAATAAAAGTATTTGTCTACAAAGAAATGAAATAAGCCAAGTGTTATGAGTTGTACTGTGTCTGTCAAAAAGATATGTTGAAGATCTAACCCCTCCTGTCTGTGAATATCTCCTTATTTAGAAACAAGATCTTTGCTGATGTTATCACATTAAGATTAGTTCATTAGCGCAGGCCTTCATTAAATATGGTATGCTTACAAGAAGAGGGAAACTTGGACATAAACATATACAGAGAAGATAGCACCATGTTAAGACAGAGGCAGAGGTTGGAGTGATACTCCTAAAAGCCAAGAAATGCCTGGGGCCACCAGGGGCTGGATGAGACAATGAAAAATCCATGTCTACAGGCTTTGAAAGAACTCTGGCCTTGCAGACACTCTGTTTCATATCCTTCTCTATTTCATTTCTTTCATATCTCTATTTCATACTTTTCCTCCAGCCATAAGACAATAAAGTCCAGTTGTTTTAAGTTGCCCATCCTGTGGTAGTCTGTTATAGTAGCCCTAAGAATCTTTCAGGAAGAGAGTGTGGGAATAGGCACTACGAGAAGCACTATGAGAAGGGTTGCTGCTCAGCAGAGCCCACACTGAAGACCTTCAATCTCATGGCTGCCAAGAGAAGTGGCCAGCAACTAAACATGCAAGTTGGATGAATGCCTTCACGTGACTACTCTCCCATTCGGCTTTTGTTAACAGCAGAGAGGAATTATGATTCCAGGCTGAAGCTGCTCCTCCACCCCTTGACCCTCAGAAACCACAACACTACTTGTTCCTTCTCTTCCACACTTCAACACAAAGGTTCCTGACAGCCTGGGAATCTATTAACTGTGCTCATTCTAACTCTATTTTCTCGTGCCTAGCAATCAACCAATAGACCCCAACAGCTAGGTCTATAAGAACAATCCTATACACAGATATAATACTTAGGGACCACCCAAGAATAAAATGATACGCTCAAGTGGTATAAGTTTTAATGAAGGGACTACTTTTAAAAGTGTGGACAGAATCACAAAGGATAGTTCAGTACCTAAGGCATGGTTACCTCTCAGGTCTGAAAGATCGATAGGAGACAGTAGTTCTTAAAATCCAGAAACACAGCAGTGTGTGAAGAGGGCTTCATGATATACACTACAATGTTCAGTTAACAGGCCTAGCCAGGCCACAGTAATCCTATCAGGAATGGAGGTTAGAGAAGGAATATCCTGACTTCCTAGTCTTTGGCAAAACTCTTCAGAAAATCAAAGAGCAAAATCTTATTGGTGTACACCTTTCCATGGTCCAGAGTAGGAATAAAAAGTGTAGGGGGTATTCATAAGGGAAAATGAAACTTATTCAGTACACCAGCCAAACTATCACTTTCATAAAAGGATAAAATATAAACATTTTTACATATAATGATGCATGAAATATACCATCATTATTCCCCACTTAAAAATAATTAATGCACTGCTATTTCTAACACACAAAAATTTGATTAAGATAAAGAAAGATGTTGAATATAAGAGTGGTAAGTAATATATCTTATATATAATCTCTAGTTAAAGGATTTTATTTTTAAGTAATCTCTATACCCAACATGGAGCTGGAATTTACAACCCTGAGATCAAGAGTCTCATGCTCTACTGACTAAGCAAGCAAGGCGTCCCTATTATGTCCAATTAAATAAAAACTGATGAGGTTATGACTGGACTGTAACATAAATATTAAGCGCTCACAGTATTTAGAACTAAAAGTTTCTAGGAAGACCTAATAACAGTTTGTAGCTATACTTTAAAACTTGTTACAGGGCTCAGAACAGAAGACAGAGAGTCAGGATCAAGGAATTTAAAGATTTTATCTTGCTAATTAAAGTAAACATTTCAAACATCTTGGTGGGGAGACAGTGATTTTTTTTCATTTTGATAGACAAGTAGAAAAATCCAGATTTAACTATAACTTTTAGAATGAGATTAAAAATACACATGATGAATCATTAAAAGTAAGTAAAGGAAAAGGCAAAAATGTTTTTAAACTACAAGGAAAGGACAAAAAAGCAAACATTATTTTCCAATAAATACAAATGTAAGCAATGCTATTAAAAATAAAGATGCAAATTGGCTTCAAAGTCAAAATCCAGCCATTTGTTACTTATCACACCTAAAAATGCAAATGATAGAATGGAAATAAAAGGATGATGATGATACCAGGTAGATGTATATATATAAAAAAAAAAAAAACCTGTGAAAGAGAGGAGAAAATGTGATAATGTGTTCGGATAAATTGGTGCATAAGCCCAGGAGAGTCCACAAAAAATATAAACAAATATATTGAAATCTGCAATCATGAAAGGTATATTTCTTAGAGAAGATAAAACAGTGATTATTATAATGTATCAAACATAAAATGATGAAACAAAAATTCCCTGATATGGCAGCTATAAGAAGAGATGGTGATATAGCCACAATTGTTTCCTGAATACATTATCTCACCTTTTAAATAAAAAGTATGAGTAACTAATTTTAATAATAATTAACATCTTTCAAATGCTATTTGCAGAATATTGATTCATAGATTATTTTATGCCACCAAACATTTAGAAAAATAATCACATACTTACTTACAGATATGCTTTAAATAATTCCAAAACTTACATATTTTCAGTTATATTCTTTGCACAAAAGATAAAAATAAATTTAAAGGCATTTTGGAAAGTAATAATTTTGGCTCCAAATCAGTGACAAGGAGTGAACATGGAAGTTACAAACTATGGAAAAGTAAACAAAAAGGGGAAATCTATCAAAATCAATGGTATGCAGTCAAAATTATTCTGACTGGTTTCACAGAAGGTACTAACTAACTTTGAGAAATAGGTGAGCCCATGATAGTTATTCAAATATAAAACAAAAGATGGAAAGCATCCTAAATTATTTTACAAAGCTAGCAAAGCCCTAATAACATAAAATAAAATATAAAAGAAAAACATTTATAGGCTAATGTCATGTATAACAATAGATGAAAAATTGTAAATAAAATGATATAAATTTATTCCAGTTGTGCATTATAATAATGCAACATGGACAAAAAAAAATTAAAACCACAAATGCAAGAGTAGTTCAATATTAAAGAATTCCCAGAATATATTATATTGTAGCAATAAGTTAAATCATTAAAATGGATAATTGTATTAATATATTTTGAGTATATACTGAATACAATTCAGTGACTATTCATAATTATAATGCTCTAAAATAGATTAGAAAAAACTAATAAATATTTTTATATGTGATTATTTCTTAAAATCCTGCACAAAACTCATGTTAAATTACAAAATCATGAAAGCACTGTCACAAAATATGATTCAAGATAGGAATGCTAGATTTTGATGACTGTGTAACACTCTAATTTTATCAAATCCAACAATTCAAGAAAATAAACTAATATTAGAATTGAAAAGGAAGAGCAAAAAAGTACCTTTTATTTTCCAGATGACATGATATATATATCTCTAATTTTCCAGTGACTCACCCAAAACAAAGACACACACATGCAAATCAAAGATACGGCATTTGGATGAACGTGTGTGTAAACCTATGCAAATAATGTTTTACTACTTATATGCATTAATAAAGAAAAATCACTTAAATTTCATTAATGTTAACAATACCCAAAATATCAGACCAGGAAGATTTAACATCATAAAACGTCAATTCTCCAAAGTAATGTTTAATTTTAAATCAATTCCCAACAAAATACTAATGAGTTTGTGTGTGTGTGTGTGTGTGTGTGTGTGTGTGTGTGTAAAGAGATTAGAATGTTAAAGTTCACTTTGTAACACAAATGAGAAGGAATGTGGAAGCCATCTCCCCAAAGGGAGAACACTATGAAAGCTGTTTCTCTACTTGATTTGAAAACTTACTGCAAAGCTATTACAACCAACACAGTATGGCATTCTCAGAAGGATTAAAAAATACAGGCAGGAAAAAGAATAGAGAGACCACAAGTAGATCCACGCATATATTGGAAACAATGTATGAAAATGATACCTTTTCAATGCAGTAAGTATAGGATTAGTTACATAATAAATGTGCAACGGACTCTTCCTCTAAAGGAATATCATTGGATTCTCTTGCAACAACAGTGATTATGAAATATACCAAATAAATATTTTAACATAAAAAGACACAACTACCCAGGGGTTGGGACAAAACAGATAAACAAGCAGAACAAAAACAGATTTTTAGGACAAACAATTCTGTTTGATACTAGCTAATGAATTCATGTCATTATACTTCGGTCAAAATCCCTACCATGGACAGCTACAATAATGAAACTTAAATATGGGATTTGGATATTTGGATGATTTGGATGATATGGAGTTTGGATCATAATAATGTATCAATATAGGTTCATCGACTGTAACAAATATACACTCTGGCAGGGAATGCTGATAGTGGGAAAGGCTGTATCCATGGAGGGGAGGGGCAGGGGGATGGGATACATGAGAACTCTATTTTCTTCTCAATTTTGCTGAGCCACCTGGGTGACTCAGTCGTTTAAGCGTTCAACTTTGGCTCAGGTCATGACCTCACGATTCGTGGGCTCGAGCCCCGCGTCAGGCTCTGTGCTGACAGCCAGCTCAGAGCCTGGAGCCTGTTTCAGATTCTGTGTCTCCCTCTCTCTCTGACTCTCCCCTGCTTACACTGTGTGTCTCTCTCAGAAATAAATAAAATATTAAAATTTGCTGTGAACTTAAAAATACTTTAAAAAATAAAATCTATTTCTTTTTAAAGCATAACTACAAAATGATTAGAAGAACCAGAGAAGACAAGTAAAATAAACTACAATGAAAACATTGGAACATTTGAAAACATAAAAACCAGTAATATATATATGTGTGTATATATACATATATATGTTCATATATGCATTCATAAATGTCCATATATATGCTAATACTATGCAGTATCAGGCAGTATTAAAAGGGAAAAAATCGGGGCGTCTGGGTGGCTTAGTCGGTTAAGCGTCCGACTTTCGCTTAGGTCATGATCTCGCGGTTCATGGGTTCAAGCCCCGCGTCGGGCTCTGTTCTGACTGCCGGCTCAGAGTCTGGAGCCTACTTCAGAGTCTGTGTCTCCCTCTCTCTCTGACCCATCCTGCTCACGCTGTCTCTCTCTCTCTCTCTCTCCTAGAAATAAATAAAAATATTTTAAAAAAATAAATAAAAGGGAAAAAATCATTTTATTGTATACCTGTTTGGGCATGGGCAGTGGAAATGGACTGCTCAGGTTTAAGTCTTAGCTATGTTTTTTACTACCTGTATACGTAGGGCAGTTATTTAATTTCCTTGGCCTCAGCTCCCTGATGTATAAAATTAGCATAACAAAAAAGCCTGCCTTTTGGGGTTATTAAAAGAATTATACAGAAAAGTGCTAGGTATCTATTTAACCACTATATAATGCTAGCATGTATTACTAGTGCACTAAATTTACCAGATGATACTATTTTTTCAAGATATTATTTTACAAATATATATTGGCATGTAAATATGATCAAGGTATGTAGCTTGACTGAAGAAACTGATCTGAAAATAGAATAAAATATATTATAAAAAAACAAAAAAAATTATACTAAAATAATGAGTTTAAATGTTTATATGATATTTTTAAAACAAGAGAAAGTACCCTTCAAACTGATTACCTCAGGGAAGTGGGATTTCAAGAACTGAAGAAAGAAACAAAAAGCTTTTGTGCTCAGAGATTATTCCACAAATCATTTACTTGTATTGAAAAAAAACAAAATCTTATCCATCTAGTTAATAAGCAATAATCTTAGCATAATATTATGAACATATGTTAAACTTTTAAAACAAGACACAGCATAAGGCCAGAGGTTATCCCCAAGATAAATGATTGTCAAAGATATTCTTTGGGAAATACTTCCAGCACTATGTACATTTCTTAAGAGCTCTTCACATGTGAACGACATGGCACAGCATGTCATCATTTCTTAATGATCCAATGTTACACATAAAATTAAAGGAGGCTTATACACCTACAGGTAATAAGTTAGAGGAAAAATGCTCGCAGTGATTTTCCTCTTTGTATAATAATAATTAATGAACCAGGTGATAGCTAGGAATTCTATATTCATTATGTGTTTTAACAGATTCAACACCTGTTCAAGGTATGCCCTGTAGTCATCAATATTATTTCCAGATAAGAAAACCAAACCTGAGAATGTAAGTAAACACACAAGTTTGCAGTTAATAAAAGGTGGGGCCAGTATTCACATGAACATCATTGTACTGTCTTTTGAGACTTTAACTTAGAACTTCAATCATATATGCTATATATGGATACCATTTGGGAAACTATTTGTGTCTAAGTCTGCCCAAAAGTGACCTAAGCATCATGGTGGAATCCTGACAGCCCAGCAAACCAGAACCAGTTGAGACAGCTTCATGCATCTCTAGACTTCTTCCCCTCCCCAACTACAGTTATATACTGAAGGTGACACTCCTCCCATTACACCTTGTACTTTGTTTTTGGATGCCTACAAGTTTTGAGTGATTTTGATGCTAATTCTAATCAGCCATAAACAGCAGCGATATAAAAAATCATTGTTATTCTGGAACTGAGCCTAACCTCTCTCCCAAGTGATATGTTCTCGACATTGATATGTGTGTTATTGTATTTCCCATCTACTTGAGCATGTTTAATCCACAACACTGATTTTTTCATAACTTTAATTGTCTGCTCCAATGTTTTAAGTTCTCATTCCACAGGCACTTCCACAAGTTGTTTTGCTAGGTATATGATCTGTTTCATTTTTACTTTTTAAAATTAATTTATTTTATTTTTGCTGTCATTGTTGCTGATACTTCCTTTATTATGTCGTCTCCCTAGTTAATACAACTTTAGAGTTTCTAAATATTATTTTAGAGAAAAATATGGTATTTGGGATCAGACACTCAGGTATAAACGTCTGATTCACAGATATCCTTAAGTGGCTTACTCTAGTTAAGTTACTGAATATTATTTTTCTTTATAAAATGAGGTAATGGTATTACTAAATCAGAGTCTTAACTGAAGATCAAATAATATGGTATATCACAAAGGATTATTAAAACACTTTACAAATAAAAATTTTATTAATTAGAGTAAGTAGAATGTGTTCATGCAACTAATATTTACGTAACTCTTATTACATGCAAGGTATATGGGATTCTAGGAATAAAGTGAAGATATGATTGTTTAAGCATAATAGGCATTAAAAAGTTAAGTGCAAATGATTTGGAGAATTAGATGTTACTTAACAGCATATTATAGAAGAATTTAATCTAGTCTGTTGGGAAACTTTCCTTGAGACAGTGATGTTTAATGAAAAAAGGCATATTAATGTTGAAGGCTTAACTTGTAACTCAGAACGCAACTGTATTTGAAATAGGGCCTTTAAAGAGTGATGAAGTTAAAATGGCCCATTAGGGTAGACCTACTCCATTCTGACTGGTGGTCCTTATAAAAAGAGGAAATTTGGACATCCAAAAAGACACCAGGGTTACAAACCAAACAGAGCGAAAATAAAACAAAACCTTTGAGGACATAGCAAAAAGGTGTCCACTGCAACCCAAGGCGAAAGGCCTCAGAAGATAACAAACTGGCTGATGTTCATCTTGATCTTAAAGCCTCCAGAACATTGAAAAAATAAACTTCTATTATCTGATCTACTCAGTGTATGATATTTTGTTGGGGGCCATTCTGAACTCACTAGTCGAGAAAACTCCTTGCGAAGTTAAGGCAAGTTTGCACGGACTCTTGCCGTCAGATGATGACCAATACCCACCCCCACTCAATTATTTCTGCTTGACCACCGACTCCCAAGGCACCTTGCTATTGGGAGTGACTTGTTCCCTTATTCTGGCCCTGGTACGACGATTGCATCTTGTGAAGGAAATTTTTGTAGGAATTTGTTTTGTGACTATAGGAACAGACATTGTGTCTCCAGCAGGTTCTGTTTTCCTTGATACTTTCCCTTGAGCTATAAACAGGCTAATGACCCTTACTCATAAAAAATTGACCTTTACATGTACAATTCTGTTTCTACCATTGCTTTAGTCCAAGAGGTTTATAAAGCTCAACATGTAAATCAACTAAACAAAAATATTACTCCTGCCCTAACTATTCAAGAAATCATAGACAAAAAATTAGACACAATGGTAAATGCACTCAAAGAGACTATTCTATGTATTGGAAATTAGCTAAACTCTTTAAAGGTGCAGTTGGCTCTCTGGTGCCATAAGGAATATAACTGGACAATTAAGTCTTGCCCAGAGACAAAGAGCCTAACTTAGGGAGAAGGAACAGATTAGGGCAGAATATAAGTTACTACATATACCTTTGCTAAGTGGTAATATACAGCAGCCCCTTCCCTACGGGCTACATTCCACAAACATCTTCTCTTACACTGGCAGCTGTGATGAGGAGGGATAAGACTATCTACAACTTAGCCTATGATTTAATCTTAGCATTATTAAAATGTGCATGCTATCCTGTTTTTCACTAAGAACACCGTGTTATTTTCTTAGTTACTCAACCTCACTATAATTGGGGTAGTTCTGCAAGAATACTTCTGTAAAACCTGTTTCTAAACCCTTTCTAAAGCATCTTATCACAGAGAACTATCCAATGTAAAAATTCCATTTTCTGATGTCATGTTATTGTTTGACCTATAAATAAAGACACAAAAACTGACAGGACAGAGATGGCTGCCTGGTGATCAGAAAGAATCTCAGGGCTCTCTTTCTCTCTCTCTCTCTCTCTCTCTCTCTCTCTCTCTCTCTCTCTCTCTCTCCAACACCGTCCATCCTTCAGAGACCCCTGAACCGGCTAGAGCTGGACTCTGGCAATATTTTATAATGTTATAGCAGCCCTAACAAACTAATACATTTATTTATTATTTTAAAAATAAATATTTTAACTTCTATCTCAATTAATGGATACACAAATTGCATGCAAAGTTAGGTAATACTCTTCGCTGACTTGGCAACTCCATACTCCCTAGTTGCAGACCAAGTACAAATGAAGAAAACACCTAACTTGCCATCCTAAATATAGGGAGGAAACAATAATTCTACATACTTAATAACAAATAAACAGTGAGTACTGCAACGTCATATAAAGTAGCTGATGGATCTGTGTTTATTAAGGAAGATTCCTCAGAGAGTTTTCTGATGAATGCCAATTTTAAGAGGGAAGGCTCTAAAAACTTGCCCATCTTTCAAAGTCAGGCTGTGTTTCTTGAAAATCAGTTTTAAGAGTCTCTTGAGGGCATATATATGTAACTTAATGCCATGTTCTTGACAGCAGTTCTTTAATTCCTGTAAATTCATAATATTACTGGGAAGACATCATAAGGAAAAATCCTGATTGACTGTAATACCAACAGTACTCAATCCTAGAGCCATATTTAGCAATGTTGACATGTTTGCCCCGTCATTTTTTTTTTCAGTGCTTCTTGATATATACTTATTTGATTTACACATTTCTAATAGCTCATCAGACACAATTGTCACTGAATACGGCATAAAATTAACACAGTGTATAGATATTAGGGAAGATGTTATATACATGATTTATTTTCATATACATGTGGTGATATGTCTGAAATCAGAATAGGTTGAAATATCAAACTATCTAGGTTGAAATTCTTACAATATAGGAAGTGATGTCTCAAATAAGTGGTTCTGAAGTAAAATAGTAATAATACACATGTTTTCAAAAGAAATGTTTTCTTTTTTGTTTAATTTCCTAATTGCAGTATCTCTTCTTTGAGCCAGAACTCTGAAAGGCCAAGTTCAAGGAATCAGGCTGCCTTTGGTTTCAAAATAACTGTTTAAAAAAAGGGGGAAGGAGGAACTCTGTTGAATATGGCACTTTTGACATAAATTGCTATATTAGACTCAATCATTTCACCTTAAGTGCTTTGGAACTTAAATGTAGGTGATTAGTGTAGTTCCATATTTATACATCTGGAGATATCAGAATATCAAAATACAGAAGACTGTTTCACTTTTTTCTTTTTTCTTCTTCTTTTACTCACCAGTTTACTGCCAGGACAGCATCTATTTGACCTTGAGGTTAAAGTGTTTTCTTTAGTAACATTTGACAGTTTTCAGGGTCAACTAGACTCACTGTTGATGAAGATAAATAATTCAAGATATTAAATGATTATAGGTGAGAAACCTCTCCATCTATCCAAATCTGCAGACTATTTACAGATTCTTCTTTGGTGTTTTGGAATTCAACTACGAGCTCTTTTCATGGATTGGAGATTTTACATACATGCATAATAAGTTGTGTATGTTTCTTTTTTAAATTTTTTAAAAAAAATATTTGTTTATTTTTGAGAGAGAGACAGAGACAGAGCATGAGTGGGGGAAGAAGAGAAAAAGAGGAAGACACAGAATTCAAAGTAGGCTCCAGGCTCTGAACTGTCAGCACAAAGTCAACACGGGGCTTGAACTTACAAACTGCATGATCATGACCCGAGCCTAAGTCAAACACTTAACCAATTGAGCCACCCAGGCACCACAGGTATGTTTCATATCTAAAAAGTTTTTCTTTGAGTCTTTCAAGGGCTCAGTCCTGTTTTTCCTCCTTACCCCTCTTACTAAACTTGAGCTTTTCAAAATCTACTAAACTACTACCCCAGTCTTAATGTCCCTACATCCTACTCTATAATTACAAAAGGAAAGCCTCCCACCAGCTTCTGAAAATTTGAACAGTAACCAGTTGAACTTATCTGCTCTATTTTCCATTATAATATCTTTAAATTCCTTGTTCTCTGCTAAACACTCACTTTAAAGTGTCCTAACTTTGCAATATTTTAATTGAGTCCTAAACTAATGGCTTTGTTTGGTTTTTGTTCTTTCATGCTTAAAACTTTCACCATAGAGAAGTAGGAAAGGGTGGAGGAAGTTGGAGATGATACTCCAGAATGATCAAGAAATAATAGAAAGCAAAGTTTCGGCTGAAACATGTATATAATACACGCCCTAAAAGAGACTTATTTTATTAATAATTCTAAAAAATATTTAATAGAAGAATTAAACATAAGTGGCCTTGAGCTGCCAAATGCATTCACACTTCAACTATAAATTATTTTAATTTAAACTGCTTAATCAGTTAAGTAATTCCACTGAAATACTTATGGAAGAGAGACTTCATTTGGAATCCAAAGTTAGAAACAAAATGTAAAGTTTGAGGTAAAAACAATCAGAGGTAACTGTAGAATGATACAATGTAAATGTAAAATATTAATGTTATTGTGAATTTTTAGTGCATTGAGTTTTAACTTCTCAGGACAGTTTTTAGCTTTATAGAGCATAGATTAGTATTGTCTATACCTGCATAGCTTAATATTCCTACTAGAAACAAATTCAAATGTAAGAACTTCCTTTCTACCCATATTCTCTCAGTCACTCCCTATTATGCAAAGGAAGAAAAAGGAACGGTACATACGTGAACAGGTTATATCTCTCTGTGCTCTCTAATTCTATAGTAGCATGAATATGCACTAATGGTTTCAAACAATTTCATTTTTAGACCATATCTCCAAGAATTATATGGGTCTATAGTTCACCATCAAGTATTTCTTCTTCCACACCCAATTTTTAAGGGAAAAATGTAAGCACTTTTTCTTTCTCTTTACTGATAAAAAATCCATTCTTGGTTCCCAGCTACCAAGAAATAAAAGAGCACTGTCAATTGTAGAAGGACAATACCACTTCACGTAAGATGTCAGAGTGAGAGTAATGGGAAGACACAGGGCCAATCACAGCAACCTCTCCTAAGAGCTGGGAAATCCACATATCCTCATGGGCGATGTTAATAGTATGCCTGAGATCCCCTCAAGTTCTTATATAACCAGTATGATGTGATATTAGAGAGTAATTAAACAATAATGTGTTCAGGGATGATCATAATGTCGCACAGTAAATGTATGATGGTGAGGAAATGCAGAAACCTATTTTCAGCTCAGACTCCACGTAGAAAGAAGTTCTTGGTCACCAAGTATCTTGGACAGTCTCCAGGTCCTAAGCACATTACAGAGGACAGAGTGCTGGCATAAAAATACTGATTTAATGGAAACAAAGTAGACTGGCATTTATTTAATGATGTCCATATAGATACATATTTCTCATTACAGCACTATTACCAACAAATGCTGTAGAAATCCCCACACCAAAGAACCTCTTCAGTTACTGCTAATGTTAAATATATGATCCAAATGAATTCTACCTATTTGAGTCAGCTTTGTGATGTCTAGTGTGGGCAAAACCATGAAATAAAGAAGGCTTACAGGATTCTGCCAAAAGGGTTATTTCTGTTGCTATATACCACACATTAAGCCTAGAAACTCCTTATACAATTTTCTCACTTCAATTATGGTCTAACATTTTTTTTTATGATCATGAAATTACAGATACTATACTATTAGCTTAGGATTACTTTTTTCCCTTGTATTTTGTCCATATTATTGTCTTTTCTGGAATTGACTAGTTTTCCACAGGCTCCTATCAGATTAGGAAAGCATATCTATCTAGAAGTTAATATTATATTGTTCTTAATTTAAAATTCAACATTGTCCAGCATGTTATTTAGCTGTCCATTTTAAGAAAAGTGCTTGACATTTATTTTTATGTGAAGATTGTGTACCTAGATGTTTTCCATTATTAGTTTTTGTAAGTTTGTTTATTTATTTTCTGGAGGTGGAGAGAGCATACAGGGGAAGGGCAGACAGAGAAGGAGAAAATCCTAAACACAAAGCCTGATTCCGGGCTCAAACTCGTAAGCTGTGAGATCATGACCTGAGAGCCAAAATCAAGAGTCAGATGCTTAACTGACTGAGCCACCCAGGTGCTCTAGATGTTTTACGTTAATTTTTAAAATTATCATCAGCCTTGTCTGAAAGGTTTTCCTATTTTCCTTCTTTGGTAGCTAATGAAACTAGGATTTGACACTTTAAAATAACTTATCAAAGTGACACTGGTGGAAGGTGTTAGGGCTGAATTTGAATCTCTTGAGACAAACTTCATAAAAAATTAACGTATCACTCATTTAGAAGGAGAATTCCACTATATTCTAACTTTGGGTAGTTCATCAGTAGGTTGGAACTATTAATTTTTTTTAAAGTGTATTTATTTTTGAGGGAGAAAGATAGAGCATGAGTGGGGAGGAGCAGAAAGAGAGGGAGACACAGAATTCAAAGCAGGTTCCAGGCTCTGTGCTGCACAGGGCCTGAAGTGGGCTCCACCCCTCAAGCCATAAGAACATGACTTGGGCCAAAGTTAGATGCCCAATGGACTGAGCCACCCAGGTGCCCCAGTAGGTTATAACTATTACCAGTAATTTAAGGTCGATTTTTTTTTGTCTGAGGATTATTATAGCTAATATTTGCTGAGTACTAGTATTTTTCAATGTAACACATTTAGTTCTCACAAGAAACAAATTAGGAGAGATACTTTTATTTCTCCACTCTGCAAATGAATAAACTAAAGCATACAGAATGAAAGAAACTTGTTCAAGTACCATTAAGTCTTAAATAGTGAAAATCAGATTAAAACTCAGGCAGTTTGGCTCCCATGTCCCTGTGCTTACTTTTCCACTAGGATGTCTCTAAATGAAAAACAAACAAACAAAAACAAAAAAGGATTTAGCAGTAAGATTCTGACAAAAGCACTTTATATTCTGATGCTAAAAAATTACAGTGCATTAACAATATTAGCTGCCATTTACTGAGAAAAAACAAGATGCACCAAATATGTAAACTTAGGAATTTTTTTAAACTACCCAACATTACATAACTTATTTTTTTTTTTTTGCTTTTTGAATCCAGAATACAAACTGTTAATTTTAGAGTCCTAAAATATCTCATTTTATTAATATATGTGTATAAGTATAAATACATACCACATACCGTATATATTCAAATCTATATGTTTTTGCCACATAGATGCCTATCAGTCCATTTATAGCATATGCTGAAGTAAACTAAAAATAATATGTATTAACTCATTCCACTATACGAATTAATAATCACAAACCCAAACTTTCTATTTTCTATTTAAAATTTTGTATTCTCATTTCAAAATGAGATCCTTAGTTACTACTGATATTAGATACTGAAACTAGCTGATCCCTAATGACAACTATGATTAAGATCTATTCCAGGTTAACAAAACTGATGAAATAGTGCCCGGGAGAGACACCTGTTCCATGTCAGATATTACTATAGTATTAAAGCGGTGACACAGTACATTCATGTAAGTTCCACTAAGATACAGAGTTACACAGTACAGGGAAGGAGGCAAGGCCTATGTACTTGAACTGCAAAAGTTGGAGAATAGCCTGGTCAATGAATGTTTGTGGCTACATGAAAAGAGTGTTCTACCCTCACTGAAGGCTGTACCCTAGTGCCATCTGGGGCAGATGAAACCTAAGCTCTAGACAAAAAAATATTGTGATATGATTTTTACCTTAAAACTAAAATAACTTCTGAGAATACACAAAAGAAAATCTTTCAGAGCCACAATACTTCTGTTTTCACTGTAACTTTTAGTACAATTTATTAGAATATTCATTGGACTTAGAGTAAGATAAGTCCTGAGTTTAGTTCTTAGCTTTAATATTTATTAGCTGTGTATTTTGATAAAGCTACACAACTTGCTAAGTCTCAAATTTCTCATTTGTAAAAAAAAAAAAAAAAATAAGATCCAAATAGCTTGCTGGATCCATATTTTATTTTATTACGTTGATGACAAATAAAAGATTTATTGTCTTTAAAAAACTGTTTTACCTCCTCTGTAGTAAATCAAATTGTGTAGGAATCCGTGAACTTTAAATCTTAGCTACCCAAAGCAGGCGATAAACAAAACTAGAGTCTACCTCTCATGTCAAAGAATAAAGGATGACCCCAGTGTGGGGGTGGGGTTGGAATAAAAAGCTAAATGCCACAACAATTATGTCAAGATATATATATACAAGTTACAAATAGATATTTCAAAACAGATATAAATGCCCAATAATAATACAATAAGATGCCCAATCTGACTTTTAATCAGGAAAACAAAAATTAAGATCATAACAGGATATAATTTTTCACACACAAAAAATAGTAAAACATTAGAACACAAATAATACTAAGTACTGATAAGGATAAGGCTCAGTAATAATGCTCACATACTGCTAAGAAGGTGTAAATAACTAGAGAATATTTACAAAAGAAAGTTGGTATGTTTTCTTTTAAAGATGAACATATGTATAGCCTACAATGTATCTATTCATTTCTTCCCTCTTTTTAGAAGTTTGCTTTTTTATTTACCTTTAATTTTTGTTTCTTTTGAGAGAGAGAGAAAGAATGAGAGACAGCAACTGCATGAACAGAGGAGAGGTGCAGAAGAGGAGAGAGAATGTTAAGAAGGCTTTACACACAGCACAGAACCCAACTTGGGGCTCGATCTCACAACTCTGGAATCATGACTGAGTGAGCCAAAATCAAGAGCTGGATGCTCAAATGACAGAGCCAACCAGGTGCCACTAAAAGTATAACTTGTCAAATGAAGAGCTGACTATATACCTCCTTTCCCTATTTTTCCATTCTCTTTTGTTTTTTTCTTTCAGTTTTACTAAGATATAATTGGCAACACTGAGTTAAGTTTAAGTTACACAGCATAATGACTTGCATATACAACAAGATGATTATCACAGTAAGTTTCATTAATACCCATCATCTCCTACAAATGCAAAATGAAAACTAAAAGAAAAAATATATTTTCTTTATAATGAGAACATTTAGGATCTACACTTAGCAACTTTCAATATACCATTCAGCAGTGTTAGTATACTTATCATGTTGTCTATTACATCCCCTGTGCTTGTTTACTTTACAACAGGAAGTTGGTACATTTTGACCGCCTTCATCCAATAACACCACCCTCCACCTCCTGCCTCTGGTAATCACAAAGTTGACCTCATCTTTTGTAATTAAGATCATAGAGTATATGTGTTTCTCAGTCTAGCTTATCGCACTTAGCATAGTGCCCTCAAGTTCCATCCATGCTGTCACAAATAGCAGGATTTCCTTTTTAACTTTTTAAAATTTAAATGCCTATTAGTTAACATACAGTGCAACATTAGTTTTGGGTGTACAACATAGTTAATCAGTACTTTCATACAACACCTGGGGCTCATCCCAAGAGCATTTCTTCACTCCCATTACCTATTCTCTATTAAAACCATTCCAGTTAGCTTTTCATCTTCACTACTCTGTGAAACCTGCTCTTGTTAAGGTCAACATCAACCTCCTTATTGTTGAGTCCAATGTTTGACTGTCAATTGTCTTTTTTATTAATTTTTAAAAATATTTGTTTATTTTTAAGAGATAGAGACAGAGCGTGAGTGGGGGAGGAGCAGAGAGAGACACACACACACAAAATTAGAGGCAGGCTCCAGGCTCTGAGCTGTCAGCACAGAGCCCGGCGCAGGGCTTGAACTCAGGAACTGCGAGATCATGACCTAGGCTGAAGTCAGACACTTAACCTTCTGAGCCACCCAGGCACCCCTGTCAATCATCCTTTTTAATTGACCTATGAATAGGTTTAATTTTCCCCTTAACTCACTGGTCACTTCTCAGCCTCCTTTGCAGTTTCTTCATTTCCCCCTCTCATCACCCCCCTCCCCCAGGCTTCTTCATGTGAGTGCCTCCTAAAGTGCCCTTACTCCTCTTCTCTTCCCTATTCACATTCACACTCTAGGTGATCTCATGCAGGCTCATGATTTGAAACCCTATCTCCATTTGACAGCCACATTAGGCCTAGAACACCTCCTTGAAATATTATCTTATATATCTAACTGAACTCTTGTTTTAACTTCAAAACATGCTCCTACAACCTTCTGCGTATCTCTTCCTTCTGTACAGGCTAAAAACCATGTATTTATTCTTCATTCCTCTCTGTCTCCCACATTTGTTACAAATGATAAACCTATACTGACATATCATTATCACCCAAAGACCACAATTCATATTAATATTTATCATGGTCATGTACATTTTATGAGTTTGGACATACGTAATAATGACATGTATCCCCCATTATAGTTTAATACAGAGTATTTTCACTGCTCTAAAAATCCTCTGTACTCGGCCTATTCATCTCTGTGTCCTCACTGGTCTTTGCCTTTTTATTTTTATCCAAATAGCTTAGAATAGTATCTGAGAGGGTAGAGGCTCAACAAATACATATACTTTTTTATAGTTTATTTATTTACTTTTGAGAAAGAGTAAATGTCAGCATAGAGCCCGATGAGGGGCTCGATCCCCATGAACTACGAGATCTTGACCTGAGCCAAAATCAAGAGTTGGACGTTTAACCAACTGGATCACCCAGATGCACTTCAACAAATATATATTAAAATAAGTAAGTGAATTATACTTTTTGCTTCTTAACGTAAAGAAGTTCTTATTTAGATGTACTATTAACAACAGATTTACTCTTAATAGTAAAACAGCAAAAATCCCTCAAATGTTTTATTGATTCTCAGGACAGGTGCTCTACTATCCAGGTTCCATCTTCTGTCATGTATTTCTATTGATTTCAAGGACACTTCCCCATTTAATTTGAAGGGTACATTTAAAATGTTTATATTTGTAATTTGATTAAAATCCATTTAATTAAATTTTTGGTTAAATCCAACAGAAATGATAGGAACCTTCTCCCCCACTCCCTCACCAAGATTATTAAACTATGGTCCATTTTAAGCCTAAAATTACTCTACTCTATAGTGTAGAGATTCTCAAGTAATTTTATAGTGTGTAATAATTATTACTAACATCAAGCGACAGTTCTTTTCCCCCTTTTTTCCCAATTAAAACCATCAAATAATATCTTTTAACAGTATTACGAGCCTAAAATCTATTTTTTCACATTTGTATTTTGATACTCTCTCTCCATTATATTTTGCTGCATTTGCAAGAGATGGAGTATTTAATGTATGAATTTAATACTAGTTATGTCATGCCTTTTTCCATTTCCATTCTGTATCCTTGAGTGCTTGCAATGGTTATATCACAATTCTATCCACCAAAAAAAAGACTATAAAATCAATATGCTATAAGGAGTTTATTAAAAACTTGATACTGAAATGTATAAGATAAACAAAATAATTAGAATATTAAAATATTTCAAAACCTCTCAAATTAAAGCAGATATTATAAATGAATCAGTCACTTGAGGCGCCTGGGTGGCTTAGTCGGTTAAGCGTCCGACTTTCGCTTAGGTCATGATCTCGCGGTTCGTGGGTTCGAGCCCCGCGTCGGGCTCTGACTGCTCAGAGCCTGGAGCCTGTTTCAGTCTGTGCCTCCCTCTCTCTCTGACCCTCCCCTGTTCACGCTGTCTCTCTCTATCCTAGAAATAAAATAAAAAAAATAAAATAAAATAAATAAATAAATGAATCAGTCACAATTCCTCTTACCTAAAAATGCCCAACCTAAGAATTAGAGGCTCTATAAAATTGTTTACTATCTATATTAAAACTGGATCAAACAATTCCTCAATAGTTGGCTTAAACAAGGAAGGAGTTATGTAAGAGACTGACCCCCACAGGTATTTAGATAAAAGACAAGAAGATTAAGCACGGAAAAAATGATACATTTAAGAGACAGAAACAAGCTTCAGGACAGCTAATAATATCGTTTGTATAGAGTCGTTTTCTTTTCAACTTCTTAGATTTCACAATCATCCATTCATTTCTTTAAACATTCCTGCATGTTAGCTAAATACCTTAGAATTCTGAGCAATGTATTACTGGTTCTGACATTCCTAATGTTATATTTAAACCATATATTCTACTCTGTCATTTTCAAAAGGAGAAATGTTCCTATGATCATGTATTGAAATGTCAATTTACAAGTCAGAGTTTTTAGAAACCGTTGTTTTTAAAAAGCTAAAATACACAAAAGGTATTCAAAAATCTATGTTAACTACTGTTTCTTGTCTTTTACTTTGTGGGTTTGACAGTATTTTTTTTTAAAAAATCAGGCAGAGAATTCTGTCAAAACATGAAAAAAGAACTGAAAAAGTTCACACACACACACACACACACACACACACACACACACACACACGCTGAAAATAACAAAACACCAAGCATATCTCTTTTGTGACATGGTTTCTTTAACTGATCAAAGAACTGATCAAAGAAATATAGGAAGAATCCAGATCAATTCCACCAGGTTGCCTTTAAATATAGTCTATTTTTAAGGGGAGTACTCAAGCAGAAAATTCTATTTTTCAGTTAGAATACTGACTTACAACTAAAAGGAAATTACTTCTATTTTTTTTTTCTCCTCAATTCTCTTGAAAAGTATTTTGGCAAGCAAGTAAACATGTAATTGTTATAAGAGAATACAAAATTCAATTTTATGTTTATTTCTAAAATTACATGTTAGAGAGATTAATTATTTTGAATAAGTATTACACAATAGGATATTTCTGCTATTCCTTGGTCCAAGGAATTCAGGGACATTTTAATATTGAGGCTATATCTTAGCAACTCATATTAATAGTAATTAATATAACTATTCCAATTTTGGGAACAGCTTCTGTTTGTCTACATTTTAAAAAATCTACCTAGATTTTAAATAACATCTCTACAATGTTGGATTTGGGCTGGATATGAATGGTTAGTGTTGGGAGGCTTTTATATTTTGGTGGATTCTAACAGTTGTAGAAAAAAAGGCACACAATGAAAACTGCCTTCAGCCTGGAATTAAAATGGGAATTAAAAAATGGCCTTTTGGACACTGACCTTTCCATATCCTAAGAAGATTGATGACATAATGTTTAATGGTGCTACTGCAGTACTTAGTACCACATAATTCACTCTCATAGCAAAGCAAATGACTTTTAAACTATCTTAAAAAAAGATGACATAGCTCAGACCACCAGATAAAGATCTTTACTGTTACCCTTGAAGAGAGAAAAATACCTCCCTAGAGGAAAATATTTTCACATGGATATTTGGCACCTGCTTTGCTGTTTTCCACTATGTATGGATCAACTGCCACTTGAAAAAAAGTCTAGACATAACTTCTAGCTGCCCTAGTATATCACAACTATTATTTCTAAGTGTTATATAAGACTATTAACAATGACGTGATGACTTTCTTGTGATGTTTCAAATATTTCAGATTACTCTATTTTATGTTTTCTAATGATAAATAATACATATGTCAATTCAAATATTTGTGTTAACTTCAGAATATTATAAATTTAGTTTATTGAAATATTTAAGAATTAAAGGACTATATCCATGGGTGTTACTTGCCTGGCTAGATAACATGGCATTCATATTAAAATATATAAATTTTAAGGGGCGCCTGGGTGGCTTAGTCGGTTAAGCGTCCGACTTTCGCTTGGGTCATGATCTCAATGGTTCGTGGGTTCGAGCCCCTCTTCGGGCTCTGTGCTGACTGCCAGTTCAGAGCCTGGAGCCTGTTTCAGTCTGTGACTCCCTCTCTCTCTGACCCTCCCCTGCTCACGCTGTCTCTCTCTCTCTCTCCTAGAAATAAATAAAAACATTTAAAAATATATATATAAATTTTAAAATCAAAAGAGAGTCACCTCATATTTGTTAAAATAATCATACATGGACATGCATTAAAAAATGTTTAACAAAGTTTGGAATTTCATATCAGGTTGGAAATATGGTTTTTAAAAATGTTTTGAGACTATATATATTTACATATAATACAGGATAAAGTCGAAGATGATTAAATAACCATTTAAAAATAAACATTATATTCAAATTCACAAAACTAATTCAGTTTGTTTAAGTGTCACATCAGTGTACAAATCTGTCATCATCAAAATAACAAAACTACATCAAATAAAGTCATCCCCATGGGCAAAGTCCAGACAGTAGTTTAATAACAAGAAAAACATAAAGGAAAAACCTTAATTCAATGGCAAAACAAAAAAATATTTTCCCCTATCACCAATACCGCTTTAGCTTTTTAATATTTAAAAAAAATAATTGAAGTGTAAATTATATACCAGTATTTATTTAAATAGGAGGAAGCAACATAATTTAGTTATTTTTTTATTTATCAATGCTGCTGAATTAAGTAAATATTTAAAATAAGAGCAAAACATTTAAATGCAAATAATGTATTTGTTCTTTTTAATCTTTGAATTGATTCACCTCAGTATTCAGATACCTTTACTAATTGGCTTTAAACTCTACATATTCGTTTGTTCAGATTTCTAAACAGTACAAAATTCTCTTCCAGCTTATTTGTGTGTGGTCTGGGACAGCTTGACCAGCCTATGTTTACAAAACTGTAGGAGTGAATCTATAAGAGAGATTCATGCAAACCTGCCATTTCTGTAGGTCAGAATAATACTTCTTAGTCAAACCCAATTCCATAAAAGAAACATTTAAAATCCTGGTATACCGTCATTCTGAATTGTGTTTTCACACTTTCTTTGGGATTACTCAAAAGTTCAGTGTAAATTATTAAAATTCACTATGAATATTATTAAAATATTTTAATCACAACATATCTCCAGCTACTTATACATGAAAACAAGATACTCTACTAATTCAATTCAAAATCTCACCAATAAAGTAAAAGTATAATAATAAGGAGAAACATTTATATAACATTTAGTTTCAAAATATTTGGGTAAAATTAACTCATTTTTATCCTTAAGACAAACTTGGAAAGGAGGCATCATCTTTTATTCTGCTGTTAAATTTCTCCTCTAAATTACTTTAAATAGCCCCATCCTCTATCATTCCTTTTAGCACTAATACATATTCTGTTTGAAGATGAAGGCCTGAATTTATCCACTAAACCATTTCCCCATCCTTGAGCAATCCCATTTTGTACTCCCAGGGCCACCAAGTCTCTTTCTCATTTTTTTCCATTTTCCCATTCATCATATATGATTTATACTGTCCTCTCTAATTTGTGACTCTGTCTTTCCAGATATTTCCAGATCTAACTCAAGATTATGCAGTCTAATTACAAGCTTAAAAACCAAGTAAATAACTTTTGAGTGAAATTTCTAGCAATTCTCCTACCAGTAACATGTGTAGGCTTTATAAGGTAATTTGAAAAGCCTATGTTAAAATCTCAGATGGCAATTTTAGAGATGGACTAAGTGAAAGAAGATGAATATTTATTTAGAAAATTAAATGTACAACACAAAAATACACATACACAAACACATGAATAGGTGTTTCTTACAGTCTTAGTTTTGTGAAATTATCATTCAAACTCAAATCCTGTCAGCTTTAAAGGTATGATAATAAGAAAATGCATAACCTAAGATATTAATCATTAACCAAACCATTATATAAAAAATAATATTGTAACAAAATTAGAGGAATTCTCAAAGTATTAACAGCCCCCATGTTCCTAAAGAAAATATTTCATTTTAAATTTATTTATTTTTCAGAGAGACACAGACAGCCTGAGCCAGGGAGGGACAGAAAGACAGGGAGGCACAGAATCTGAAGCAGACTCCAGACCTTCAGCACAGAGCCCCATGTGGGGCTCAAATTCACGGAACTGTGAGCTTCGAGAAAAATATTTGTTAAGGAGAAGAAAATCGTTTTACACAAATAATAGTATTACTGTGAGCCCTTTGAGGACAGCAACCATATCTGAATATGATGAACCATTGTAAGAAAGATGTATAAATTGATGATAATGAAAAATTCACCTTTTCTGTTTCAATGGACTCTACAGTCATTTAATCAGTAAACATTTATTTCCAGATACTGTGCTGGCATTAAAGACACAAACATTAAAAACAAAATAATCCTTATCCTTAAAAATATAAATTAGTAAACTTGCAACAAATAATTTGCTTTATAATAAAGAAAATCACACTGTAGAAAAATAACTTCTGATATGTATTATTAAATTATGAGTTATTTCAGGCATCTTTGAAATGTATATATCTTAAGTTCCACAGTTCAGATCAATACATATAACATATCTAATACTTCAAAGCTCCTTCCTAATACACACTGATAAATGTAGAAGTTATGTTTGAAGAACAAGAGCCTAATAGTAGATAGTATAGTAGACATGAAAAAATTGGCTTATAATATTCTAAAACATAAGAACACAGAAAGACAATTATACAATTAAAACATACTACAGAAAAAAATTCTAACTATAACTATTTTACAACGTGCTAAAAACTTTAATGTAAATTTCAATGACTTTGAAGATTTTAATGCCTTTCAAATTTAAAATAAACTTAAATACAATGGGAAATAACTGTATAAAGTTTTATTCACATTGGTTCCAAACAAGTAATGTTTAATAACTTTAATTAATGATTTGTATCCATTTATTTGATAATATAAAATTTACCAGATCTGCTAGTCATGGTAAAAGATTTTTGCACCTGTTAAGCAAAAGTAAAAGACGAAAATCCTTACTAGGCATTTGCCAATGCCCCAGGAAAAAAATAATGTTTAATGAAATATTTGGATGGGTGGGTACACAATAATACAGGATTAGAAGGTATAAAAAGAAGTTTTAATCCCTTTAGCTTTCTATTTATCATGCATGAACAGCCTAACTGTAATATGAGAAATACACATAGAATATTCACCACCTCAAACAGGGGGTTTAACAGGCTTTGAATGGGCACGAGCCTTGCCAGTTTTATGTATCTGAAAGAAGTCCATATTCACCCTTTCTTCATGAAGGACTGGAACCCTAAGGCTAAGTCCTAGTGAAAAGGCTCTGCAACAATGAACACATCTCTGCCTTATTCCAGTCATTGTCTCTTTCATTCCCCTTTCACTTCTGCTTTCATGATTTAAAAGTCTTAAATTGTACTCTTCAGAGAGTCTAAAATCATGCAATGAAAATGGATATTTTGTTATAACTCTAAATATTAGACAAAATATCTGTGAAAAAAATTTAGAAGGAACCTGAAGATTTTTTAGCTGATGTTAAACTGTCTCATGTAATAATGTTAGAGTCAATTTGAAAACGGTATTTAAGAATATTGAATTACTAAAATACAATCTTACTCAAAACATTCAAGTCTCTAAAAACAAACAAAACTCATAATGATTAATGTCAACTGAAGAAAAAACAATCTGACCTACGTCAAATCATATATTCACAACTTTTACCACTGTTTCCTCTAATGATCAGTTTCTAAATTGTTGTGTGTCTTGGATTTTACATGCATAAAAACTAGAAAGCATGATATGTTGTGATTTATTTGTAAAGTTGCTGCCATGTACCACCTTCTGTATTTAGATGACCTTCTTCAGTAATAAAATGGATTTTTTTCATTTTTATACCAGATTAGACCTTATGAATATGATCCCTTTATCAAAGTAAAGAGAATTAAAGAGAAGCAATAATAATAATAATAACAAGACAAAGATTAACAAAGACTGCTGGCTTGCTACCCATTATGCATTTTCTTCTTCATAGTAACAAAGCTGTCACATTATTATAAATGACAGTGTCTCCACTGAAAAGACTATGTTTTCCATTCTCCCTTCAAACTAAGGAGTGGCCAATGAGATGTAACTTGATGTTATTAATAATGCTTACTAGAAAGCTCACTAAGAGATGGAAGATATCTGGCAGATAACCTTTAGGTCCTTCTCCCAGTCTCTATTTTCTGTTCAAAAAGAAGATGTCACAGTTAGTAATCGAACTATCTTCAACCTTGAGGATGGATGAAATGTACTAATTATGGAAGAGCAGAAGATAATTTGTCTTACAATGTTTTTTTATGAATTTACTCCTAGATAATTTTAAAATATAAGAATAAACTCTCCTGTGTTTAAGTTTTATAGTTGAATTTCATTACTAATTTGATTAATGTTTCCTAATTGACATAGAGAAAAATGATGATTTACAATAAGATTTAACAATATTTACTTAAATCATTATTTAAATATAAAGATCATATGAAAATGAAAGATAATGAAGGCAACATATTTCAGTCAGAAAACATGGCTTGTATAATGTAATAGAAGTATCCAAATATAACCTAATCTCCAACATCAACTTCATTCCAGAAAAGATACTGATTAAAGGTCACACACACACACACACACACACACACACACACACACACAATTTTAAGATTTAATAGAAGTGTTACCAGAAATGTTAAACAGTTTTTCTTAAACATTTTTAAAAGTGGCATATTAAGCTAAATAAATATTTTAACTTTTGATATTAATTTACATTTTATACATATGTAGAGAATTTTCAGTGAACGAACTGAAATAATTCTGGGAGGAATCAACAGGAGTGAAAGGTAAGAGTCCTAGTCTGGGTATCAGAATTATGCTGGGTAAACTTAAACTGATCAATTCACTGAAGCTTTCTGAGGATTATGATTTCTTATAAAATGAAGGATTACAACAGATTATCTTCAAAGCATGAACCAGCTTTAAATTTCTATGATATTCTGAAGACAACTTTAGGTAAAAATGGTTAATAATAAGCACCAGATGGGGGATCACTTCTATCCATTTTGGAAACAATTAAATATTAAGCCGCAGGCCACAATTTTCATATTTGCAACTAAAATGATCAACTCTTACATACCATAATTCTATAAAATTATGATTGTCAAAGTTTTCAGATACCACACTTAGTTTTATAAGTGATCTATTATATTTCAGGCATACATAACACTTAGTATATTAGGATTGAGTAAAATTCTTGTTTCTTAAACTTGCCAGTGTGTTGAAGTCACTTGAGATCCTCGTTGATCCTCCTAAGCTTTCTGAACCTGCTCAAGTAGAATGTCCATGGTAGACAAGCAGGTATCTCAGTTTTTAACAATGGGCAAAATAACAATGAGATTCAGAGAAGTTAGGAAACTATTAGGTTAAATCATATAAAATCTTTTGAAAGATATAAGGAATAGGACATTCAGCAATTCATGGAAATACTCTGCCAAAAAGTTCACGGACCAATAGAAGTAATTGAAAGGCAAATAAATAATGTTGAAAATTAATGATATAAAATTTAATAGTAAATTATATACTATATATATACACATTTATACATATTAGAACCGCAGTGAAGTTAGAAGTGAGGAACTGGTATTTGTCTTTTGGGGGATGAAACATTTTCAAGGGGAGGAGAACATGAACTGGATGTCCTAATCCAATACTACATGAGCATGCCGACTGCAAGGGAGGCATCTGGATTTAGTAAGCAGGCGGGGCCATCCTTCACCTGGTGGTATGTGTGGCAGCATCCCTTGCCTCTACTCACTAGATGCCAACAGAACCTCTCGGATGTGAAAACAATAAACGTCTCCAGACATTTGCACAGGGCATATAAAACAGGCCCCTGTATTAGTTTGCTAGCATTGTTATAACAAAATACCATGCACAGGTTTATTTAGACATCAGAATTTTATTTTCTCACAATTCTGGAGGCTGAAAGTCCAAGATAAAAGTATTGGTGGTTTGGTTAATCCTGAGGCCTCTCTCTTTGTCCACCTTCTCACTATGTCCACTCATAGTCTTTTCTCTTATGTGTTTTCTACACATCGCTGACGTCTCTTCCCTTTTTAGAAGGACACCAGTCATACTGGAGAAGAGTTCCTACCTTACGGCCTCACTTGACCTTAATGATCCCTTTAAAGACTTTATCTCCAAATATGTTCTCCTTGGGAACTAGAGGTTCAACAGATGAAATTTTGGTGAGACACCATCCAGTCCATAACACCCTTTTTAAGAATCAATGCCAATAGAAGGCAAGGTTAAAAAGAAAAGCCATATCAGATCATTGAGTATTACACTAACGATTTAATATTTCCCTTGGTAACATATGGGGAGACACTGAATAATTTTAAACAGATTTGGACTTGGATGAAAAAAATCTGGAGATGCTGTGACTGGTTTGAGGCCTACACACTAGTACAAAACACAATAAATATCTGAATTCAGTAGGAATGGAAAAGAGGAGAAAAGTTAGGTATTTAGTATTTTTTTTAATTTTCTAAGTCAAACATGTAAATTAAGGAATTAAGTAAACACAGTATTGGTAAATCTGATAAACTGTTAGAATTATAGAACCCTAGAACTGAAGATTTCAATTCATTTATACAGAAGTCCCATGTAATACAGGAATCTCTTCAATATTATTGATGAAGACTTATTTCTAGCCTCTATATAGGCATTTTGGTGTGTGGATAACTCATTTCTATACTGAGCAATTTATTCAATTTTTAAATTATTGGTTGAGCCAAATTTTCACTCATTGTAATCATTTTTATTAATTATGTGATGAAATTGTTTCACATATTAAAATTTTCCACTAAGTATCTGAGATCATTTTATATATATATATATATATATAAAGCTCAGGGACATACTGGTAGGCTACTTTCATTCACATATTCCCAGAGTGTATTCAGTTCATCATTCACTTTAATATCTTAAAGTTTTGTGTGTTTTTTCCTCACATGAAGGTAGGAGAGCCCCTTATTTTTTACTGACTCTCTACAAAAGCAGAAGGAACAATTCTTACAAAAGAATGATGCAATATTTTATAGGAAATGTGTATTTCCTGTTGGCACATATTACTTTCTAGGTTGTTTTTTTTTTTTAACAGACTTTTAATTATAAAAATTAAAAACTAGCAAAGGACAAAAAGTCTAGTTCACACGAACCATTTTAACATATAACTAAATAACTTCATAACATATAACTATATGTTATATAACTTATTTAGTTATATATATATAACATATAACTAAATAACTTCATGCTCTTCAAGAACACACACCTACACACACACACACACACACACACACATCTACACACACACATACACACAGCCACCCACGTGAGTATCCAGAGGAGAGGTGGTATATGTGTGGAAGATGTTTATCCAACACTAATTCTTCAATTATTATATTTAAAGGAAATAATCACTAGAAATTCTTTGAATAACAGTGAGCAAATATCACTAAATAGTATCATAAATATGGAGTCCATGGTTTGACCTGAAACATACAATATAGGACTTAATTTTCCTATACCAGTATACCAATCTTGTCAAAGTAAAAGCACCCAATATTTCAATGGAACTTATTTCTTATGAAGAAACTACTTATATCACACGTAGTACTGAACATAATTTGAAAGCTAATCATTATGATGAAAGATTAAACACACACACACACACACACACACACACACACACACACACACATACACACAGACCAGTTGTTTTCACTCAGCCTAAAAGGAGTAAAAGTTTTAATCTGAAATTAGCAAAAACATATCTGTTATTTTCTTTACCAGATTACATGGCATTCCTATTAGCATGTCAAAGACTAATTTTCTTAAATTCTCTTCAGTGTGGCAATTTGGCTAGGAGTAGGTAATTTCTTAAATATAACATATGCATTAAAAATATTCTTTATGTGCAATGACACTAGTAGCTTTAAAAAATGAATTCTGCTTTTGCTGTGAACATCAATCATTTTCTGAATTGACACAAAAAATGAACAGTGTGGAGGTTGACAGTTCTGACAGAGGAGGCCATGTATTGAGGCCAGTGATTAATCTGATAATTAAACTAAACCCATTTTCTGTCCAAGATTTTAATATTAAAAAATAAAAGTTATAGAAAAGAATGAAAGTTATCAGAACCTTCCCCAGAAGTATGCATTTTGCAGCAAATTGTATGCCAGCTAACTGGGTTGCAGAAACAAGAATCACATGGAAAGATGCATGAAAATGGAAGTGTGCCATCTCGTGTATACTGAAAAGATGCAAGTCTATTTCGAAGCCTAACAGAAAAAAAATAAGTTTTTAGTTAAATTAGGATGATGGGAAATTTTAATATGCTATATCAGGACGACCTCTGTAGGCACAGATCTCTTCTGGGAGGACAGATACATAGAATTTACTCTCTCATTTACAGATGAATAATCTGGGCCTCTATTTACTCGTACAAACTTGGTAGTTTACCGAGTCCTAAGTTTTGGTTTGGTTTGGTTTTGCCAACCCTTTTGGTTCTAGAAAATGATGATCAAAGTACAAATGTAGGAATCGCCTGCAAAATAATCAACCAAAGGCATTGTTCATAACACAGATTCATGAACTCTCCCCCAGAGTACTGAAAAAGAATTCACACTAAAATTGAGGACTACTCAAAATCCTTAAGCATTATGAGTAATTTGAAGAAGAAAGTACAAGTAATTCTGAGTCCAATGATAACTCAGCATTTACCAAAACACTGTGAAATAGAGTGGGATAATACTAATATTGGAGGGATTTGGAAAGACAATTGTCAGTAGCCTGTAAGATGGGTCTTCTCAAGCCCAACCTCCACACAAACCAGAATGAAAATGAAATGTCATTGTTTATCTCTATAATGGATCAGAACACTGGGTTAACTAGATTTCTTCAAACAGGATCTCTGACCATATCAAATATGACTAGAATATTCAGAAAAGCTCTGGAAGGAATGCAAATATCTTGAGAAACTATCCATTCTTTCTCTCCTTTTTAGTGCGTGAAATAATTTCATTCTTAATGAACATTATAAACGGTCAATCCACAGTAGCATTCTCTATCAGTGATACCACAGATATCTATAAAGGATACCCAAGGAAGGACTAAGAAAAGGCACAATGATGAGCTGCCTCAAGGTCCTCACTTTACGGGGCTCTGTATGATCTCGATGCTGCTAGTCTGTTCTTGGGCCACAGGCTGCTGACATTTTGTGGAGCCTCAGTTACCTGCTTCCTTTTGAAAGTTCTCCTTCTACTGCCCCTACCATCTTCCTCCACACCCCGCTTATCCTAGGTAACTTCCTCTTTTCATCTGAGAGTAAAGAAAGGCCTTCTATAACTACTTCTACCACTGCCTTGAGGAAACTAAAGTCCAGCCCCTTTACATGTTCTTACTGCCTGTGTATTACCTCTTCATAGCACATTACAGAATTAATATTAATTAGTTATATTTGTTATTTTTGTAGGTTCATTTATTTATTTGGAGGGAGAAAGAGAGAGTGAGTGAGCAAGAGCAGGGGAGGGGCAGAGAGAGAAGCAGATAGAGAATCCCAAGCAGGTTCCATGCTACCAGCACAAAGTCTAATGTAAGGCTGTATCTCATAATCTGTGAGATCATGATCTGAGCTGAAATCAAGAACTGGACACTAAAGAGACTGACCCACCCAGGTGCCCCATATATATATATATATATATATATATATATATATATATATATATGTTATTTTTAATATATCTATTGCTTGCTTACAAATTAAAAGAGGTCAGGGATCATGGCTTTCTTGCTTAATCTAGTTATTTCAGCACTTAAAAGTATATGCCATGTAGCAGGGCCTAAATAATTTTAATGAGTATCTGTGCCACTACATGTATAACTTAGACAAGATGATTTGTTTGGCAATATTTTAATGTCACATATGCTGCAAAATTATTAAAAAGCTCTGAATTATAGCTCACAACATAACCAGTAAAATTGGGTTTGTTTTATTTTATTACCAAATGATTGTTAAATGGACAAAAATGTCACTATGGCCTCCTTAAAACAGATCAAATAAAAATTAAAATAATTAAAATCACGTAACTTTTTCATTTGAATTTACAATGATTTAAAATCATGATATTAACTCATCCCTTAATTTACATATATTTGATAGCATATTACATATTTTTATTAGTGGTGATGTCCCCAGTCTTATGTACAAATTTTAGGCTTTAAGGAGGGTAGAAAGCTTTTTATACTCTATTTTACACTTAATGAGCAAAGAAAAGTATCTTAAAAAGCTGACATCTTACCAAAAGTCCATAGTTGTTTAAAGAGATGTGTATCTGTGTTATTTCTCTGTAATGATAGTTCTGAGATGGCTACCGCAGCATGAGCACAGGGTCGATAAGTTAAATACAATAAAGCAAAAAGGTATAACTGGGCTTGTTAAATGATTTCCAAATCCTAGTATCCTAGGGAACTACAATATAATCTGTGAAAATGGATTTGATGTTTCAAAAGATGTTTCTGCTATGTTTTATTTCAGCTGATCCCTGAATAGCATTTAAAAGGGAACTACAATGCAGTTAAATATCCACAGTTCAATATCCATATTTATTGTTTAGTATAATTCAGAAACATATGGGAGTAGATTGCTAATATTGCAGATTGCATTGGCAGACATTTCATTGATTAGATTTTATCATATACAATGGATACCCAATAAGTAAAGGTGATAACAAGTGAATAAAAGTGAAGGAATGTTCTGCTTGCAGATCATATAGACTTCCTTTGTGCTGAACTAATGAGTAGGTGATTTTTCTGGTCTGACTTGACAGAGCGTGTAAATTAGCCAACGATACGAAGCCTCAGAGACTAAAGCAAAGGAGCTGCAGTGAATGCTGAAGTTCAGGGAAAGTAGCATCACCTTTCAATAAGGTAAGAATTGATGTGTATGCATCAGTGAAACCGTGCTGTTCACCATAAAAGAGGTCCCAAGACAGAAATAGTAATACAGGTTTTTCCATGGCACTGTAATTTAAAATCTCTACTTTTATTTTCCTGACAAAATGTGGGAAAATAGAATTCAGCATGTTTCAAATTACAGGCAATCTCAGACTGCACTGTATTATGAAGAGACTGGGTCTCAAACTTAAAAGGATGTATAATCTTTAATAGATAATTTTTCAAAGTGTCTCAGTTTTGTTCTTAGTATAATAGGATTCATAGCTACCAGACAGAATTGTGGAGAGAAATAACTTAGAGTGTTGTTTCTCAAAAAACCCAATAATGTAGCTAAGATACAGCATGTTGTGTTTTCATACCCTTAGTTTACCTACCATGTGGCGATTAGAAAAAGCATGCCATTGCTCCCCTCCCTGTCTATAAAATTCCTTTAGAAGATGGAAGTCCCACTGTTGACTGAGGTTGCACAGACGGCAAGCAGAGAAAAAGGAAGGCATAAGAAATCAAATACAGAGGGACAGACAGAAAGGTGAGGAAGTATTAGAATAAGGGAGAATAGGATGTATAAATAAGACAAGAGTAGCAGTGTTTGTAGACACTGAACTGGTTTCAACACTCATTTCACCTTCTTTCTGTGTGCCTTTCTGTACAGCAGAGTCTAGAAAGGGAAAGAATGCATTTGTTAAACTCCCTTGCCATTAGGGTTTTAGATGACAGTTACATTCTGCCAATCAAGACAGAATCACAGAAGGTTTGGAAAGGAAAAAGGGCAGAGGCTGTGCTTTTCCTTTTCCTTGCAAACATAGTCATGGAGACATCTATCTCTTTTTCAACAGCATTGAGTTTCCACTGTCCCATCATCATTTTTGTAGGTGAGAAGGAACCAAGACATGGCAGATTGAAATAAGTCTGGTATAGTTCTGAATACAGCAGTTGGTAAAGGTAGCTTTCTTACCACGGCAGTTTCTTGAGTGTAGTAGCTCTTTGACTGTAGAGGTATGTTGACTATGGCACTGTGGAATGGTTCTGAAGTCAGTGGCTTCTCATCATAGAAAAGACATTAGCTCCCCCAGGTAGCGCCATTCAGTGGGGGTAGCTTTCTGATTCATTCCTGACAGCTCAATCTAGAATTCTTCTTTCAACTCTAACAAGGCATTTAATAACCTATTAAAATCCCTTTCTTTTTTAAAAATAAGTTTATTTATTTATTTTGAGAGAGACAGAGATAGCACAAATGGAGAAGGGACAGAGGGAAAAGAGAGAAAGAAAAGAGGGAATCTCAAGCAGGCTCTGTGCTAGTAGCACCTGATGTGGGGCTTGAACCCACAAAGCCTTCAGATCATAAGCCAAAACCAAGAGTCAGAGGTTTGACCAACTGAGTCACCCAGGTGCCCCCTAAAAATCTTCTTCTATTTAAATTAGTTAAGTGGATTCCATTCTCTGAAACAAAATCATGTAGATGGAGATTCTCATAAAGTTCCATCAAAGTTATAAACAATGGAGGAATTATGCAAACAAACAAGTTAGACCATTTGAAAGATAACATTCATGTGCTTAACTCTTACTTTTATTTCTTAAAACCCAAATAAAAAGGGACTATATATATAAAGCAAGCACTAATCACCCCTCATTTATGCTATGCCAGGTAATGTCAGTGCCAGGGGGAAGAAAAAGTATTTTAATTAGCTAACAATCTATATAAGGAGTCATATGTCCACTTAAGTATAAGAAAGTGTGACAAACACACACAGAAACAGTGTTCTAGTAAGATAGAAGATTGGGAGAGTAACTGTGTGTTTGGTGATGAGTGAAAGATACTAGTACTCCTTATGGTTATAGCAATTGCAGTCTTTGGGGGACAGGTTTCATAAAATGAGATCCACACAACTAGTTTTCTGAGATCAACAGGTTGTCTAGAAAAACAGTGTCTCATAGTAATATGTTTGGGAAAAGTAGGTTAAACCAAAATATATTTTATTTTTCTAGGACTCTTCAGAGACACTAATAGCTAACACACCTGAGGTATTTCCAAGAAAGGAATGCAATCCACAATATTTCATAATTTTTTTGACAACAGAATGCAGTTTTCATGAACTGTCAGGAGTACTGTTCTATGGAACACATTTTGAAATAAGATGTGTCATAAGGTAAAGAATAGAGATTTTTATAAATACAGAAAAATGGTCATTTTACAATGTACATGTAAAGCATTGAGAAAAATCAGACCAGGAAAAATGCCTACTGTTATAACTAATGTGTTGCTAAACCAAAAAGTATTTTCAAATGCTATGCTAAGAAATTTGGACAGAAGTCTACAGTCAGAGGAAACCATGATTTATTTTTAAAAGAGTCTGGTAGAAAGGAGAGCCACGGATTAGAACAATCATACAGCACCAAGGTAACAGACATAACTACTAATTCTGATAGCATACTAGCTCTGGAAACAAAAGGTTATTTTTCCCCCTGAAGTCAGAAGAATGATCAAAAGCTTGATATGCTTGAAAAATCTGCAATGTAGCACACGTATATGCATCTGTACAAACACATATAACACTAGCAAAACAGATCTCTGATCAATTTCTCAAAAAATTTCTAAAACTTCTCTCGGGAATTTTTAAAAAATATTTTGGGCTACAAAAAAACTGCTTAATTTTGTACTTTGAAATTAAAGGTGTTCTTTTCTTTTTCTTTTCTTTTCTTTCTTTCTTTCTTTTTTTTTTTTTTTTTTTTTTTTTTACAAATAGTTTATTGTCAGGTTGGTTTCTATACAACACCCAGTGCTCATCCCCACAAGTGCCCTCCTCCATGCCCATAACACCCCTCACCCCCCACACACCCTTCAGTCCTCAGTTTGTTCTCAGCATTCAAGAGTCTCTTATAGTTTGTCTCTCTCCCTTTCACCCACCATTTCTCCCCTTCTTCTTCCCCTTGTCCTCAGCTAAGTTCCTCCTAATCCTCCTATACGTGCAAACATATGATATTTGTCCTTCTCTGCCTGACTTATTTCGCTCAGCATAACAACCTCAAGGTACATCCATGTTGCTACACATGGCCAGATTTCATTCTTTCTCATTGCCATGTAGTATTCCATCATACAGATAAACCACATCTTCTTAATCAATTTGTCCGTTGATGGACACTTAGGCTCTTTCCATGTTTTAGCTATTGTGGAAAGTGCTGCTATGAACACTGGGGTACATGTGCTCCTATGCATCAGCATTTCTGTATCCCTTGGGTAAATTCCTAGCAGTGCTACTGCTGGGTTATAGGGGAGTTCTATTGTTAGTTTCCTGAGGAACCTCCACACTGTTTTCCAGAGGGGCTGTACCAGTTTACATTCCCACCAACAGTGTAGGAGGGTGCCCGTTTATCCACATCCTCGCCAGCATCTAGAGTTCTCTGATTTGCTCATTTTAGCCAGTCTGACTGGCGTGAGGTGGTATCTCAGTGTGGTTTTGATTTGTATTTCCCTGATGAGGAGGGATGCTGAGCATTGTTTCATGTGTCTGTTGGCTATCTGGATGCCCTCTTTGGAGAAGTGTCTGTTCATATCTTCTGCCCATTTCTTCACTGGGTTGTTTGTTTTTCGGGTGTGAAGTTTGGTGAGTTCCTTATAGATTTTGGGTATTAACCCTTTATCTGATATGTCATTTGCAATCATCTTTTCCCATTCCGTTGGTTGCCTATTAGTTTTGTGGATTGTTTCCTTTGCTGTGCAGAAGCTTTTACTCTTGATGAGGTCCCAATAGTTTATTTTTGCTTTTGATTCCCTTGCTTTTGGGGTTGTGTCTACTAGGAAGTTGCTGCGGTGGAGAGCAAGGAGGTTGTTTCCTGCTTTCTCCTCTAGGGTTTTGATGGTTTCCTGTCTCACGTTCAGGTTAAAGTTGTTCTTTTCAACCACTACTTTTTTTTTTTTTCCAGTACTGCTCATTATGCCTCACTTAAAAATAAAAGTATTTAACTTTATAGTTTTTTAAAGTATACAAATAACTTCTATAGTAATAATGAGAGATGCATGGCTGGCTTAGTTGGTGGGGTATATGACTCTTGGTCTTGGTATTGTGAGTTCAAGCCCCACACTGGGTGTAGAGATTACTTTAAAAAATTAATCTTAAAAAACAGTTATAGGGGCACCTGGGTGGCTCAATCAGTTAAGTGACTGACTTTGGCTCAGGGCATGATATCGCAGTTTGTGGGTTTGAGCCCCACATCAGGCTCTGTGCTTAGAACCAGCTTCCAATTCTGTGTATCCCTTTCTCTCTGTCCCTACCCTACTCTCTCTATCTCTCAAAAATAAACATCAAAGAATTTTATTTTCTTATTATTTTTTAATGTTTTGTTTATTTCTGAGAGAGAGAGAGAGAGAGAGAGAGAGACAGCGTGAGCAGGGGCAGGTCAGAGAGAGAGGGAGATACAGAATCTGAAGCAGGTTCCAGGCTCTGAACTAGCTGTCAGCACACAGCCTGATGTGAGCCTCGAACCCATGAACCGTAAGATCATGACCTAAGCTGAAGTCAGATGCTTAACCGATGAGCCACCCAGGCGCCCCAAAAAATTTTAAATAAAAAACAATTATAGGGGCGCCTGGGTGGCTTAGTCGGTTAAGCGTCCGACTTTCACTTAGGTCATGATCTCGCGGTTCATGGATTCGAGGCCCGCATCGGGCTCTGTGCTGACTGCCAGCTCAGAGCCTGGAGCCTGTTTCAGAGTCTGTGTCTCCCTCTCTCTGACCCTCCCCTGTTCACGCTGTCTCTCTCTCTCTCCTAGAAATAAAAAAAAAAAAAACAAAAAAACAATTATAGTAATAGAGCAATTCAAAAAAAAAACATGGTAACTAATAATTATTCAATGCTAATTATATGTCAGTTGTTATTTTAAATGCTTTTTTATATAGCAATTATTTTGTCTTAAAAACAATCTTATGAATGGGTACCATTAATATTTCAACTTTATGGCTTATGAAACTCAAACTATGGAGAGTCTAGCCCCTTCCTCAAAGACACTAATGTCTGTCTATAGGCCAAGCTGCTGTAATAAAGAGACACAAAAATACAGTGGCTTGAAAAAACAGAAGTTTCTCTCCCACCAGTAGCACAAAGTTACAGTCAGGTTAGCAAAGCAGCTTGTTCTACTAGATCATCTGAGACTCAGATTCTATCTATCAGTAGTTCTATTATCCTTAGGATGTTGCCTTCATTAATATGGCTTAAGCTAGTATTTCACTAGCATGTCCATATTCCAGCTCACTGCAAGGGTCTAAAAGCAGTCAAAGGCAAGGCAGTATTTTAAGATCCAGAACCAGCTCCAGAAGGTATCCACATCACTTTCTCTCATATCCCACTCTCCATAACTTAGTCATATGATTATCCTAGGGCCAAGGGAAAATGAATAATAACCAAGAGGGTGTGAGAGAGAATGAATTTTGGGTACAATTAGCAATCAAAGAATCCTAGTAAATTGCCTGGGGTCTCATCTAATTTACTTCTCTACTAATTAATAGAGAGCTGAGATACAAACTCAGTTCTATTTTACTTCTCAGCTGATACTCTATACCTAAAATCAACCAGTGAAATAGCTACAATTAACCCCATTAATAGATGCCTATTTTGAATCAAAGTGATTAACTTATCTCTTTTAGGATCAGCATCTATTCAGAAGCATTGAAAGATATGCAAACATGTCTTTGGTACATATCATTTTTTTTTCTCACATTGAATACATTTTCTATGATTAACAATGTATTACTCTTTAAATTATGTAAATGACTTTTAGAAAATCTTATGCTCTACAGATGTATCACTCCATTCAATTTGTTTACTGATATAGTTGTTAGCCTTAGTGAAATTGTCTTCTTATTTAAAAGAGGTTGAATATAAAGTCTTCAAAAAGAATGATCTTTTGTGACTTTTTCTGGGAGAAAATTTAATTTCACTAATGTTGTTTTAACTTACAATAGCTTTTCCACGAAAAATATACCTCTATAAATCAGAGGGTTAGCTGCATTGACAGCACTCTATGAAACCTATTTCCTGGAACCTGCCAGTCAAATGTTGCTCAAGTTTTCAATGAGAATCAGTATGCAAATCAGATAAGTTATGTATAATAAGTTAGTCTCTTTCTAGGTCAGTATCTATAGAAGTGCATATCAAAATAAAAGTTCTCTCTTGAATCTCACTAAATTTAAATCTCAGCAGAGAGGCAAGGATCAAACAGAGAGGGCCAAGATCAAATTGAGAATAAAGTAATCTTGTACGTCCCTTGAGCTTCTACTACGAGTAATGATAGCAATCAGAGGGGATGTCTCTCTTGTGCTGGGAGCTGAGGGGGATAAAGTGAGGGCACCAGTCTTTAGTGCTCTCCATCTGGATCCTTTCATAACTACTAAAATGTACTTTAAAAATTTCAGGTACATTAGTAGTGCCATAGGGAGTTGAAAGCTCTTTTCATACCATTTTAGCAGTCATTTGGCTGTATCACAGGTCACTGTTTCTTGTATGCTACAGTAAACCTTTACCTAAAAATGTCAGTCTGACTGTGAGAAGCTATCAACTATCTGCATGGTTGACAGGGCTCCAAGAAAAAAATATTGTCTCACACACCAAACAAGCTCTCTCTACTTCATTAAATAGTGGTGAAAGCCCTTAAAGATCAATGAACTCTTCCAAATGCATTTTGTTTATCTTTACCACAACATGTATTTATAAAAGTGGATGTAATGATGAGCTTGGATATTGATTTTTAATGAAAAATAATGTCTAAATTAGTAAAAGTAATTTGCTTTTATGTTTCTGACCTTCCTCTAAAACCAGTCCCCTGTGTTCTATAACTTCTTAGTCCAGATTCTTAAATCTCTAAACAAACAAAGGCAGATGTACTGACAACTGACACTATTTTTATCAAAGTTTATTGTACAAATCTAATAATACTGTAAGAAAATTAGTATAAAATTGAAATTATAAGCAGGTGTTTTACCTCAGAAGACTACTTCAAATAATACTAGAGTACAGGGATATTATTTAGGCCTATAAAATAACACCAAATTTTACTATTTAGTTTGTAATGTTTCCAAGCTAACACGGGTGATGAGATATGATGGCTGTCATGCATATGCAAGCAACATGTATTGTGTACAAATTCTAATAACTCTGATATACTTACTAAAATGATTACAGGAGATTTCTTGTCTCCCAGACTTTAGCATTAAGATCTTTAAATCCAATCTCCTTGGCTTGATTTCTACCATATATACTATGTGAATTCATTTATTCAGATGTTCATTTACTCAACAAATATATCTAAACAACTACCTGTCAGGCATTGAGCTAGCACTAAGAATACAATGACGGGCAAAAACGACATAGATCCCACTCATGTCTTGTAGAGCTTAATAAAACAGACGGGTATCAATGAAATACTTTCACCTGTATAAAATTACAAATTGTGTTGTTTCTATAAAGAAAAAATAGGGGTGCCTGGGTGGCTTAGTCGGTTGAGAGTCCGACTTTCCCTTGGGTCACGATCTCGCAGTTCGTGGGTTCGAGCCCCGCGTCGGGCTCTGTGCTGACTGCCAGCTCAGAGCATGGAGCCTGTTTCAGTCTGTGGCTCCCTCTCTCTCTGACCCCCCCCTGATCGCGCTGTCTCTCCCTCTCTCCTAGAAATAAAAAAAAAAAAAAAAGAAAAGAAAAAATACAGATATTAATTAAAGGGCAAAAATAAGTTGAATGATTTAATCAGTAGCTAGAGAAGGCTCCTTTGAAGACATAAATGAAGACCTAAAGTTTGCAAGAATGATGTGTGAGTGGATAGAGCAGGAAGAAACTATGAGATGATGCAGAAAGATGAGACAGAATCAGGTACTCTGAATTAGAAAGCAATGAGTTATCCACATGCTGACCCTCCAAAGACCAAATTCAAAGATCGTGAGCTTGTGTTTCAGTTATTTAAGTAGAAGGAGTCTCAGTTTGTGGTCCTTTTTCTTTGTACTTTTTTGGAGACGCTTCCCTAATCACTCAGTAAGACAACAACTTAAAAATATTTGATTTTTTTTCTTTTGATTGGGCAAATGAAGGCCCAGGTTAAGGAATACATTTTCTAGCTTCCCTACAGCTAAGCAAGACCATAGGACTCAATATTGGCCAATGCTGTGGTGCTGAAGTGTCCTGTGTAAATTCCACAAAGTCTTTAAAAGGAAAGGCTAGAAGATGGACATGAGATCTGGAGTACAAACATCCACTTTGGACCATGAAGTGATGCCAGGTGCAGAAGATACCGGGGAAGAAAGATCTAAGGAGTCTGATTTCTTGTTGACTCAACTTTACCAGACTAAACTTCCTGACTCTAATCTTTTTCTTTTTTTAATGAAAAAGACATAAATATTTTTTTTGGCTTCTGTATTCCATTCTCTACCCAGCAGCCAGAGTGATCCTTTTAAAATTCAAATAAAATTATGCCTCTTCTCTGTTTAGATCTCAAAAGTTTTCTAATCTTATTCAGAGGAAATACAAAGTTTTTAAAAGCACTTTGAGGTTCTTTGTTCTTTGTAATTCAGTGTCATCTAGCAACTCTTGCATTATTTTATGGTCTTACCACATAGGCTCCCATTCTAGTCCTTAAACAAGAGCAAATGCCTTCCTGCCTCAGGGTCTTTGCATTTGCTATTTCCTATCAAAAAAAAAAAAAAAAAGTATTCCCTCAATAACCCTATGGCTAATTATCTCACTCAATCCCCATCCCTTTTTTTTTTTTTTCTGAGAGAGAGAGAGAGAAAGAACTCACAAGTGAGCAGGGGAGAGGCAGAGTTGGGGTACCATTCTGGGCTGGATTCCAGGATCCTGGGATCATGACCTGAGTCCAAATCAAGAATCAGACACTCAACTGACAGAGCCACCTAGGCCGTCCCCCTTTCTTCTTCTTCTTCCTCTTTTTTTTTTTTTTTAATCTTAAGTGCCTTCTACGACCATTCTAAATAAAATTAGATCACACAGAGCACTCTGTCTCATTAAATTTCCTCTTGTGTCTTATATTTCAATCTACCTATCACCTACTCATTTCCTTCTTTCATCCTTCCTTCATTTATTTTCCTTCTCCTACCATTAATTGTAAGCTTAGAACAACAGTGACTATAATCTAGAAGTTAATATATAAAATATTTATTAAATACATGAATAAAAATCTTTACAAAGTTCACTCTATTCTAGTATAGGTATTATTACAATGGAAAAAAATATTGACAGATTTATATCTTCCTGAAGTCTAATGAGAATATTTTTCAACTACATACCCCACCCAATACCAATGTTACACTGTGCCTCAATAACACTGCTACAGAGAGTTTAGTAACACTGGTTAGAAGAGAAAGAAATAGTGTGTGAGTCAGGAATTTGGCATTTTCTTGATATCAGTGACACAATACCTTTCTAAGAACCCTCAGCTAAGGAAGTGGCTGATTTCAGTTGAGTTGTATTTGATCTCTCCTGCCCAGCTGTGCTTGCTAGAGAGAGAAAAAAGAGGGGAAAGGAAAGGAAGTAGAGGAGGTGGTCTATTCATATTTCATAAGACCTTCCCTGTGAGCCCTGCAGTAGTCATCAAAGCTTACACTCACACAGTGTCCTCACACTCCAAGGACCACTAACACCGCACCAGTGTCAAGATGTGCAGCATGAGAGATTCTTTGAAGTCTGCATTTTGGGTGGCACTTAGACACAAAATATTTGGTCACTTTTGACCTCAACTCAATAACCCTTGAAGCTGTGGGCTGGAACACATGTGAATTGCCTACTATCATCATGAATACTGTCTCCCAAAGATTTCAATTGCTGTATCTTATGCCTGACTAACAGAGCTATGAAGAAACCGGATCACAGAGTTAAAATTAGAAAATACAGTGAAACAGTATAAATAGCTTGCTGTTACTTTCCCACTCTAATTTAATCAGTAGTTCCCTGTTAAAAAAGTCTACACAAGAAAAGTTAATCACAATTTATAATATAAAAACTAGAAAGAAGTTAGAATTTGAATAATGTGAGCTTTCTTTAGCATGGATACATTCTAGCATAAGGCAGACAGAAAACCAATTCTAGAAGTCCTTTTTTTGTTTCCTCACTAGATTTGCAATGATCAAAGTTTAGATAAAACATAATGAACTAGTATTGAATCTTGTTAAAATAGACATTAATTCAATAACATGAAATAGGGGTTCATGTAGGAATGCGAGACAGTGTATTTAATTAATAAGGAAAATTTAGCCACTTTTCTATGTAACCAATCGCCTAGTATTGTGAATACTTAAAGGCTATTGCATCATATTAGTGTAAAACCTGTCTTTTTAATGAATGTTAGTCATAGCAAAACTTGATCATCTAGAACCTCATGATCAAGTGTACTCATAGCTATCTGTAAATTTTTTAAGACCAAATTAAGCTCAAAATGTCATTGCCTAATAGTAGATGTGATTTTAAAAGCTTGAAAAATAGCATAATATAATAATGTGCTTTTTGGTTTGCTACAGTTCTTCGCTTCCAGCTGCCATAGGTTGGGGGCCCCCAGGAAATGGTCTGTAAAAGGCAGATATGAATAAAGGAAATTTATGAGGGCATAGTCTCGGGGCCAGCATCAATTCTGGGGTATGTGAGGAGAAGGAATAGGAAGGAGCTGAGTTAGAAGTGAGGCTGTATACAGTCACAAGGCCTTGCCCAACCTCAAGGATGCTCTGATGGGTCTGGAGAGTTTTCCTGGGTGAGAAGGCTGTGCCTTTATACTTCCATGTTACCAGTCATTGGATGTTGGCTGCCCAATGAAAGGGAAATAACACTGAATGAAGTCTATCTCAGCCAAAACATTTCCCAAAAAGGGAAATGTATGCTCGATAGCATAAATGATACACATATGCATATATAGAAAATATTTAATATTACCTCTTAGTACTAAAATTAAGTATATTGCATAAATTAATAGATTTAATTAACTTCTAGCAGTTAGTAGCTATTTAGAGATACATATTATATAAAAATCAAGAGCAATGAATATTTACAAAGTGAAGAGGCCATCACAAGGGAAGTATTGGAGACAGTACCTTTCCATTTGATTTAGAACTATAAAAATAGGGGCATCTGGGTGGCCCAGTCAGCAGAATATACAACTCTTGATCTCAGGGGTGTAAGTTTGAGTCCCATGTTGGGTATAGAGACTACTTAAAATAAGACAAACAAACAACAACAATAACAAAAAGAACTAGGGGCAGCTGGGTGGCTCATTCCATTAAGCATCTGACTCTTGGCTTTGGCTTAGGTCATGATCTCACAGTTGTGAGATTAAGCTCAGTGTCAGGCTCTGGGTTGACAACACAGAACATGTTTAGGATTCTCTCTCCCACTGACCCTCTGCCCCGCTTGCATGTGCTCTGTCTCTTCCCCCCTCTTAAAACAATAAAAAATAAATAAGAACTATAAAACTAAACATGATTTTAACATGAGGAGACAAAGGAAAAATATGTAATGTATAAAGAACTGTGTTAGCAAAAGCCTGCAAATAGATATGGAATGGGACCTGAATGAGCAAAAGAATGAGCAAGAAGGCCAGTGTGACAGGAATGTAGGTTACATAAAAACAAAGTTTGGGGATATAATGTTATAAAGGAATAGTGGGTGTGCATTTGAAAGATCAGATTTTGTTGGAGATATTACTGATCTCCACTGAAAGATCACCTTCCCGTTTGTTTATGAATAGATGAAAAGAATGACATTTTAAGAAATGACCTCTCTATTGTAGCCAATTGACCTTTCCCAATAATTCCATGTGTTTTCTAGAATCCTGTCCCTAGAGTAAATAATCAAAATGCTTTCTTTTGTAGGTGGGCCTCTTGACTGGTTGTTATTCAAAGGAACTATAATTTTTAAATTAAATAAAACCTATTTTTATTGGTCCTAGAAAGAGTAATTTATCTTAAATAATCCATATTTATTTCCAGAATGGTTTTATACTAGGTATTTTTACTTTGTTGTTGCTCTCCAACATATAGTTTTAAATTAATATGCTAAATTTCATACTTGATCAAAGTAGGACTACTCTTCTATATAGGTAAGTCTATCCCCTAGACTCAAGTGATACTGAAATAAGTAAATACTTCAGTTAAAATACAGAAGGAAGAAAGGAAGGACAAAGGAAGGAAGGAAGAAAGGAAAGAAGGAAGGAAGGAAGGAAGGAAGGAAGGAAGGAAGGAAGGAAGGAAGGAAGGAAGGAACAAAGGAACAAAAAAAAAAGAGAGAAAGAAAGGAAAGAGAGAGAGAAAGAGAGGGAAGGAGGGAGAGAGAGAGGGAGGAAGGAAAGAACAGTGGAAGGAAGAAGGAGAGAAGGGATGGGAAGGGAAAAGAAACCTTCATGGCCATAAAGACGCTACTATAAAGTACTGGATTCTGAGTAGAATAACTACTAACATTGTTATTGATAGATAACAATTATTGATCATTGCCCAATTAAGGGATTGAACATTTGGTAAATGATTTATCCTCTTTAATCTTCACAATAATAATATTAGTTACTATCTATTTTTATTATGTTTCAGGTAAGGAATTGCTGGGGTTTCTCAGTCAGTAGTGAAGTCCAGATTTGAACAGAAGATATTTATCCTAAAAATATTATCCCCATGGGTGCACAAAGAAGCTGAGGTTTACATATTAAGGAACTTATCCTGTCTGGCCTGTTTGTCTCAAAAGACCACATTTATTAACTATTAGGCTCTGTGGTTGTATACCAAATTTATTTAACAAGAGTTAAGATATATACTAGATGTTTATATATTAATTGTTATATGTAAATATGTAATATATAAACAACAATATTTAAATTTATTTAATAGGGGTTTATATATATATATATATAACAATTTTAAATGTATTTAGCAAAATTATATGTATATGTATATACACATATATAAAAATAATTAAAATCTAGACAGTTCTTATGGGTTTCCAAATAACCACAGAATATAATCCTAACTGAAAGTCAAAAGTTAGGTACTGATGTACCCTGCATCTTACCAATTCATTATTGTTCACTTCCATTCCATGAGATGAATATACTGCACCTTGTTCAAACCTCTAATACCTCTCCCTCTATTTTCAGCTGATTATCTTGACATACTCTTTGGAAAACAGAAATAACAGCAACCCCACGTGGCTCAGTTGGTTGAGTGTCTGACTTCAGCTCAGGTCATGGCCTCATGGTCCATGGGTTCAAGCACTGTGTCAGACTCTGTGCGGCAGTTCAGAGCCCGGAGTCTGCTTATGGTTCTGTGTCTCCCTTTCTCTCTGCCCCTTCCCCACTCACACTCTGTCTCTCTTTCTTTCTCTCAAATTAAACAAACATTAAAAATTTATTTAAAAAAAGAAAGAAAAAGAGAAACAGAAATAATCAAAAAAGAATATATCTCTTTTCCCAACACCAGATCTGTCCGTCTACATTTTGAGTTTTTTTATCTGCCTTCCTTATTGGCTTAATAAATAAATATCTGTGTACTTATCTATGAGCATCTGATGTCCATGTATTCTAGATTACATTACCTGTTATTTACTCAAGGGCTTAGGTCTTGCAGTTATCTGTTCTCTGCCTAGTATTATCAGTGTTCATCTCTGAATTGTCAGCCTTTTTGTCTTAAATCTTCTTTTGATACCATGTTCCTCTTGTGCTTCTTTTCTTCCCTTCATAGGAAAACATCTCAAAAAGCACCATCATATTTGTCAATTCTATTTGATTCCTCTCATTCCCAGCCTCATTCCCCCATCCCTATGACCTTTTTCTTATCAAGCTCTTCTCTCTTGGCAATTTGTCCCACTACTCACACTAAAATTGGCTTTCAGAGATGTCTTTATCTTGCTTAAGTGCAATGGTAAGTCCTTTTCATTATCTTATTCAACTTTTCAGCAATATTTGACATAGCTGATTCTTCCCTCCTTCTAAAAGTATAACTTCTTGGCTTCCAGGAAACAACAGTCTTCTTCCTGCCTCAATGGCTCTTCCTTATTAGTGACATTTTCTAGCTCTTCCTCCTCCAGCCACTCAACTCTGAAAGTAAAGACCACAGATCTGAATCTCTAGCCCTCTGTTCTTCTTTATCATACTGTCTTCATAGATGGTCTCATGTATTCTCATGGCTTTAAACATGATCTGTATGTTAATTTCCAACTTCAGAAATTCTGAACTGACCTTTCTCCTCAGTTCCAAATTTATATATTTATATATAGATACAGATATATCAAATTACACACACACACACATATGTGTATATATATGTGTGTGTGTGTGTGTGTGTGTGTATATATATATATATATATATATATATATATATATATATATATGATCTCAACTCTCCTCTGATAAGAAAAAAGAAAAAAAGCAGCCAAGACATCTGAGATGTTTCCATTTTTCTTGACTTTAGCAACCATTCCATCAAGATGTCTATCCTCAAAGGAAATTTTGATTCTTTCCACCATATTTACAGATAGCACCCTTTTCATTCTATAATCACCTTGGGACTAGACAACACAGTGTTCTCCACACTGTCCAGAAAATATTAAATTTTGTAAAAATCTTGCCTTCTACAGTGTATTCTCCATGTAAAACTGAACGATTTTAAAAACATGCAAATATGACAATGGCATTCCATTGTCTTTACCTAAATTCTTGCAATAACTTACACTTAGATTAATTCAAATACAAGCTTCCTAGATGAATGGCTCCAGAGTATTTCAGTGATAATATCTTAAAAGGCTTTCCCTTTAACTGCCTTGTTTCATCCACAGTCTTTCCTTTTGTTCCCCGGTACATCAAGTTCTTTCCCACCTCAAGCTCTTTGCATGTTTTCTTAACGGTGCAGGAACATTCATCACTTCTCACTCAGATCTTCACAGGAAGGTTCCCTCACTTAACTCAGGTTCTTGTTCAAATGATTCTTCGAAGAGATGTTTCCTAGCAACTCCATCTAAAGTGGCTCATTTCAACACTGTATTGCTATATCTATTTATCTCTTTTATTTTTTGTCACACTACTTGGAAGATATGAAATTCTCTGCACTAGAACTTATTTACTTTTCTATACAATGGTGGCATCTTAAAAGTAGAGACCTTTCTCTATCTGTCCTCACTATATCCCCAGTGCTTAAAGCAAAGCCTGACACAGGTATTAATGCTATTTTTTTAGGAGAGAGTGACAATAGATATAGATTAAATATCCCTAAAAATGGCAGAAACAAAGTTTAAAATTAATTTGCATATTATGTCTACTGTAGCTCAGCCAATAGCCAGAAGGCCAGTCTGATACCCATATTTGAGATCTAGACTCCAGAGATAAGGCCACCACTAACCATCAGCTCTATCATTTCATGGCCTGGCCTTAGACATAGTCTCCAGCTGTCACATGATGCAGCCCTCTCCACAGGGGATATATCCCATTAGTTACAGTATGAAGCACAGACAAGGTCAATTTAAAAGTGTCACATGCACGTATGCGCAGTAATAACAGAAGCAGATACTATCAAAAGTATGAAATATTTTTGGGGTGCCTGGGTGGCTTAGTCGGTTGAGCGTCCGACTTTCGCTTAGGTCATGATCTCGCGGTTCGTGGGTTCGAGCTCCGCATCCGACTCTGTGCTGACTGTTAGCTCGGAGCCTGGAGCCTATTTCAGTCTGTGACTCCCTCTCTCTCTGACCCTTCCGTGCTCACGCTGTCACTCTCTCTCTCTCTCTCTCTCTCCTAGAAATAAATAAAACATTTTTTAAAAAAGTATGAAATATTTTTAATTCATAATACATATAAAAGAATACATATAATATACACAGGAGTAAAAGAAATTACTGTTGGGAAAGATTACTTATAGGAAAAAAAGGTGTACTATCAGAGAAAATTCTTTTTTTAAATTTTGTATTAAAAAAAAAAAAAAAAAAAGCTCCTCTAAGTCCAGGGAGTTACTACCTTTTCCCAAATGGTCATTCTAAGTCTGGATATTAAAACGCTATTTCAGGGGCGCTTGGGTGGCTTAGTCGGTTAAGCGTCCGACTTTCGCTTAGGTCATGATCTCGCGGTTCGTGGGTTCGAGCCCCGCGTCGGGCTCTGTGCTGACTGCCAGCTCAGAGCCTGGAGCCTGTTTCAGTCTGTGACTCCCTCTCTCTCTGACCCTCCCCTCCTCACGCTGTCTCTCTCCCTCTCTCTCTCTCTCCTAGAAATAAAACATTTAAAAAAAATTAAAAAATAAATAAAACGCTATTTCAAAAAGGAAAAAAATAATTAACTAAATTAAAATAAAATGCTATTTCTAAATTCACTGGTTCAAAAAGAATACTCAAATAGATCAATCCCAAATGAATAATTCTTAATGATAATCACAAACCCTTATATCATCATTATATCCTGTCCCACCCACTGGTTTAATTATTGTAATTACAATAATTCATTTAATCTCCGTAACAATGCAGTGAAGTCCATGCCATCATTATCATCACCATGGCCATTTTACAGATGAAGATACAAATGTAATTTACTGATAGATTCAAGTTTGAACTCAGGTAGTCTGATCCTATAGCACCTGTTTCTCACAGTTTTATAATTCCTCTTACTTGTGTAAGCCCCTATTTTTTATGTCTGTCTACTTCCTTCTATTGTGTTTCAGTTCCTTAGTATCTTGCTCCTAACGGGGTAGATAGATCCATGGACTTTTTCAGTGCTATGGTAAATTCTGAGTCTTTTCCCAACTCACAAATTGACTCATGAACTTTTCTTCCTAAAATAATATAACAATGCTCTTAGTACTCTCAAGGCTAGGAAATGTCCAACACTGCAAATTACATTAGTCTTACAAAATACACATCACATTCCCTCACTAGGGGGGAAAAAAAAAAACCTGAGGTATCTATGAAGCAAATAAAAACACTAATTATTCCTAATGTGTTGCATGGTTTACTAACTTTTATAGAATTATCACAGATGGTTTACACATTAGAGACACGGATGAGTCTTTCTTTCTATCCCTTCCTTCCCTCCTTCCTTCCTTCCTTCCTTCCTTCCTTCCTTCCTTGCTCCCTTCCTCCCTCCCTCCCTTCCTCCATTCCTCCTTCTCTTATTTCTTTCTATAACAACCACTGACAAAGTCTTCTTCATATTGTCATTTATTTAGGTATTGCTAGCATCAATACAGATAAGAGACTTTCTATTCTTTAATTAAATAATGGAAATTGCATCCTTTTAAAACAGCATCTGGTGTTCATAACATTCTTATACTTAGTATGAATTCTCTTTATTTTTACTTTATCTTATTTCTTATGGTTTTCACACATTTGTTCATTTTGTGAATCTTTTTTACCATAATCTTTTATACACGTGAGTTGCCATCCTTTCTCAAACTAAGTGACAGTAACTCTTTGAATTCTTCTTCAGGGGCCCTGATTCCAATCCATTAATCATTTTGGTGAGTATCTCTGAGTCTTACCAATGTCCATCCTATTCGTTTTGAAATGTGGAAATTAAGCTGCATTCTTTACTTGTACTCAAACTGAGAATTATGTTCTGATATTTGCACTTATCTCACTATGAAGACATTCACGTATTTTTGTTTTGTTGTTTGTTTTATTTTTTTTTTAATTTATGTTTTATTTATTTCTAGGAGAGAGAGAGAGACAGCGTGAGCAGGGGAGGGTCAGAGAGAGAGGGAGTCACAGACCGAAAGAGGCTCCAGGCTCTGAGCTGGCAGTCAGCACAGAGCCCGACGCGGGGCCCGAACCCACAAACCGCGAGATCATGACCTAAGCGAAAGTCAGACGCTTAACCGACTAAGCCACCCAGGCGCCTCTGTTGTTTGTTTTAAAACGAACAAATACTACTGTGTAAAAACTAGAGTGCATGATATATGGGCTTTAAGTAGATCACATTGCTTATTCACATTAACTGGTTTCAGACCAACATGATCTGTGTCTAGTCACCTATTTTCTATTACATTTATCCGTTTTGAATACAATGTCATTTATTATGTAACACTCCTCCAACATTTCAAAGTCACAGGAAATCCTAGCTGTTTCTAAATTTTGACAATTGCACCCAAAGTGGTACCATTCCATACCTCACTGAAAATATTTTGACAGCACAATTGAGTAAGTTCAGGCTAAGGACATATCTCTGAAAGACAATACCTAGTATGTCCGAGGTTCTGATGTTCATTGGGTTTAATTCTTTAATTGAGTTTAATTCTTCCATCCTCTGAGCTGTTACTTAACTGATCAGTGTCTTAAAGTGGGTTTATTAGTTGAATTTGTCATAAACCAGTTTCATATAGCAATAAATAACAGTAAAAATTCTTCAGGAGTCCTAATAAGTGCTATGAATTTTCAATCATTTTTTTCTTTCTTTAATTAATTAATAAATTAATATGTATCTTCCACTATGCTCATTACCAGACTAAATATTAAAATATAATTTTAAAATGCATTGATGTGAAAGAATTGAAATAAATGAAATCCATAATGTTCTCTTTGAAAGTCATGTTCGCTCTCTCTTTTCTAAGTATATTTCTTCCAATTTCTGCAGCATCATATGCACTCATGTGAAACTATACAGAAACATATATATACACACTGTACCTTTATTAGTGAAACACTTTACACATTCAGTTGCCATATTCTATGTATTTGATGGGTGTTTTAGTATAAGCTCATCCAAGAGCAAGCACCTTATTATACACTAGTGATCTAAAAAATATTTATATTAGGCCATGGCCCAGCATGTTTGTCATAGTAAAAAAAAAAAAAAAAAAGTGAAAAAACTCACATGAAAATATACTGTAGTTATTATCTTCTCTATTAGATATCTAAGATGCCCAATCACAAATCCCTTCACTTCCCTGAGCATTTTATACCCCATATCTGGCGCCTGGGTGGCTCAGTCTGTTAAACGTCCGACTTCAGCTCAGGTCATGATCACAAGGTTCATGGGTTCGAGCCCCGCATCAGGCTCTGTGCTGACAGCTAGCTCAGAGACTGAAGCCTATTTCACATTCTGTATCTCTCTCTCCCTGACCCTAACCTGCACATGCTATTTTTTTCTCTCTCTCAGAAATAAATAAAACATTAAAAAAATAAACCCCATATCTGATTCTACAGCTGTCAGATAATTTGGATTAGTCCACTTTACCATTTCTTTTCATAGTAAGAATCCATTCAGACATTCCTTTAGAATTCTGCCCAAGAAATTTTATCCTTGTTCCAGACCTCAAAAATCCAAGGATAATAAGAACTCTTCTTAGATAAATACATAAACAAACATATTTGCTTACTGTGTCCGTCTCTTGACTTTCCCTTTTCTATGCAGCTAAGAGATTGTTGCTCAAAGAAAGAAACACTAAGAAAAAAAATTAAAGAACTATATCTTGCTTCAAGGGATTGAAAAGCTATAAGGTTTGATTCTTTTCACCATTTAATCTAAATTGCATAAATCTCCTCCAGTTATTTGGGTACTTCTTACACATGAGGTGAAGACTATTATATTGTAAATCTGGCTCTCTATGCAGCATTTCACTTAAAGTCCTTTAGAGAAAAGACATTGTTTATAGCTGACATGCATTTACCAAGCACAGTAGCTTTGTGGGTGTACTTACTTAATCACAGAACTGCTTGTCTGAGACAGAGAAATTTGCACCTTTGCAAAATTCACTCCAAGGTCACTGACAGCCCTCAGAACATTGGCTCATCTGGCTGTCATCCAAACTGTCTAGTGGTTATTGAAGTCTCACTTTCCCTTGTCTACATGGGTTATGATGAAGGATATTTCAGATTAGACTCTTCAAGGTTCAAAACATCAAGACATAGTTAATCAAAGAGTTATTCATACTTTTTGCCTATTACCCTTAAACTATTTAGTTATTAGAATGTTGAAATGGCTATGAATGTCAAAAGTCATTTAAGTTTGTATTTGAAAGAGTAGAGGTTGTTCATGTCTATGTATCATGGCTGACACTGAAGGCAAAGAAAGGTCAGAACAAGTGTGGGAAAAGGAGCCACAGAATTGAGTCAGCATATATATTTTATTTAACAACATTAAAAAGAAATCACAGTGGAAAAGAGAACATTGTTTCAACTTTGTCTATTTCTAGACAACTTCATTGCAATTACCCAAGAATTTGTATTTGAAAATTTTCCATTTTAAAAATGAAACAGCCCTTATTTTATAGATGAATTTACTTAATTATTTTAAAAATAAAGTAAGTCTTGGGGTGTCTGAGTGACTCAGTCAATTAAGCATCAAACTCTTGATTTTGGCTCAGGTCATGGTCAAACACTTCACGAGATACAGCCACAGTTCGGTTCGTGAGATTGAGTCCCACATCAGCTTTTGCACTAATAGCTTAGCATGGAACTTGACTGGGATTCTCTCACTCTCCCTCTCTTTCTCTGCCCTTCTCCAGCTCACCTGTGTTCACTGTCTCTCTCACTCTCTCTCTCATATAAACATTTTTAAAAAATCAAGAAACTCTTTTTGTGTATATTTAGAATTGTTATACAAATATTTGTATTTGGAATTTTTGTTTTGACTATTGCCCTTTAATTGCATACTGTTTGAAGGATGGTAGGTTTTTTTTTTTTAATTTAATTTCTTTACTAGTTTTATTTTACTGCTTTTTGTAAATTTAACTCTCTAAAATTTATATTATTTTTAATAATATATTTATTTGTTTTTTTTAGTAGAAGTATTTCAAGAATTGTTGCTACCTAAACCATTTTAGGGATGCCTGGGTGGTTCAGTCGGCATCTGGCTCTTGGTTTCAGCTCAGATCATGATCTCACAGTTTGTGAGATTGAGCCCTGGCTGCACCTGGCTCTTTGCTGACAATGTGGAGCATGCTTGGGATTCTCACTTTCCCTCTCTCTCTCTCTGCCCCTATCCTGCTCACACTGTCTCTCTCTCTCTCTCTCTCTCAAAATAAATGAATAAACAATATTTTTAAAAGAATAAACTATTTTAAACCATGGTCAGGATGCTACTCATAGTTTACTCTCTCAATATATTTTCTATTATAATTCATAATTTATATTTTTTCTTAAATATATGTATAAGTTATATGTACACATGGTCTATATGTTTACAGTGTCCATTACTTATGCAAACATGTGTTTGCAAAGAATCAACAAATGTTTTTCTAATTTTCTAGTGAAAAAAAAGAAAAATAATTTTCTTATAATTAATATTCTATAAGGACACAGCAAAAATCAGACACACACTGAATAATTTACATTTGATTTGATGCAATCAGAAGTTCAGTTTTACAAATAAAAACAGTTATCTCTAGAAGTATTTTATGAATAAAAATATTTCAAAAACATATTTGAATATCTGCTTAAATTACTACTCCAAATGGAAAATGAAGTGTGCTCTTCCACAACTTTCTCTTACTGAAATACTGAGACTTCAAAATCTACAAATAGTTGGAATGAGAAATAAAACAGGAAATCTCCCAAATGTTTTTTTTTTTTGTAATTTGAAGATATGAAGGTTGCAGAATAAGCAGTATATTTTCAAAATACATCATAAAGGCTAGAGACAGCTGGCATAGGAAATATTCAGCTGATACTTCCATAAGATCACCTCAACAGCAGGTGTCTGGAATCGCTAATATCTGTTGAGGATAGGTGTGTTGTTCCTAGCACCACATCTCCTGAATTCCTTCTTGGTCCATGTGAATGTCTAAGATATTCTTTTACTGTTATTATTTTCAATTGAACTAATGTCCTAAGTGATGGGTGTTGAATTTCCACATTCATTACTGATCCTGATTGCTACATGAATTAAAGCAACTGAGGTTAGGGTAGAAAGATTTGTTCCCTACGTCAGGTTCTGTCTGGGGGAAGTATCCCCAGACAGATAAGGTAACAGTAGACAGTGAGTTCAGTGAGCAAGCCAGAGTACTTAAGGGGAGTGTGGGGGCTTAATCACATTCTGTAACCAGATGGCACCCGGTATTAGGATATGAGGTATCTGAACACATCTGTAAAAGACACTGGTTGATTGCTTCTCCAGCATTCATGCTTCTTTTCCTCTCATTTTCCTTAGAAGAAAACCTAACAAGTTCTGTGGAATTGATCCCACCCTCAGCTCTGGCAGAGGACTCTGAATGGCTTAAAATTTCAGCTCATCTATTGCTTAAAAAAAAAAAAAAAAAAAAAAAAAAAAGTTGGTTTAGAAATGGACACAAATCCAGTGAGAACAAAGAGGTAAATCCCAAGACTTGTGCAGAGGTTATAGAAAAAGTACCTCCTTACCCTTGAACAATAATTTATAAGCTTAATGAAAGTTAGAATACTTGTCTGGAGAAATTTTGCTACCATATAGGAACAGAATGGGGTTGATGGAGGGACTGAGATGAGATACTCAGATAGAATCCCAGGATGAAGCTAGCACCTTAGAAGTCAGAGAAAAGCTAGAAAAGCCGGGGATAGTGGTTTTCCTGAACCTCTACACTAAATGTTTGGATTTTCTGTTTTTAAGCCAATACATTACTTTATTTAACCCAGTTTGAGGGTTTTGTTTTTGTTTCTGTGTTTGTTTTTGGCATTTCCTAAACAAAATACCTTAGCTGATACAGTTTCCCAAAGTCTTAAGTATTGAGATTGGAAACACAGGGAAAAGATATTCAGAATCTAAACAAGCTGGTAATTATCATCAGGATATGACTATGGGTATCAGAGTCCATGTTACTGGACAGGACAGCAGAAATAAAGATGGAGGCCAGCAAAAACTAATCAATACTCTAATCCCAGGGAAAAGCTAAAGAAAAAAAAGTCTATTACTAAAAATATAAATCATGCTGTCCTGTGAATTCTTGAGTTAGAAACCCAAGTGTAGGAATTTCAGTAAAGAGAAATTGTTATCATCAAAGGCTGGAGTAAAACTATGTCTCAGGAACCACATAAGATCAATGGAGAATGGGGATTATTTTACATCAGGTAAGAGTTGAAATAACTACAAGTTAAGACCTAATACATAAGTCCACAACACTACCTGGGAGGATGGTTTAGTAATAAATTCTATTGCATGTTTATTAATAAATGCTTTTTGCTTCTTATCAGGATTTGTGTGAGACTAAGACGGCATTTAGTGAGGAAAAGGGGAAGGTCAGGAAGGTTATAATGATCTCTTTTCCTATATAATTATGGAAGAGCCTCATCTTAGAAAGTGTAATGGGAAAAGCAAAGAGGGCTGGATGAGGAAGAAGATAGAGCAAACAAACTTATGGATAAGAGTTGTAGCATGATTTTTTACCCCTGACAACTTACTCAATTATAGTTTTCTTAAGAATAGAGCTTTGCTTTTTACTCTGCCTTGAGCATAGGAGGGTCCCAAGAAACACATATTGAATAATGCATTTTTTTTTCCTTTTTCTTATGAAACATTAAGGCAAATGCCATATAGCTTCTAGGGGAATTTGGTAGTTTTTACTTCTATATGCACACCTTCCTAAATAAAAACAATTCCTAGAGAAACCACAAATCATTCTGACAAAAGTACTAAAAGACAAATAAGAGTTAGAGAAGAGAATATTATTCAAAAACAGAACAGGACCAAATCGGCGCATTCATCCTAAAATAAAAACAACTGATTTTATTTTTCTACCATTATAAAAAGACATTTGGTATCATTTTAGATTAGAACATATATAATTCCACGCTTGGATTTCTCGATAGATCATATAAGCTTTTCATCATCAACTAAATTAATATTTATCCAGCCCAACTGTGATAAATTCTCAAGAATTTGAGTATATATACCTTATGAATTCTCTATATGTTTTGAAAATAAAGGGAAGGCAGTACTGTTGTAAACACTGATACTCTAGAAATAATATATCTTCTCTATACACAACTTGTGCAATTGGCAAAGACTTCTAAAAAGAAATCTGTGCATAGGAGTGATTGGGTAAATAAGGGAAAATGTTATTTTCTTATAGAGATAGTAGCATATACTATCAGGCCTTTAAAAGTATCCGAGAAACTTCTATCTCAAGGAAATGTAAAGATGAAGTTAGGTCCCAGAGAAAAAGTGACTTGCTCCAAGTGACACAGAAACTCAGTGACATACCAGAGGTAACATAATGGCTCTTCAGACTCCAAGTTCATGCATACCAGCAAAACATGATATAAATATTTAAAAGACATATGAAGTAAGATCTATTAGTTCTTAGACAAATGGAGATAAATTCTACAGTAATTTATTTTAATAATTTAGCATTCCAACAGAAAAACTAAATGTTCATGTTGCTTTCTGGTAAAAGTATCAAAGCCTGCCAAATTAGCAGCAGTTTAATCAGTACCTACTATAAAGCCTACACAGTTGCTACTAAACATCACTGTGACAGAACCTCCAGATACTCGAACTCTGATATTGTTCTCACCGCTTATCAGAGGGTAAAACAGCATGTCATTTTCTTCCAAAGCTTTGCATTTTTATAATAAAAACTGCCACAAAACATATCTTATAAGCTAGACGCATGTCTAATGTGACATAAATTCTCTAGATTTTAATTCTGATACTTGAAGTTACTCATGAGTCCATTCAACCATGGGTTTATTCAAAGCATACCACAGACTACTTTATCAGGCAACGTAGAGTGAAATATGTTCAAGTTGATGACAACTTGAGGAAGGTATATAGAGGCAGCAGAAATATTCTGGAGTAAAGCAAAGTTACTGTGGCTACTACCTAATCACTAGATCTATAATAGTTTAAAAGTAACTGAAGGCAAATTTACTGCATTCTATTCTTCTGCATTTCCGTAATGAAGGACAATTTAGAAAATTTAATATTTTAGGGCATTGGTTTATGAGTCAAATCCTGAAAGCAAGGGAGAAAAGAAAACTGATTTTTGGGCACATCAGATTATTTCATAAATTTACATGGTGGCTATGTTCCTTTTTTAATTGCTTCTTTTTATTTTCATTTTTAAAAGATTAGTTAATATTTATTAAATTTATGTATTAAATTAAATGTATTAAATGTATTAAATTTAAAGCAATTGCAGTTAGAACGGAAATCACTACTATCGCTATCTAAATCCTATAAGGTGCTTAATATGTGACCATGTTATATATGTTTTACATTTTATTTATGTAATCTCACACCAACCTATGAGATAAGTATAATTATTTGCCCCATTTTACTGTGAACGTAACGGAGACACTGAGAGGTTATGGAAATGGTCTCAGATACACTACAAGAGATGGAGTTTGAATCTGAACTCAGGCATCCTACCTCAGAATTCCCATTCTTAATTTCTATACAAGACTATAAACTTGGAGACCACATGTGAGAAGAATTATAAATACAGAATCAAAAGTATGTGGTGAAACCAGGAGTGGTAAGATCAGTGTTACTGGTAAATCTGTGTTACTACCCAGTGTTATTCAGATAAATCTGAGATAAATTATGGAAACATCAATCTGTTATCAGAAACACAAGACAAAGCTTTAGTTTACACTAGAGGGGAGGAAAATGAATTTGGTTCTGTAGCTGTTGACTTTCAGTTAATTATGGGAGGCATAATCTCTCTTCGTCTTGAAGTTTTGACTTTAAGTTTCAGATGTTTCACTCAGTGATAAGCCCTGGAATTTAAATGTTAAATTAGTGCCACAATTAAGAAACACCATGACCAGAAAAAGGTCAAATCATTTGGAGGATGGTGACCAGTAAGAATAAAAGAGATTGAAGTGCTTGAAAAGATAGAAGAGAGTCACAATCACATTCATAAAGAAGCAGAAATTAGCATAGCATCCATGCTGACCCATAACGAAAAATGTAGAAAGGCATATTTGTCTCACTGACAAAGTTTTATTTCTCATCTCCGATCTCTGCAGCATACAGTTCAATTTCCTTTCCTTCATTACACACAATTGACCAGTGTCCTTACAATAAACCTCTTTTTATTTGAGTTGGTTTTACTGTCTCTTCTTTACCTTCAAATGGGCACTAAAACATGACTCCAAGCAGAGGGGAAAAGATGCAAAAGAAAAGAACAATCTCTTATGCAAGTACATTGGAAACTGAGTTGGAATAGGATTAGCTTGATATTTTCTTCTATACTAAAGCTCTCTTCAACTTTTCCAAAAATATTAGAGTGGTAATGTCCTTCTTTCATTAGATTGTGGATTCCCTTCCAAGATCAGAAAAAAGATGGAACTAACTGTTATGTTTAATTGGGCCAGTTACTCTTGTATAGAAATTATCACTTTTAGCATACTTATTAACTTTGGAATATTGGTAAAAATAGTACCAATGAGGAAGATTCAGTGATGCAACAATGCTATATGCAAGGAAGAAATCAGAAAAAAATTTTTGCATTTTTCTTCCATGACAATTCTTTTTCCCTCATCTTATCAAATATGTGATTATGCATATCATTAAAGTCTTCATTCCTTCCCTTGCCCTAGAGTGAGGTAAAAAGCAAATGTAATTGTAAATTGAAATTTGTGGAGTTTTCTAAGAATCTCATATAATTGCTCTTCAAGCAAAACCCTTTAATGCTGTCACATGAAGGCCTAGTTCGAGAAATCAACATCTATTTATTGTGTTCACTTCTCAATACAGGTATTGATAAATGGTAAAAGTTCACAGAGATTAGTAAAAAAATTAAAAGCATGGGATTTGCACAATTCCCAAACTGTGTAATAGCACTGAGGGGCACCTGGCTGGCTCAGCTGATTAAGCAACCAACCTTTGATTTCAGCTCAGGTCATGATCTCTTGGTTTGTGAAACTGAGCCCCACATAGGGTTCTGCATTGACATCATGAAGCCTGCTTAGAATTCTCTTTCACTCTCTCTCAGTTTCTCTCTCTCTCAACATAAATAAACTTAAAAAAGGATTAAGTAACACCACTGATTAAGGAAATTAAAAAGAAAACTTTCACATTTATGTTTAAATGTGTTTATAAGACATCATGGCCGAATCTAATCCAAATTAATTGTGTAGAATTTTAGTCATCCAAAGGCTAAAGACAAATTTTTTTAAGTTCAACATAATTTTAGGAAATCTTAGAATAATTTAAATGTGTTAATTAAGTTAAATGATATGCACCATACAGAAAAAATAAGAAGAAATTATCATGTTCTAGGGTATCTTGAGAAGGACAGTGGGATAGAAAACTATTTGGAAAGGTACCATAAAGAGATATTAAAGGACAGTGAATATAAATAACTTGGAGAAAGATAAGCAGGTAGGAGTATCTGGTGGAAATATGCCACTCTTCTACCCTTCAAATTTCCATCTTCTCTTTCTTTTTGCAAATATCATCTGTTGGCTAACAGGGGATGAATTTGATTATTTAAGAATATCAGAGGGCTATGTTAGTATGCTCTAATTTTCATAAGCAAAATATTTCTATTCAGTTTACTAACTGGAAATCAAGTTGTTTTTAAAACTTTAAAACTGGGGCACCTGGGTAGCTCAGTCGGTTAAGCATCTGACTATGGCTCAGGTCGTGATCTCATGGTTCATGGGTTTGAGCCCTGCGTCAGGTCTTGTGCTGACAGCTAGCTCAGAGCCTGGAGCCTGCTTCAGATTCTGTATCTCTCTCTCTCTCTGATCCTCCCCTGATCATGCTCGTGCTCTCTCTCTCTCTCACTCTCTCTCTCATAAATAATAAAACATTAAAAAAACTTTTTTAATTAAAAAAATAAAAATAAATAAAACCTTAAAACTGATATACTTAAGTAATCAAATTCATCTCCTGTTAGCCAACAGATGATATTGGCATGTAGGAGGGTACTTGTTGGGATGAGCACTGGATGTTATATGGAAATGAACTTGACAATAAACTATAAAAGAAAAAAATTAAAAATATTAATATTTTTCTAATTTCACCTAGTTTTCCCCAAAATTAATATAACTGACAAATATGCACATTAAACACACTATCATACTTCTTACTTATCATATTCTTTAGTATCCTTATTTAGCCAACATATTGTGGATGAAATATTAAAGCAAATAGAAAGATTGCTACATTCTGGAAAACTGATATATGAAATAGCCTGTATTCATATGACCTCTGAATATCTAAGACTTCTCAAGATTAACCTGGAAGTTAACTTTTTTCTCACAAAGTTACCCAAAATATTTCCTTAAGCCATATTTTCATGGTAATACTGAAACAAGAGAAAAACATAGAGGTTAGAGAAGGAAAAAACAATTACCAGGAAACTAATAATGACAGTTGGTATTTTGGAGATCATACACTAAAGACAAAAAAACTTCCTGTGTCCCACCAATGTACAGTTTTCAAGAGTGTCAATTTAGAAACAAGAGAACAAAAATACTTGAAATTCATATAAAATCTGCATTATCATTATTTAAGAGGTAGAAATCATAAATGGTTGCTTCCAATACATTAAAATACCTGGAGCTTTTTTGTTTGTTTAATCATATGAAAACACTACAGAAATATTTTAAATGAAAGTTAGGAGTTTCTCAACCAAACATATGTTTTGTTTGCCTGGAATGTTCTGTGCCTCTCCTCTCCCCATCTCTTCTCTTGCCAAGGCCAATGTTCTTTAGAAATTCTCTCTGATCATTCAATTCTACAGTGATCTCCCCATTCTGTAAAATTTGTCACAGATAATTCAGTATTTGTGATTACACTGTCTCACAAGAAGTGATCCATCCAAAAGTACTGATATTTATTAGGGTTTATAAACCATGTCAAGGTTTAAGACAATAATAAATCATGCATAACTATATTCTCCAGGAATTGTTATCTATTATGGAGATAAAAGTAAATATTTGGGTGTGGTACTACTAAATGGGCACAAACTAAGCACCTGTTTGTTGCTAATGAGAGACATATGATCACAGTTAGTAATGATATTCAATGGGTTAAAAGAAGAAATGGGTGAGAAATCATGAGCATATCCGTTTGTCAGTTGCTGGGGTACAATTTAACACTATATTTATTTTCTCCTTTAGAAATGTAGTTTCCTACTGCTGCGGCACTATAACAAAATCCAAAATTTAGAGCCTTGAGGGAACACATATGTTATAATTCTATAGTTCAGGAGTCCAAAATGATTTTATGGAATTAAAATCAAGGTGTCTACAGGGCTGCATTTCTCTGGAGGTTCTAGGACCAATTCATTCCTCACCTTTTCCAACTTCTAGAGGCGTCTCCCACTCCTTAGCTAACAGTCCCTTCCATCTTCAAAACCAGCACTCCAACCTCTGCATCCACTTTCCTCTCCTCTGATTCTGACTCCTGAAAATTTCATTTAATTATAAGAATGCTGTGGTTAAATTCAGGTAATCTGCTATAATCTCATAATTGTAATATCCTTAATTTAATTACACCTGCAGTCACTTTTGTCATGTAAATACAGGTAACAGAGATTAGGGAGTGGGCATATTATTATGCCGAACACATGAAACTTATTTCACGTAACAACTAGTCCAATGCTAGCACTTTCTTCGTTACAAATTATTTCTTTCTGACTTTTAAATTTATAAATACTGTCTTCTGTTTTCAAGTGACTTCAAGATACAAGCTGATATAGCTTATTGATTATTGGCTGAGAAAAAGTAACATCAAATGAGCTAACCAACAGGCAGTAGAACCCATCTGAATGATGGTTCATGATTCTGAGAGGGCAAAAGGCAAGCTGATGGCAAAAGGCCAAGATCATAGCCCGCAAAAACCTCCTTCGGGGGGATATATAATACATCATTCTTCAGGCACTAGTAACTGCCTAAGCACGATGGCAGGAGAAAAACAAATGGCTAGTTGATAAAGATCTCAGTCATGCAGGACATGAAACTCCACTATAGTTTGTAACAGTCTTAATGATTTACAAGCAAAACACAATCTTAATAATAGTCAGACCTCCAGGAACCTATAAACTTAAATTCCTGAAACCCTAACATCACCTTCACCTGTATAGGGTAGAAAACCTTATATAATCAGTCACTTCTCACAGTTACAAAGCAGCTCTTCTGTCCATGGGCCCTGTCCCAGTGCTACAATAGAAATACCTTTTGTACCATAAACGTCTCAAGAATTCTTTCTTGAGCATTGGGCTCCATGATCTCACAACAATGATACAAAATTTAAAAAAGGAAACCAGGAACTTTGTTGAAAATGGTTTTCCAGGAAATGTTATTCTAATTAAAAAAGAACATCAAAAGAGTCTGTGTACCACTTATATCAGCTGCGAGAAATATATTTTCTAAATTCAAAGATTGTTAATTACCTACATTTCCTTATGAGATTATAAATGAGTGGAGATTATATTTTTATTTCCTTTTATAAGACAATCTGTATTTTTTAAGAAACATGGATATGAGATTAATATTAAATTGAATCATTTGACTATATACTAAAATAGTCAACATTACCACTCTAGATAAATAAAATATAACAATGTATAATAATTCATGGCTAAAATAAATACATTGTGAAACATGAAAGAAAAAACTAGGATATTTTAAAGAAAATAGTAGATATTTTACTCTTGATTCCAACACTCATGAATGTCAAAAGTTTTTTTCAGAAATTGCATCAAGTGAAGAAAAATAAAATGACATACATTTAACTTTTCAAATATTATCTGAATTTAAAAAGTCAAGTATTTTAAAGTTCATCCAATTCATTTTTAGAGTACAGTTAACATAATCATTTTCCCACCTAACTGAAAGTGATAAAGTCCTGGAATACTTTTCTCCTGTACCAGGCTCTCTGCTCCTCATATTTCTTAGGAAGGAAAATGATCTGTCCCTAATAGGATCTTTGCTGTTACTCCATTAGCTTTCAGACTTTTGTATTTCTAACCCTCATAGAGGCTAGAGCAGAAATCACACAGGTTTTCAAGGGACAAAGCCAGGACCAACTTCCCTCAGGTTCTTACACTTGATTGGTTTAGGGATTAAGAGTCATCTGCAACAACTTGATTGGATAGGAGCTTTTGAATTATACTTAATCTCTTAGAAAGTCTTTAGAAAACAAAGAGATTATATGACCAATAGATAATGCTGAACCACTATAGCCCTGCTACTAAACTATCCAGTTTAAACTAATTTCTTTTAATCTTCAGTTTAAGAAACCAGAGAATTCCTTAATTGTATATCTGCCTCTTCAAGTCCCCACATCTCGTTGTCTCCTTTCAGGCCTGTCCCTAAATATCTCCTCTACTCCCACCCCCCACACCACTACTTCTGACTCTTTGGGGATGGGTCATTGAATAAAGGGCTCCTTGGGACACCTCAGTTGGTTAGGTGTTCAACTTGGGCTCAGGTCATGATCTCATAATTTGTGAGTTCGAGCCCCATGTCAGACTCTGTGCTGACAGCTAGCTCAGAGCCTGGAGTCTGCTTTGGATTCTGTGTCTCCCTCTCTCTCCCCCTCCCCTGCTTGTGCTCTATCTCTCTCTCCCTCAGAAATAAATAACCATTAAAAAAATTACCAAGTAATCATGTTGAAATATGCCTATTAATTTCTTTACTTGCCCCCCAAATAACTTATCCATTGGGAATAAGAGCTTTGATGTATAGCCTCCTTTTTATTCATATGCTTTTTCAAGAGATCCAATGTATATAAGAAAAATCAGCTTTCCTAAAATTATTCTTTTTAATTACTCAAGATTAGTAGGAAATTATGTTGATCCCTACTTAGAATAATGCCAAAAAACACTCTAACAAATTGCAAATGCAATTTTGAGGTGAGTGTATGTATACATCACATAGAAAAGAACACTAAAATAAATGTATTGTTCACATTTTTTTCATCAGATTTATATGAATACAGCATAGTAAGAATTTTCCTAGGTTGTAAAGGTACAGAGTAGACAGAAAGTTCCTACTAGTTAAACTGAACACTAATAATTGTTTACACACACGCACACAAACCCTAAGAGTAGGTTTTCCCCAAAGTTGCCTGAACAAAACCAAACAAAAAACCTATAAAAGCATTTCTTCTCTAAAATGAGCTAAGTGTTCTGTTTTAATATCTGAATTCAAAAGCTTTTATTCACTACAACTTGTGTTAAATGTATCCAAAACAAAATGGATGCTTCCTTTTATTGGGATTTATTCTCAGAGCAAAACAAGTATATCCAATTGCATATTATCTAAAAATTTAAGATACTACATAAATTATAATCCCTAAAATTGGAATTAGTATTTTATTTACTTGCATGCCACATCTCCTCCAATTTGCACTGCATTCAGTGGTTAAAATGCAATCACTCTTTCTATTTTTGCATAATATGTTAGTATTCAAACCCACCTTTTTACTTAGTGAAATTTTTGACAAGAGGAGGTGTGTTCTGAATAATTTACTGTCTGCTGCATGGCTCTGAAACCACAGCTTTGTAGTCTGATTTAAATGATTGTTTATTTACTTGCACCAACAAAAATCAGTCTCATCTCTATTGGTACGTCGAGATTATAGAAACTCCAGTAATGAATTGGGGAACATTTTCTTCTATTCTGCTAAAATACCCTGTGTTATTATTACTTTAGACTTGTTTTATACCAATCGCTAAAATAGCTTGGCATCTCTTCTAAAGAAACACTTTTAACTCACTCAGCATGAACTATGTAAAAATGGCTTTAAATGTGTTTAAAAGCAAATGGTTAAATACAAAGAAAAGTGTAAGAATATAATGTAAATTCATAATGAAAGTAGCAACAAAATGAAGGTAAATTTAGCTCCATTAAATTCTATTAATTTTTGTGTGCTTAATCTAAGTCAAAGATGTATCCAATAAAATGCCATTCTTAGTGCAAGGGAAAATCAATGCAACTTTATATTACTCTTCAGTGGGTGGGTGCCAATAAAACTTTTCCTGTGGAGAGAAAAAAAAGTAAGCTCCCTTTAAAAATAGCTGAAATCACAATTGCTCTGAAAATTTTGCTTCCTACCTCTTCTGTGTAGTAGTTTATACTTATAATCAATAGACAAAATGGAGTGTTATAGAATGCAAACACTGTTGAGGAGTGTATTATCTCAGGTACTACTGAAAGAAAAAAATAAAAAGGAAACCTTTAATAGGAAATAAAAATTGGAGTTCTATCCAATATTTCTTTTTCCTCAAAAGATGGATTTCTCAAAATCTTTTTTTTTTTTTTCCGGTTTAATCCTTTCTAAAAGTCCTTTACTAAACTCAAGGATAACTTAGCAACTATTAGTAGACCTAATAAACATCTTGTTACGTTCACCTTAATGTGGCATAAATGATTACCTATATTATCATTCCATTCCTCAATATTACAGTAAGTCCTAAAGAATAAGAGTTTTATTATTTTTGTTGTTTTAAGGTTTTAGTATATGGAAACCCAAAATAACAGAAGAGTCAAATGGTACTAAAACCCTTTACAAAAGGTCTTATTCATTTTGGGGTTTTTAATTTATATAAAATTCAACAGTGTCTCTGTCAAATGAAAATTCTCAGATCCTGTTTGGAGAATGAATGGTGAGTCACTGTTTTGGTCTTATACTGGTAAGCAGGTAAACCAGCTTATGTTTCTTGTACCTCACCCTGGTTGTGGTTCATAAAATCTATTAGCATTTTCCAAAGGTGGTCTTGTGGTCAAATAAGTTTAAGAAGGTAATATATACATGTACATAAAATTTCTAAAAATTCTGAACTTTTGAAGTCCATTAAGCAAAGAAATATTGCAGTAAATGCCAAAAAAAAAAAAAAAAGGAAATGTATCCCTTATCTGCAGAAGTGACTTTGGGAAATGCTATCTAAGCCACCCAATCAGTACTTAAATATTAATCAAAATCAGAGAATCAAAAGTAAAGGTAAAGGTAAACTTTAACAGATAATGCTCCAAGAAGAAATGTCTTTATTAGATATTCTCTGGTCAAGACAGTTATGTTGGGCATGTATTACATTCAGCACATTTCTAAGTTTCTGAGAATACATTTAGTGTACATGGTCTGGATCTCACCAAAGAAACAAAACATATGTGCATGGAGAAGCTATTGTTTTTAAATTTCTGTGAGTCAATAGCAGCATAGTTCAATATGTCAAAGGGTGGATCAGAAAGAAAGGTAGTCTTTCAAATATTTTTATGGAATTTAGATAGTGTAAAAGGCGATTCATGTAAGTAGGCAGTCTCAAGGAGGGCTCCCAATTATCACTGTCTCCTGGTATTCACAACTTAGTGTAATTCACTCTACTTGAGTATAAGCTGGACTTATAGACTGACTGACTTCTAATAAATACAATAGAGCCTGAAAGATGGAATGTCACTTCCAAAATTAGGACTACGGATTTTGTCCTGGCATATTCCTCTCTTTCTCTCCCTCTTTCTCATAATTCTCACACTGAGAGATTTCAACTATTTCAGTCTGAGGCAGTCCCATGGAGAGCTCCATGTGGTGAGGAGGGACTGAGGCTGCTCAACAACCACTTGAGTGAGCTTAGAAGTGGATCTAGGGACATTGAGCTGCTCAGTTGTTTGAGCATCTAACTCTAGGTTTTGGCTCAGGTCATGATCTCACAGTTCATGGATTTGAGCCCCTTGCTGGGCTCTGCTCTGACAGTGTGGACTCTGCTTGGGAGTCTCTCTCTCCCTCTTTCTGCCCCTCCCCTGCTTGTGCTTGTGCAGGTTCTCTCTCTCTCTCTCTCTCTCTCTCTCTCTCTCTCTCTCTCTCTCTCTCTCTCTCTCTCTCGTTCTCTCTTTCTCTCCCTCCCTCTCTCTTAAAAGAAATAAGTAAATATACAAATAGCTTTGTAAAATAAATATTGGAATGAATGAAAAAAATGGAAAAATTATATCCAGTACAAAGTAGTTTCTTTTATAAATGATAATCCCCCCTCCATCAATCACCCCATTCCCAGTTGGAATACAGATTCTTATGTTCATGTTCACATAGCAATTTGTACAAATTTGTATAAATCAAAGTGTACTGATAGCATAATATCACTACTATATCACTAATGTGATGTAAACAACACATACATATCGTTAATACATAGTTGTAGTGTGTGTGTGTGTGTGTGTGTGTGTGTGTGTGTGTGTGCGCGCGCCCTTACTAGGTATTGAGTTTCTTGAAGACACAGTATCTTTTAGAAAAATTTATAGCCATTTTTTCTCAGCACCATTTCCTATATGCAATAGTAATAAAACAATTGTTTTAATTGAGTCAAACAGATTCATAGGAGATACTGATTAGATAGATATTATGAGACTCAGTGTTGGAATGTCTTGAATAGCAAGACAAATGATTTGGTTTTGAGACCATAGATGATAGGGACTATTTTAGGTTATTTTGAAGAGGAGTGGCTTAGAAAAATAATTTTTTTATACAGGTTAATCTGGCCAACTATGCAGAAAATACAAAAGTGAGATTTTATAGGATAGATAAACCAAAGGATATCAGTAGATTGGAATTGAAAATTTTCTGTCAGACACTTGAAAGAAACAGTACTGTTTGTTATCTAGAGATCAAAATTCAGTTGGCTTAAGATGTTTGTCTCACATAAAGTAGCAGCCTTTCTACTCTTGGAAGGTGTTTATATTTGCTTTTGTTTTGTTGGTTTGTTTATTTATTTAATAGCAAGTCATTTAGCATCAATTCATATTGAAATCTATTCAGTTATCAAAGAAACCCAAAAACAAATTACAACTCCATTTTGTAAAGTGAAACACTTTTATTGCTATACAAACTTTCTAAAATTTTTATTTATTTGAGAGTGAAAGAGAGGGGAAGTAGGGGAGGGGCAGAGAGAAAGGGAGAGAGAATTCCAAGCAGGCAGAGACCACTGGGCTGGATCTCATGAACCATAAGATCATAGCCTGAGCAGAAATCAAGAGTAGGGCACTTAACCAACCAAACCACTTAGATACCCCACTAGACAAACATTTTTTGGTGGTGGTATTTTGTTTGGATGGCCTATGACGTAGCATTTAGTAAGTGTGTGATAAATATTAATGATTAAACACCTGCATCTATTAATAGATAGAAACTAAGCTTCAGTAAGAAAAAAACTAAGGTAAAAATTTTGGAAACTAGATATGTTACTGAATAACTAGATAACTGAGGCTATTATTACTTAAGAGATTGGGAGTCTACATTTTCACATAAATTTGAATGAAATGGTTATTACCTAACACCATGCAATTTTTTTTTTTTACTTTTCCCTCATTGAGTCCAAAGAACTCCAACTCTGAATTATGATCAGCATTTTCACTGAAGAAATTTGATAAATCAAATAAACTTGCAACTTCATATTCTGTCTAGAATAAAAAAATTAGTGATCCCAGACAGAAGCAATCAATTCTTTCTTTCTTTCTTTCTTTCTTTCTTTCTTTCTTTCTTTCTTTCTTTCTTTCTTTCTTTCTTTCTCTTTCTTTCTTTTTCCTTTCTTTCTTTTCGTTCGTTCTTTCTTTCTTTCTTTCTTTCTTCCTTCCTTTCTCTCTCTCTATCTCTCTCTTTCTTTCTTTCCTTTCTTTTTCTTTCTTTTAAGTAAACTCTGCATAATATATAAAGCTTGAACTCAGGACCCTGTGACCAAGAGTTTCATGCTCCACTGACTGAGCCAGCCAGGCACCCCAGGTGGAGCAACCAAATTATCTCACTGGAACCAAACCCATATTCGGGAGGTAGAACTGATTTTCAGCCTGAGTATTTTCTAGCTTAACCAACATGAATTAACTGCTTTAGCAACTGTAATAAAAAACAGGCCACCTAACTCAATCTATTTATTTTCATAAGTTGCTTTGTAATTACAAAAATTAATTTTAACCTCAAAAATCAAATCGAATGTTTTCTTCATTGAGCATCTCAATATATTAGAAACAATTTCAGTATCATAAATTCCAAACAATTTTTAAATTATTTTGTTCATTAAGATGCATGCATCAGTATAATATTTTTTTAAAGTTTGCATTTAATTTATAACAATTAAGAAAATAATGCAATCATTTTCATATCTAAAGAAAATTAAAAAAACATTGAATTTTAAATTCTACTGTATTTAATTCTGAAAAATCTAATGACTTCCCTGAACAGGTACAGTAGGAAAATACCTTTCCATATCTTACTAAAATACTACTTGACAGTTAATAAGTACCAAAAAATACTATACAACATACTATAAAGTCAAACCTTATTTACTGTTGCTGGTAATATTAAATTGAAGATAGATCACATCTTAAACTTGAAGAGAAAGGAATAATACTTTTAATTTGCCTGGGATACTGAAAGTCAAGTGTGAGATGATTGTGTACACAGATAAAACCATCAGAAATTGCTATTTGACCTTTCCTGATCTACAAACAAGAGTTTTAGATGTGTTTTCAATCATTAAAAGAGATTTTTTATTCTTAAGCTCCTTTTCTGATTTCCTACCTATTCACCAATCACTATACCAACCAAAAATCTAATTAAAGAAGGATTATTGGTCCAATTTCCTACATTTTAAGTCATTTAGTGAGCAATGATTTTCTAGGATAATTTCCATTTTCTCTAATATTTTATTAATTATTTCATTCAACAAATATTTTCTTGTTTTGTTACTATATGTCAAGTATTATTAGGTGTTTAATATGTAATTTAAAACTAAAACAGACATAATCTCTTCTTTTTACTATTATACATTTTCATTAATTTTTTACAAGGATTATACATTTTATTGACATGTCTCCCATGTTCCATCCAAATATTTACTGTCTAAATATGCACTGTCTTTTCTCATATATATATCTTTATGTAAATTTTTCTTTGTAACTCCAAAAATATTTTCACCCTTGTTTCCTATTCTAGTATTATTAATATTTACAGTGTAAATGAAGTAGTCTGCTTACTTCAAAACATTATTTAATACTCTTTGTAAAAATGATCTTAATTTTTGTGTGGAAGAAAAATAAAGGAGAGAAGTGGCTTATACTTATTGAGCTCTACCATGTGCCAAGAAATGCACCAAATACAATCTTTATCACATTGTCATCCCCACAGAAGTAACCTAAAAGTATAATTGGAATCAAAGCTATAATTCAGACTCTAATCTGTTCAATATCAAGTTAGTTCTTAATCCACGAAAGCTATTGATCTGAATTGCTACAGCATTCAGGTTTGTTTCTTTTTTTAAATGTCAGGTACCACATTTGCGTTATATTAGAGAGAATTAAATTATTCTTACTTTAGTTACATTAGCTGCTAATAAACACTTATTTAATAAAGGAAAATGGGTTACTTACTATGCTTGAAATACAGTTACTGTTTGTGCTGAATCCTCAATAAGAAAATTAAGACAGTTAATTCATTCCTTCTTTTACTTATTTTTATAGTAATATTTCTAAAATGGAATTTTGGTCAAATCTCTGCCTGGCATAATAATTAATATGATTTGGGACTACATTATAGGGAGTCAAAATGACTACCAGGATTCTGGTTTGAAAAAGTGGGTCTATAATGTTTCCATTCCCCAGCATGTAACTCTAGGAAGAGGAAGAGAATAGAAGGCAATGCTAATAAATTCAGTTTTGATCTGCTGAGTTTGATGTTTGTGAGACAATTAAACGGGCATGTCCTACAGGGATGGGTTTCTGGGCATGAAGTATAGTAAAGAGCACTGGGCTGAAGAAACAGATTTAAGGTTTGTTAGCAAATAGTATTTTCTATTTTCTTTTAATCTTTGATAATTAAATATCTTAATTCACATATAAATTAATGCAATTATTTTTCTCCCTAAATATAAATATAATAAATTTATTTCTAAAAATTAACTACTTATTCTGAGCATTTTTGAATGCTCCTTGTTTTCTCCCATTTATTTACAATAAAGTACTATTATTCAATAATGCCAGTATACACTAATGTTTGTTTTAGAATGAGCATGCATTCTATAGTGCCTTGAAAAGATGTAGTGCAGTAAATAATAATAGTGAATCTAGCCATGTCATTAAAAACATTCCTCCAAGAGACATTATACAGTAAAAAACAAGCATTGATAGTTATCCAAGCGTTACAAATTCATAAGCTCTCTAATCATTTGTACTTTCGCTGTCTTGTCCACAAGATATAAGGAGATCTACATAATTCAGTTAAAAAAAGACTATTATGGTTATAGTACTTTTCATAATCTATCCATATTTTGCCACATTGTGAAAGTGATTGACCTTAGAAATGACTTTTCTCCTTCTAAACTTTTAAGGTTGCCAGGGCTTTCCTCTTTCTGTTATTATCATTCACAAACAATTTTTTTATTACTGCATTTTATTTTTTTTTAATTTTTGCCATGGATTAACATCAAGATCTGTTGATTACTTACCTAATCCTTTTGTTTTTTGAAAATCAATATAGTCTTTGTTTTTTTTAGCAATCTGTTAGAAGAAAATGGCAGGACATTCAAATACTAAATGTTAAATCAACCTCTAAGATGCCTTCAAATCTGAAATTCTATGCTTTTACAATCCTGGAACATTATAAAATACAACTTTAATTTCCATGTCTGCACATGTTTCATATTCCATAGAAAATAATATCTTTGGAGGAGGAAAGTTAAAGTTGTTTAATATATAGTACACTTTCCTCTCTCTTATTTTAGATTTTGATTTCAACTCTTTCCATATTTACCTCATTTCTTAGCTCTTTGTAATAGGCGATATGCATAATTAATACATAAGTTGAATAGATTTGTTTTCTCTCTCATCAGCAATCCAACTCTTTTGTTGTTTATCTAGAACATGCATAAGACAAAAAGCAATTTATGTTATACTCAACATTTTTGATCTAGCCCTCTCTCCATGTTGTAGAGTTTTTCTCTCTTTCCTTACAGTTTACTCTTCATTTTGTGTTTTCTCCCACTTTTTATACGCACTGCTATAAAAGCTAAGCCCAAGAGAAAGCTCCATGTCTATACAGCTGCATCATTACATTACATGTCTGCTTGCTTGCTTTCTCATTAAGGAATCTGTGAGGCTATAATAAAGACTTCAATTTTCAGAGCTTTTAGCATTTCAGCGCATGTATCTTTGTCATGAATTTGCTTTTTTCCGAAGATTTTCTTAAAACCTGGGGAAGATATAGACTCTACAATGCCTTTATTTCCTTGGCTTTATGGCACCTGAGATGTTACCTTCTCCCAAGGTTCTTGTCACTTCCACTTTGCCAAGTGATGCTTCTTTGATAGAATAAGATGCCATAAAATAGCAGCCTTTATTCAAGTCTCTGAAAGTAAAGCTCTCAGCAAGTCAAAAATTACCAGCAGATGAGCCGCTTCTAACTGAATAAACATTCATGTAGATACACAGATAGTTTATATTTACATTTTCATCGAACTTGCTTCTGTGGCAAAATAGAATTATATGCTACTATTATCCTCAGACTCGATATTATTATAATTGAAATAATAAAGAACTTGCACTCTTTTTCATCTATCCAGTTTATCTAACCTATTAAGACTTCTTTAAATTCCTATTTTTAAAAAACATTGCTTATAGTTGCAGTCTAACCCCTGACTATTGTCAAGCATACCTAGCTAAGATATAGATTCATGTGAAATCTCAGCAAAAGAAAATAGAATTTAAATCCTTGTTCTTCAAATTCCACACTTATTTCAAATTTTATTCTAAATCAGGAAATTATTAATGAAAGCTAACATTAATATGGCACTTACCATTTTAACTATATAAGCACTTTATGTTTATATTTCATGTAAATCTTTTCAACACTCCTTGATGTATCATTACCACCATTTTACAGTTTAGAGAATTGAGGCACAAAAGGGTAAGTAACTTGTTCTAGGTAGCTCTCACATTTGTGCTCTTGACCATTACAATATACTGCTACAGTCAAGGTAATATTGATACAGAAATAGTGTAGCAGCACACCATTTTAATGAGTTCATGGAATGGAGGCTGAAAATCCCTCAAGAGGCCCTTTACATTTAAGAAGAATAGACTCTGACTGTGGCATTTGATAGCCAATTTTTATAATGGAAGTGTTAAAATGTCATGCAGGACTACAACAGGAGTGGGGTAAATAAGATAGGGCAGCAATACGCCAGCCCAGGAGTATTCAGCATCTCCAGAGCTGTAGAAGTAGAGCATCTAACTATGGTGGATAATGGGAAGTAGAGGGTGAGGCATGGAGAGGGAATGGTAAAAGAGGAATTTTGTAGCAAAGAAGAATTCTATCTTAGACCAAATGGTTAACATATATATATAACTGTATGACCACTTGCCTTATCTTGTAAATAGAATTTAAAATATTATATGGAGTCATCTTTTCACTTTTTTTTAAATTTTTAATGTTTTATTTATTTTTGAGAGAGAGAGAGAGACAGTGTGAGCAAGGCAGGGTCAGAGAAAGAAGGAGACACAGAATCCGAAGACAGGCTCCAGACTCTAGGCTGTCAGTACAGAGCCTGACGCAGGGCTCGAACCCATGAACCATGAGATCATGACCTGATCTGAAGTCGGATGCTCAACCGACTGAGCCACCCAGGTGCCCCATCTTTTCACGTTTTGTAACTTCACTTCAAGAAGAATGTCTTATAGCACTATGCAACCATTCAAATGTCAAATCAATTTTAACTGATGAACCCTCTTACATAGTTGAAAATATCTATTATATTACTGGGAAAAAAAAAAAAGGTCCCTAGGGATATTTAATACAGATAACAATTTATCTTCAATATACACAACTGCAAGTTTAATAGCTATTTTGAATCTGTTTATTTAACTGAATTCATAAACATGAAGTAATAAAAGGCAAAGTAACCTATCTTGATTATAAAGCCTAGGACATAGGTCAGTAATTTTTAAGAGACCAATACTAAATCAAATGAGTAGTCTATAAAGGACTATAGACTATCTCCCATATTTCATACATTAGCAGCACCATGGAAAGTGGCCACATCCTGACACACTCTTCATTATGTGAACAATTTTATTATAATAGACTGTAATTCTACAAGAAACAGCAATTTTGAAAGGCTAATGTTTCTTTTTAAAGCACAGAAGTAGCTATTGAATGCCTCAAAGTGCAGATCGATTGGTTATTAAAGATAGGAACTGTGATTTTTAAGTTTCATGAAAAGAAACACATTTCTGTTATGTCTCTGAGCTGTGGATCAAGACAGAAGTTTAAGTGAATAGTTCAAAGGAAACTACCTTTTAAGTTTTCTGCGATTTTTTTTTGGGGGGGGCGGGTTCTTTGTTATTCTTGTTCAAATGCTGATACGTCACGAATCTCTCTTATAACAACATATAAAATTACCAAGAGATGTTTGGCACAAGCACCGATTTTAGCTATTCCTCACCAACTTCTCAAAACGTGGCTACACGAAATTTTTACTGAAAATTTTCTTAAAGTAAAAAAGCACTTCAAAATTGTATATTTAAAAATAACATTTTAAATTCTGATTTAACACACACTGTATTAACCTAAATAAAAGCCAAATTCCTAAAGTAATTACAGAAATATGGGTGCCCACTAAGCTTTATTTTCTTTTATGTTTCAAAAACTGGCAGGTATCTTGGGTCAGTCATTAGGGTCTTCTCCATTGTCTACAGTTAGGGCCCTGATTATAAATATAGTATGGAATCAACCTCACAAACTGTATATGTGCTGGGCTAGGCATTGTATGGGTTATTTTTTGAAAAACAGTAGTAAAATACCATTATTATTTTTTAATCACTAATAGTCTTTTAAATAATTCACAAAATATCTACATTTTGAAAATACATGTAGTTTTCTATCTTTTCTAGTCTTAATTTTTCATTATTATGAATGTTTAACTAAGAACTTACAAGCATCATCATCATCATCATCAACTCCTTGGTTTACAACTTGGAAGAGTACTGAAATTATGTTACTTTCTTTGGTAATCTAGTGGTGTTGGCATTAAAACTTGATCAATAACGGTACTTTATGTTTTACACATTGTTATGCCACTTTTCACATAAATAATTTGGGATCTTCTAATTTTCTTGAAAAGAACTGTACTATCTAGAGCAAGGCAGCAGTTCATGGAAGTATGGAAATGAATGAACTACGTGAATTTATAGGTTAATATGTCTTGATTGGCTGTTATTTACTAAAATGCTAGTTTCTTATAGTTCGACCAATCAAATATATTTTTCTTTAATGATAATTACAAATTAATTTTAGTAAAGTTATGCCCAAGGCTTTAAATGAACACATTTGGATAACCTGGGTGGCTCAGTTGGTTAAGTGTCCAACTTTGGCTCAGGTCATGATCTCACAGTTCACGGGTCTGAGTCCCGCATTGGGCTCCCTGTGCTGGTAATTCGGAGTCTGGAGCCTGCTTCGGATGCTGTCTCCTCCCTCCCTGCCACTCCTCTGCTTGTGTTCTGTCTCTCTCATTCTCAAAATTACATTAAAAAAAAAAAAAAACATTAAAAAATAAATGAACACATTTGATCCGAAATGTATTTATTACTAGCAAAAAACTATGCTTCGTTTATTTTATATATAGACACACTCTGTTTACTTTAAAATTCAGTAATTGAACAAAGTCTAACAAATCATCAAGGTCCATATGGTGCTTCCAATTAAATAAGTTACTGTTTTAAATATGCTTTCTATGTCATTACACATCACTTTTCTCACTTTGACAGGCACCTGTCAGCCCCTGTTCTGCTCTACATACCTATTTGTGAAATGTAAGATAATTTATTTCCTGTCATTATTGTTTAACATTTCTTTGCTCTACTGTCAAGAATTTCTGGCTAGAAGTCTTCATCTTGCCTTTGAAATATAAGTGGCCTTAGGGGGCTGGAAGACCCTGCTTTCCCTTCAGATTTGCATATGTATTGCCTTAAAACAGCTTCAGCACAGAAAGTATGAGAGGATTCTAAAGGCATTTTCAAATACCCTTAAGGAAGGAAGATAGATAGCTATTCTACCTTTCCTCTCCTTCCCTTTACCCACTTCCCGTTTATATTGTCAGGCATTCAACAACTGCTTATTAAGTGGATATTGCATTCCAGACACTGTCAGATGCCTAAGCCACAATGGAACAACATCCCGTGAGGAGTTTTAAGAGTGAAACCATAGGGCAACCTACCACAAAAGTAGTAAAATCATATGATTTGTTCTCTCTTCACTTTTACTTTTGTTCTGAATATACTGATCGATATGCTGGTATTATTCTCCCAGGACAAAATGGAATGCAGTAATATGATATGATTAGATGCAAAATTCTCACCTTCCTGTAAAGAAAATATCATGACTTTCAGACTACTTTAAATTTTTAAGTGAATAATTATGGACAATACAAATTGTTTACTCTGAGACAATTATGAATGAACTGACCCAATATGTGTAACAGGTTTACTCGTGAGAGCAAACCACTGAAGCAACTCCCTCTATGATTCTGTAAGGCCAGATAACATAGGACGATGCCAATGCTATTTAAAGTTTGTTTGTTGAATCTCTACACCTTTAATTATGTATTTATTTATTTAATCTCTACACCCTACATGGGACTCAAAATCACAACCTCAAGATCAAGAGTCATATACTCTTCCATCCGGGCCAGCCAGGCGCACCAATTCTTATTTAAACACCAAAGCACAGAGACAGCCAAACAAGCTTTCATTTATAACAGATTGTAGAAATAAACGACCATGAAAATAACCAGTCTATGAATAAAAAAAGAGAGAAAAGGAAGTAAGGGCCTTATATCATCCAAGCAGTCAATTTTCTACAATAAGCAATTCAAATTTAGCATTCAATGTCTTATTTCATAATTACAACATCTCAAAGGCTTTGAAGGCAGGGCACATGGCCATTATAGGGCCAAGAAACTTTGCATTAATGCACAGTATTCCTGCTAATAATATCATGGGCATGTCAAAACTCAAAACTTCCTCTGTCTTCTCCTTCTTAGTAAAAAAATTGGCTAAAAGAATAAAAGTCTTTGTAGAAGGTCAAAGGGTAGCACAGAAGAAAGTAATTGAGGGATCTAATTTTCATGGAACAATCTTAAAAACCATTATTGGATTTTTGACTAGTGAAAGAAAATGTGTTGCATTCATTTAGTGAATTCAAATGTGACTCAATCTGCTAATGTGAAAATGCAGAGTTATGACCTACTCACCCATGCTAATGACTATGTCATTTACATGTGTTTGCCACTTTAATAGGGAATAAATGGTTGAAGATTTTATAAAGAATTCATTTGATTCTCCTAAGATGTCTAATGACAGAAAACATCTCAAGTAGAAAACTATTAAAAGATTTCATTTTGTACCATTTTCCACAAAAATGCATTTCTTTTTCAATATCTACTACCTCAATTAACACAAGCTGAGAAAAGTTAACTGTTTTATTATAGCTACAGATATGATATATTTTGGTTGTAGTAGGTTAACCAAGAATGAATTTCTAGTAAGTTACTTTAAAATAGTATTTTTACATGGATCTAAATGTACATATTTTTCCTGGTTATAGCCCACTCTGAGACATAAGTCTTGATAAATACTGAAATATCCGTGATCCCCTGCAAGTTAGAATGTTAGACTCTTATTATTCCAATATAGATAATATAAAGAAAAAACCCAGTAAAAACTATCTAAAATTTTTCAGAAAAAGTAGAGTCAAAGGAAATATAAAATATCATCAGTAATCCAACTCTGGGCTTAAAATTTCAGTATTTCACTATCCTGAATAATCCCATACAAAAGCTGTATCTCAAATATTTAAAATTTATTTTAATATTCAAATGAAGTAATATATGGTTATTCATGTGAATCTAAACAACACACACATTAAGAAACAACAGATATATTATAATGATTATATAACTTCAGCCCATTATTATAACATATTCATATATTTATTTGACATATTAACATAATAGAATAATGTATAACTGCTGCAATATTAGTAAATGAAGTGAAGTATTATTGGAAAGATTTATTTATAAACAAATGATACCCAAACCATCTTCCTAAGACAGAGTCTTAAATATATTTCAAGATTTACAATTTTATAATCTATATATGGATGTGGAGGAATGCTTATGCGCTAAATTTGGCTATAATTATAAAACTATCACTGTTTATATAAAGGTCAATAAACATCAAGTTGTAATGTTATTATGTTATCAATCATTAGCATTGCTAGGGTTGTATAAATGAAAATATTTAGAAATAATAATGTCAACAAAGCATGCCAGTTTAATAATTTACTGGAATAAAACTTTTAAAATTATCCATTAATGATAAATACATTTAATAATATTTAAAAGAAATAATGTAGAATATAGCTAAATAAAAGAAATATTTTCAAAGAAGATTTAAAAATAACCATTTATAAATTTAAATGCATATACCATTTAATAAGATAGGATTAGGGTTGTAGGCTGAATTCTTAGGTGTCCCCATGACCTTCTTTTCTCCTATTGTTACTTCTGTGACTATGTTACCTTACATGGCAAAAGAGATTCTGCAGATGTAATCAACATTACTAATCATGTGAATTTAAGACAAGAAGATTATTGGGGTGGACCTAACCAAATCACATCAACAATTTAAAAGCAGAGTTTCCTCTGGCTGGTAGTAAAAGAATTCAGACATCTAAAGCCTAAGAAGAACTTGATGAGTTTATTATTGCTGAAATGGAAGAGGTCAGATGGTAAGGACCTGGAAGTGGCCCACTGGAGCTGAGAACAGTTTCTGGTTGACAATAAGCAGAGGATTCTGATAAGATTTTGAAGGACCTTGGAAGTAGATTTTTACCTAGTCATGCCTCTAGATCAGGATGCAGAGAGACAATCCCTTTGATTTCAGCTTTATAGGATTCTGAGCAAAGGACCTTGCTAAAACATGCTAACATAATTGGATAGGTGCTTAGCAGGCTTATTTTAATTAGCAATAAAAAATGAGTTTCCATTAGCATGTCTCTAAAGGGCCTGCATACATTCTTCATTTAAAATGTTTAATTATGGTATGCAATCGCCCCAAAATAACATTGTATGTATAAATAGCAAAGAGCATCAATGATAAATGTTATACCAAATTATAAAAACAGAAGGTCCTTGACTTACGATGATTCAACCTAACAACTTTTCTACTTTACAGTGGTGTGAAGGTGATACATATTTAGTAAAAATCATAATTTGAATTTCAAATTTTGATATTTTGCTGGACTAGCAATCCATACTATGATATACTCATGATGCTGGGCAGTCTCCATGAGCCACAATCTCTAGTCAGCCATGTGGTCAGGACAATCAACAACCAACACGCTCACAACCATTCTGTATCCCTACAACCATTCTAATTTTTTACTTTCAGTGCAGTTCAGCACTTGGTTATAAACTAGGCTGTGTGTTAGATGATTCTGCCCAACTGTAGGCTAATGTAAGTGTTCTGAAGACATTTAAGACAGGCAAGGCTAAGTTATGAGTACAGTAGTTGAGCTGTATTAAATGCATTTTCAACTTCCCATATTTTCAATTTACAATGGGCTTATCAAGACATAAGACAATAAACTTAGGAATATCTCCAGTCATAAACTATAATAGTAGGATTACCATGTAGTATTTGAATTTTTGAATTTTCAGGGAAAATTCAAATTATAGAAGACAACTCACAGATCACAAATAATGATAACTAGTCCTGCACATAATTCAACTGAATCATGTTTGTTATCACCAGGACAAACATGAGACCACACAGAAGATTGTTCTTAAGCATTTACTAAATGTTATATTTTACTATATTTACTTAGTAATTTTTACTAATGTTTTTTGAGTGCCTTCTCTGCGTCCAACACTGCTTTAGCCATCCTTTCTCATTTATTCATTTATCACCTGTGATCTGGCTATTCTGTATGTGAGAGAAAATACAGAATAACTTAAATAGCAGAGAATTTTATTTCTATTATAGAAGAAGCCTGAAGGAGAACACTAGGGATAGTAAAACGGTCCATGGTATACAGGACTCAGGTTCTCACTCTTTTGGTGATCCACCAAACTCAGCATATGATTGTAGCTCATGACATGAGAAGCATCAGGTATCAAATCATATTCCACAAACATTTCCCTCTTAAGAGATATTAGCCACAATCAGGTTATATTGGCTACAATTACTTACAAAAAAAGTTTGAGAAATATTACCTTATTTCAGGTATCCAACCAAAATTCAAAGATTCTACAACTAAAGAAGAAATAGAGACCCAATATTGTGACAGTTTCCCTCCACTTTTTATAAAAAATACAGGACAGACACAATATTTTGCATATGAGAAAACTGACAGAGAAGTGAAGTGACTTTCACAGGTCCTCATACAATATGGGAGTTAGGATACACGCTCATGCTGCCCAACTCCAGAGCACCGCTACACTAGGTATAGACTGTGAAACAGTACTGGACTACAAACAGGACACTACTATCACACCAGGAGATGAGTGCAAAAATGGAATTATCTGCATTGCTGCAACACTGACATAAATGAATTTTTATTTTGATAAAGTATTGGTCCTTGATTGATGGAGTGAGGAAATGGAATCTTTCAGAGATATTTAAGAAGTATTCTTTTACTTTTTTTTTTTTTGTGAAGTAAACTCTACCGTCAATGTGGGGCTAGAACTCATGAGCCCAATATCAATATCAACAGTTGTGTGCTTTATCAACTGTACTAACCAGGCACCCCTAAGAAGTACTATTTTAAAGACTGCAATCTAATCATTATGATGACTTGCTGGATATTTTAATTCTTCAAATTTGCAATTATTCTTTCCTTTACAGATTAAATAAAATTGTCCTATTCTCATTAAACAAATTGTGAAATGTCCAGTGCTTTCCTGGACATCTGTGGACTCCCAGAGAAGTATATCTTCATTGGTATTTTTCTTTCCAATTCCATGATCTCTCGAGTTTTCTTCTTTGCTTCCTGTAGTCTCTTCTCCCTCACCACTACCAAAGCATCATATCTACTATTTTGTCCTATTTGTTCCATCCCCTCATACTTCCTCTCTAGTAACCTCCCTGAAATTTCATTTTTTATTATGCAAAGGTATTGTCATTTTTCTTTTACTCACTCACTCATCACTTTATTCTTTTAAGACTCATCAGGAACCTTACAACTAACAGAGCTAGAAAAAAAAAGAACTAACAAAATCCAAAACCAATAAAAGGAAGGAAAAATAAAGATTAGAACAGAAAAAAATGAAATGGAAACTAAAAAAAAAAAAAAAAAAAAAAAAGAACAGAGCAATGAAACCAGGAGCTGGTTCTTTGAAAAGACTGACAAAATTGATCTTTATCCAGACTCATGAGAGAGAGAGAAAGAGAGAGACAGAGAGAGAAACAAAGAAAACTAATAAAAAATAAAAATCAGAAATAAAAGAGGAGAAGTAACAACCAGCATCACAGAAATGCAAAAAAAATTACAAAGAATATTATGAAAAATTATGTGCCAACAAAGTTGACAACTGAAATGAAATGAATAAATTCCTAAAAGCATATAACCTACCAAATCTGAAGCAGGAAGAAATAGAAAATATGAATAGACCAATTACCAGTAATGAAATTGAATCAGTAATCAAGAAACTCCTAAGAAACAGAAGTCCAGGACCAGAAGGCTTTCCATATGAATTCCAAGAAATATTTAGAGAAAAATGATTCTTAAACCATTCCAAGAAAATAGGAAAAAAAAGGAAAACTTCCAAATTCATTCCATGAGGCTAGCATTATCCTCGTATCACAACCAGATGAAGATACTACAACAAAAAAGAACTACAGGGCAATATTTGTGATGAACACAGATGCAAAAATCCTCCACAAAATACAAGTAAACCAAATTCAGCAATGCATTTAAAAAAATTGTTCACCACAAACAAGTGGGATTTATTTCTGGGATGCAAGAATACTTCAATATTAACAAATCAATCAATGTGATACATTACATCAATAAGAGAGAGATAAAAAATACATGTTAATTTCAACAGATGCAGAAAAAGCATTTGGCAAAATACAACGTCCATTTATGATAAAGATTCTCAACAAAGTAGGCTTAGAGAGAGCATATCTCAACATAATAAAGGTCACATATAAACAACCCAGAGGTAACATCATACTCAGTGGTCAAAACTGAGAGCCTTCAGGAATTTGACAAGGATGCTCACTCTCACCACTTTTATTCAAGATAGTCCCATTCAGGGGCATCTGAGTGATGGCTGAGCATCCGACATCGGCTCAGGTCATGGTCTCATGATTCATGGGTTTGAGCCCCATATCAGGCTCTGTACTGATACCTTAGAGCCTGAAGCGTGCCTCAGATTCTCGTGTGTCTCCTGCTCTCTCTGCCCCAGCCTGAGCGCTCTCTCTCTCTCTCAAAAATAAATAAACTTTATTTTTTAAATAAATTGATTCAATAAGGTTGAAGGATACAAAATCAATATACAGAAATCTGTTGCATATACTAATAATGAAGTAGCAAAACAAACAAAGCAATCCCATTTAGAAATGCATCAAAAAGAATATAATATCTAGGAATAAGCTTAACCAAAGTGGTGAAAGACCTATAATCTGAAAACTATAAAGTATTAGTAGATGAAATCGAAGATGATGCAAAGAAATGGAAAGACAATCCATGCACATGGACTGGAACTACAAATATTGTTAAAATGTTCATTTTAGAGGTGCTTGAGTAACTCAGTTGGTTAAGGGTCTGACTCTTGATTGTAGCTCAGATCATGATCTCCTGGCTTGTGGGGCTGAGCCCCATGTAGGCTCTGTGCTAACAGTGCAGAGCCTGCTTGGAATTCTCTCTTTCCCTCTGCCTCTTGCTCACACATGTGAGGTGTGCACTCATTCTCTCTCTTTCTATCTCTCTCTCAATATAAATAAATAAACTTTTTTTTAATTCATTCTACCCAAAGAAATCTACAGATTTACTACAAACCTTAACAAAATACCAACAGAATTCTTTACAGAACTAGAACAAACAATCCTAAAATTTGTGTAGAATCACCAAAGATTCTTATTATTCAAAAAAATATTGAAAAAGAAAAACAAAGCTGGAGGTATGACAATTTCAGATTTCACAATATACCACAAGGCTGTAGTAATCAAAACAGTATGGTAATGGCAGAAAAACAGGCACATGGATCAAAAGAACAGAATAGAAAGCCCAGAAATAAACCCATAATTATATGCACAATTAATCTATGACAAAGGAAACCTGAATATACAATAGGGAAAAATAGAAATGGTGTTGAGAAAACTGCAATAAACGGTGTCGGGAAAACTAGACAGCCACATGCAAACAATAACATGAGACCATTTTCTTACACCATTCACACAAATAAACTCAAATGGATTAGGGATCTAAATGTGAGAACTGAAACCATGAAAATTGGAGAAGAGAGCATAGGCAATAATTTCTCAGACATTTGTCAAAGCAACATTTTTCTTGATATTTCTCATGCAGCAAGGGAAACAAAGGCAAAAATAAACTAATAGGACTACATTAAAATAAAAACCTTCTATATAGCAAAGGAAACAATCCACAAAACTGAAAGGCAAACCCGAATGGTAGGAAATATTTACAAATGATATAGCCAATAAAGAGTTAGTATCCAAAATAACTTACACAACTCAACATCAAAAAACCATCCAATTCAAAAATGGGCAGAAGACACAAACATTTATCCAAAGAAGTCATACAGATGGAGAATAGATACATGAAAAGTTAATCAACATCACTCATCATCAGTAAAATGTAAATCAAAACCATACTTGTCAGAATAGCTAAAATCAAAAACACAAGAAACAAGTGTTGGAGGGGATGTAGAAAAAAAGAACCCTTGCATCCTGCTGATAAGAATGCAAACTGGTGTAACCACCATGGAAACAGTATGGAGGTTCCTCAAAATATTAAAACATAAAGTTACTATATGATCTAATATTCCACTATTGGGTATTTACCCAAAGAATCAGAAAACACTAATTTGAAAAGATATATGCACCCTTATGTTTATTGCAGCATTATTTACAATAGCCAAGATATGGAAGCAACTCAAGTGCCCATCGACAGATGAATAGATAAAGAAGATTTGGAATATATGTGTATATATACCAAATACATATATATATATATATACATACACAACTCAGCCACAAAAAAGAATGAAATCTTGCCGTTTATAGCAACATGAATAGATCTAGAGAAATAAGTCAGAGAAAAACAAATACTAGATTATTTCACACATATGCACAATTTAAGAAACAAAACAAATGAACAAAGGAAAAAGAGGCAAATAGAAAAGCCAGGCTTTGATTATAGAGAATCAACTGGTGGTTACCAGATGTTAGATGGGTGGGGATGGGTGAAATAGGTATGGAGCATTAAGAGTACCCTTATTGTAATGATTACTGAGTAATGCATAGACTTTTTGAATCACTATATTGTACACCTGAAACTAATACAATGCTATATGTTAATTATAGTAAAATTAAAGATAATAAAAAAGATAATTAAAAATGAAAGAAAAAAATATCCATATATCTACTAAAAAAAACTGCATATAATTTTTGACTTGTCCAAAATTTACTAAGAGCCTACTACAGATTAGAAAATGTATCCATAACATAAACTGTCAATTAACACATTTTATATGTCATATGTGTTATGTATTACATTCTTACAATAAAATAAGCTAGAAAAATGTTATTAAGAAAATTATGAGGAAGAGAAAATCCATGTGTAGTACAGTACTGTATTTATTTTTAAAAATCCATATATAAGCTGACCCATGTAATTCAAACCCATGCTGTTCATGAGTATATGAAAAAAATGTAATCTCAACCAGATAAGTAAGTGGAAAGAGAAGAGTCTATTAATGGCCTCTTAGATCACTGTGGATATTCTTGGTATTATACCAGAACTTGATTAGTAGTAGGTTTCTTAACAGTTGCTACCAATGTGGAATCTGAACCCTTATCAGTAAACAGCTGAAATATTTTTCCTGCTGATATTTGTTTGTTTTAAAAAGCATCCTCTCAAGGCAAGATGGCGGAGAAGTAAGGAGCTCCGTACTTGCACTCGCGCCCATACATCACACAGAAAAGATCTGAAGCCATTGGAAACCATACAAAACCTGAGAGACTCAGAGAAAAAGGACGCAGAATCCACTGAGAAAGCCTTCTAACGTGAGTGCGAACCGGGGAAGGTAAAATCGGGCCAGGATCGGAGCCTCCAGGGTGGGAGGCGATCCCCCTCTACCCTCTACGGGGAGTGAGAGGGGAAAAGGAGAGAGTCCGAGACAGAAAAATCTCCGTTCGGTGCATAGAAAGACCGTACTTGCCAAATACCTGCACACCGGGTCCCCTCGCGCCAACTGGTCCTGGGGGAGGCTGAGCACACAAACTGCTTCTTTGTGCCGCTACTGGAGGTTGGTTTTTAAAGCGGCGTGGGCGCGCCTGCCGCCATTGTAGCTCCAGGGCGGCTGGGACCCCTGAAGGAGACGCGCAGACACCGGGCGTCCGCGCTCCTGGCTGGCTGGAACTCGAGAGGGAAGGCAAAGAGCTAAAAACTGGGAAATTTGCCTGTGAGTTCGTGTTTCGGGTGACGAGCCATAGAGAGACCCGGTTTTCCTCACTCCAGCGGCGGCGCGCCTGCCGCCATTGTAGCTCCAGGGCGGCTGGGACCCCTGAAGGAGACGCGCAGACACCGGGCGTCCGCGCTCCTGGCTGGCTGGAACTCGAGAGGGAAGGCAAAGAGCTAAAAACTGGGAAATTTGCCTGTGAGTTCGTGTTTCGGGTGACGAGCCATAGAGAGACCCGGTTTTCCTCACTCCAGCGGCGGCACGCCTGCCGCCATTGTAGCTCCACCACTGCTGGGACCCCTGAAGGAGACACACAGACACCGGGCGTCCGCGCTCCTGGCTGGCTGGAACTCGAGAGGGAAGGTAAAGAGCTAAAAACTGGGAAATTTTCCTGTGAGTTCGTGTTTCGGGTGACGAGCCATAGAGAGACCCGGTTTTCCTCACTCCAGCGGGCTCAGGCTACGCGGACCCGGCAGGCAAGCCCCCGCGCATGCGCACCAGCCTGACCCAGAGAAGGAAGCAGCGATCCTGACTCCGCCCCCAGAGCTCAGCAGGGAGCCTGGAATTGCCCGAGGGGGTTGTCTGGGAAGCTGTGTCTAAGGCAACTTCAGCGGGCGCGGGCTGGGATTTGGAGATTGGAACTGGCCTGGGTTGAAGAGTGCAACCAACTTCGGCTGCGTCCCCGGAACGGGGAGTTGACACGCCAAAAAAAAAAAAGCGAGCTGCAGCGCGGGGTTCAAGAAGGGACTGGAGCACCGTCACTCTCCTCCCCACAATCGCCAAGGCAGGACCCCCGCCTGAGGCATTGGATCACGCCACGCCCATCCCTGCCTGAGAGGTGCCCTCCTCCCTTTTTTTTCTTCTTTTTTTTTTCCCCTTCCTTTTCTCGTTTTTTCTTCTTCTTTCTCTTTTCTCGCTTTTTTCCCCAAAACACTGACCTGATTAACTCTGGTTGCCAGCTTGCTTAAACAATCACAAGTCCATTCTGTAAATGTAAATTCTACACCTACCGACTTTTTCAGCTATTTCTCTCAGGAGTAATTAGACTATATAGTTTCTCTGGATAATTCCAGCATCCTTCTCTCACCTATCCAACCATATTCTATCCTCTACCTCTTTGAAAAAAGTTTCTTATCCCTTCTGCCTGTTCATTCTATTTCCAAATCTGCCTTGTCTCACCCTGCCTTCTCTCTTTTTCTCTATGCTCTTCAACCAGCGCTGCATACACACGGCTATTTAACTGTAGCTGGGAAATCCAGGTATATGCTTTAAACCGTACTTTGTCCATCGGTTTTCTTCTTTTTTCCTTTTCTTTTCCCCTTTTTGACCCTTTTATGTATTTTATGCTCCCTATTATTCGCCCTCCCTCCTCCATCTTTTCTATTAACTTTTTCGTTTTCCCTCTCACTTTGCATGTTAGTTGAATCAGCCTGTGCGTTTGTGTGCTCCTGCTCCCTGTGTGTTTGTCTGTCTGTTTTCTTTTCCAGGGCTACCTCAAGAAACAAGCTAGAGTACACAAGGTGAAGAGTCCCAAATATCACTACGAATAGGAAAATGAAATAACTAAGGTCCCAACAAGAGTGACCGAGGGATACCATTCAAAAAACAATCTCTGAAAGGATAGGCCCTGGAAAGTCAAAGAGTTTCTTGGATATAGCCGTGCTCATAGAAACAGAGAGCATAACAGGTCTTTAAAACCAACAAGAGCCGGAAAGCTAACTAAAATGACTAAACGAAAGAGCTCTCCTCCAAAGAAACTCCAAGAAGAAATGACAGCTAATGAACTGCTCAAAACAGATATCAGCAGCATAAGTGAACAAGATTTTAGAATAATAATGGTGAAATTAATAGCAGGGCTTGAAAAAACATAGGGGACATCAAAGAAACTATGGCTACAGACAGAATGGAAAATAAAAATAGGCATGAAGAATTAAAAAATGCGATAAATGAGATCCATAATAAATTAGAGGCCTCCAATGCACGGATTGAAGAGGCAGAAAGGAGAATAAGTGATTTAGAAGACACCATTCTAGAAAAACAAGAAGCTGACAAAAAAGAGACAAACTGATCCAGGAACAGGAAAGAAGAATTCGAGAGCTCAGCGACACAGTCAAACGCAACAATATCTGTATCATAGGAATCCCAGAAGAGGAAGAGAGAGGGAAAGGTGCTGAAGGAGTCCTGGAACAAATTATAGCAGAGAACTTCCCCAACCTGGGGAAGGAAGTAAATGTTGAAATACAAGAGGCTCAGAGGAACTCCCCTCAGACGTAACTTGAATCGATCTTCTGCACGGCATATCATAGAAAAATGGCAAAATACAAGGACAAAGAGAGAATTTTGAAAGCAGCTAGGGAGAAAAGGGCCCTCACATACAAAGGGAAACCCATCAGAGTGGTGACAGACCTATCTACTGAAACGTGGCAGGCCAGAAAGGAATGGCAAGAGATCTTCAATGTGATGAACAGTAAAAATATGCAGCCAAGAATCCTCTATCCAGCAAGCCTGTCATTCAAAATAGAAGGAGAGATAAAAACCTTTCCAAATAAACAGAAATTGAAAGAATTTGTCACCACGAAGCCAGCCCTACAAGAAATCCTGAGGGGGATGCTCTGAAGGAAAGGTTGCAAGGAACAAAGATTCCAGAGACACCACCACAAACATGAACCCTACAAAAGATACAAAGACTCTAAACCCACATATTTCAATAACAACACTGAATGTCAATGGGCTGAATGCTCCAATCAAAAGACATAGGGTAGCAGAATGGATTAAAAAACAAAATCCATCTATATGCTGTCTACAAGAAACTCATTTTCGACGGGAAGATACCTTCAGATTAAAAGTAAGGGGATGGAGAAATATATATCATGCTACAGGAAATCAAAAGAAAGCCAGAGTAGCGATACTTATATCAGACAAACTGGACTTTAAATTAAAGACAATCAAAAGAGATGAAGAAGGGCACTACATAATAATTACAGGGTCCATCCATCAGGAAGAACTAACAATCATAAATGTCTACGCACCGAATATGGGAGCACCTAAATATCTAAAACAATTAATCACAAACAGAAACAAGCTTATAGATAAGAATGTGCTAATAGCAGGGGACTTTAATACTCCACTTACAGCAATGGATAGGTCAACCAGACAGAAAATCACTAAAGAAATAATGGACTTGAAAGACACATTGGACCAGATGGACCTGACGGATATATTTAGAACTTTACATCCTGAGGCCAGGGAATTTACTTTCTTCTCAAGTGCGCATGGCACATTCTCAAGATAGATCACATACTGGGACATAAAGCAGCCCTCAATAAATATAAAAGAATAGAGATCATACCATGCACACTGTCAGATCACAATGCTTTGAAAGTTGAAATCAATTACAGGAAGAAGTCTGGAAAACTTCAAAAAACATGGAGGTTAAAGAACACCCTTCTAAAGAATGAATGGGCCAATCAGGCAATTAGAGATGAAATTAAAAAATATATGGAAACAAATGAAAATGAAAACACAACAATTCAAAATCTATGGGATGCGGCAAAGGCAGTCCTAAGAGGAAAGTACATTACTCTCCAGGCCTATTTCAAGAGATTAGAAAAAGCGCAAGTACAAAATCTAACAACTCACCTAAAGGAACTAGAAGTAGAGCAACAAGAACGCCCTAAACCCAGTAGAAGAAGAGAAATAGTAAAAATTAGAGCAGAAATAAACAACATAGAGACCAAAGAAACAATTGAACAGATCAAGGAAACCAAGAGTTGGTATTTTGAAAAGGTAAACAAAATTGACAAACCTCTAGCCAGACTTATCCAAAAGAAAAGAGAGAGCACACAAATAGACAAAATTATGAATGAAAATGGACTTATTACAACCAACCCCTCAGAAATACAAGCAATTATCAGGAATACTATGAAAAATTATATGCCAACAAATTGGACAACTTAGAAGAAATGGACAAATTCCTAACCACACATCACTACCAAAATTCACACGGGAAGAAATAGAAAACCTGAACAGACCCATAACGAGTGAAGAAATTGAATCAGTGATCAAAAATCTCCCAACAAATAAGAGCCCTGCCCTGATGGCTTCCCTGGGGAATTCTACCAGACATTTAAAACAGAATTAATCCCAATTCTTCTCAAGTTATTCCAAAAAATAGAAAGCGAAGGAAAACTCCCGGACTCATTTTATGAAGCCAGCATCACACTGATTCCCAAGCCAGACAGAGATCCAGCAAAAAAGGGAACTACAGGCCAATATCCTTGATGAATACGGATGCAAAAATTCTCAACAAGATCCTTGCAAATCGAATCCAACAGCATATCAAAAGGATCATCCACCAAGATCAAGTGGGATTCATTCCTGGGTTACAGGGTTGGTTCAACATTCGCAAATCAATCAATGTGATCCATCATATCAATAAAAGAAAAGATAAAAACCATATGATCCTGTCAATAGATGCAGAAAAAGCATTTGACAAAATACAGCATCCTTCTTAATAAAGACTCTCGAGAAAGTTGGGATAGAAGGAACCTACTTAAACATCATCAAAGCCATCTATGAGAAGCCTTCAGCGAACATCATCCTCAACGGGGAAAAACTCAGAGCTTTCCCCCTGAGATCAGGAACACGACAGGGATGCCCACTCTCTCCACTGCTGTTTAACATAGTGCTGGACGTCCTAGCATCAGCCATCAGACACCAAAAGGAAATCAAAGGCATCAGAATTGGCAAAGAGGAAGTCAAACTTTCACTCTTCGCAGATGACATGATACTCTACATAGAATACCCGACAGACTCCACCAGAAGCCTACTAGAACTGATCCAAGAATTCAGCCAAGTTGCAGGGTACAAAATCAACGTACAGAAATCGGTTGCATTTTTATACACCAACAATGAAGCAACAGAAAGAAATCAAGAAACTGATCCCATTCACAATTGCACAAAAAACCATAAAATACCTCGGAATAAACCTAACCAAGGATACAAGAGATCTGTATGAGGAAAACTATAGAAAACTTATGAAGGAAATTGAAGAAGACACAAAGAAATGGAAAAACATTCATGCTCATGGATAGGAAGAATAAATATAGTTAAGATGTCATTACTACCTAAGGCACTCTACACATTCAATGCAATTTCAATCAAAATTGCACCAGCATACTTCTCAAAACTAGAACAAACTATCCAAAAATTTGTGTGGAACCACAAAAGACCCCGAATAGCCAAAGTAATCCTGAAAAATAAAACCAAAACGGAAGGGATCACCATCCCAGACTTCAGCCTCTACTACAAAGCTGTCATCATCAAGACAGTATGGTATTGGCACAAAAACAGACACATAGACCAATGGAACAGAATCGAGAACTCAGAAGTGGACCCGAAAGTATACAGCCAACTAATCTTTGACAAAGCAGGAAAGAATATCCGATGGAAAAAAGACAGCCTTTTTAACAGATGGTGTTGGGAGAACTGGACAGCAACATGCAGAAGAATGAAATAGATCATTTTCTCACACCATGCACAAAAATAAACTCAAAATGGATAAAGGACCTGAACGTGAGACAGGAAACTATCAACACCCTAGGGGAGAAAGCAGGAAACAACCTCCTTGACCTCCACCGCAGCAACTTCTTACTTGACACATCCCCAAAAGCAAGGGAATTAAGAGCAAAAAAAAACTGTTGGGACCTCCTCAAGATTAAAAGCTTCTGCACAGCCAAGGAAACAACCCAGAAAATTAATAGGCAACCAACCGAATGGGAAAAGATAGTTGCAAATGACATATCAGATAAAGGGTTGAATATCCAGAATCTACAAGGAACTCACCAAACTCCACGTCCGAAAAGCAAACAACCCAGTGAAGAAATGGGCAGAAGATATGAACAGACACTTCTCCAAAGAGGACATCCAGATGGCCAACAGACACATGAAACGATGCTCAGCATCGCTCCTCATCAGGGAAATACAAATCAAAACCACACTGAGATACCACCTCACGCCAGTCAGAGTGGCTAAAATGAGCAAATCAGAGAACTCTAGATGCTGGCGAGGATGTGGAGAAAACGGGCACCCTCCTACACTGTTGGTGGGAATGTAAACTGGTACAGCCCTCTGGAAAACAGTGTGGAGGTTCCTAAGGAAACTAACAGTAGAACTCCCCTATGACCCAGCAATAGCACTGCTAGGAATTTACCCAAGGGATACAGAAATGCTGATGCATAGGAGCACATGTACCCCAATGTTCATAGCAGCACTCTCCACAATAGCTAAAACCTGGAAAGAGCCTAAGTGTCCATCAACAGATGAATGGATCAAGAAGATGTGGTTTACCTATACCATGGAATACTACATGGCAATGAGAAAGAATGAAATCTGGCCATGTGTAGCAACATGGATGGACCTTGAGGGTGTTATGCTGAGCGAAATAAGTCAGGCAGAGAAAAACAAATATCATATGTTTGCACGTATAGGAGGATTAGGAGGAACTTAACAGAGGACCATGGGGGAGAGGAAGGGAGGAAATGGTGGGGGAAAGGGAGAGAGGCAAACGATGAGAGACTCTTGAATGCTGACAAAAACTGAGGACTGGTGGATGTAGGGGGGAGGAGGGGTGGGCATGGAGGAGGGCACTTGTGGGGATGAGCACTGGGTTTTTATGTGGAAACTAATTTGACAATAAACTATTTGTAAAAAAAAAAAAAAAAAGAAAAATCACCCTCTCCTTGTCAGATCCTCTAATTTCTTCAGAGAAATATCACTTTCTGAATTGTTTTAATACTTGTTAACTCCTCAAAGCACAAAAACTCTGTCCTTCACCACTGTCAGGATCTTTTGCATATGAGGTATACAGTTATGTATAAAAACCATCATTAACAATAAATACACACCTGTTAAGGAAATCAGAAAAAAAAAAGTACAAAGTTCTTTTGTGTAAGCCACCTAGTTTGTTGTAGTTTGTTATGGTGGACCCCACAAGGTATACACTAGGGGATTTTGCTTTTCAGAGAGCATAGTAAGCTTGATGAGTAGAGATGTACAGTGGAAAGATGCTGAATCAATTATAGGATACTTAGAAAAAAATGAGGATAGGAATTTAGTAATACTGAATGACTTGGAAGATTTGGACTTCTTGTATTTACTGAAGAAAACAGAAATGTAAACTATACCAAGATTAATACTGATGATCTTTTATGGAAGGATCTTATTCAAATCTGAGTACAATTTGCATAGTGGAACTATCCTTTTTGATGGTTGAAAATGAAGAGGTAAGAAGTTTTAGAGTATGCACAGTCTTATCACCATATGATTACCAATTCAGAATACATTGCTAAAGAAGGATTTCTGGTATATACAAAGAGAAATATTTAATTTGATGAGATAGCTAAAGAAATAAGTGGTATTTGAGAATATTGTTAAAGAATTTAGAATGAACCAATGCCTAGATCTATTTGATTGAAAAAAAAAATGGAGCTTCTGGATGGCTCAGTCAGCTCAGTATCTGACTCTTGCTTTCAACTCAGGTCATGCTTATAGTTCGTGGGATGGAGCCCACACCAGACTCTCACTGACAGCACTGTCTGACTCTATAGGTCCACATTGACAGCCTGGAGCCTGCTGGGAATTCTCTCTCTTTCTCTCTTTCTCTCTCTGCCCTTCTCCTCCTCGTGTGTGCACCCTCTCTCCCTCTCTCTTAAAATAAACTTTTTTTTTAATTTTAAAAATTATAGCAGTAATCTGACACACAGTGCCATATAAACAATGGACCCTTAATAAATGCTTACTGAAGAGAACAGCGCTGACTTACTGTCAACCAGGAAAGAGCTAAATTAAGTAATGAAGAAAAACTAACAGTGAGAAATAACAGAAAGATTAAGTTAGCTATTGAATTCACATACAATTGCAAGGCACATCATATAAAAACCCTAACAGAAATAACACAACACAAGAGAGTAAAGTCATTAGAAATCACAAACCCACTTTTCAGATAATGAGACCCAGTTTCATAATTGTGAGACTCATTTTCTGCAATTTCCTGGGGGAATTCTTTTTAACTTTCAACAACTGAGTATATTGGCAAATACTTGGCAACTCATATCTTAATAAGCAACAAAGAACAACCAATCAATAAACTGTGAAATGACAAATATTAGCAATTAATGTGGAGTATAAATTATAGCCACACGCAGTTAAATACACTCTAAAAAGTGTTGCTGCTTGACTTTAAGTGCTGGTAACATGTCCAGGGTTTTATGCTGTACTCCAAATACAGTGAGCCTCAGTATAAAGACCCCAAGTATTAATTGCTATGTACTCACCTGACCAGAATGTTACTTTATAAGTCTTTTGACAAGGTAACTCTTAACCGCTAGAAAATTTGGCAATATTTTCATTTGTGTTGAATGCTGTTAACTCCTACTTGAATGTATTATGTGATGAGGGAGCATAAGGCAAGCTGACAGGCTGCATTCCCCCTTTCCCCCACACCCCTACCCCTTGAGATATGTGTGATATTCCTCAGGCACTCCTGGCTGCCCAAAACCAAAGAAAGGGGGGAAAAACAAATGGTTAACTGAGAGAGATCATAGTCCTGCAGGACCTAAGTCTCTGTCACCCCTCCAGTGATGTGGGAATCAAAGGCAGAAGGAAATGGCAGACAGAATTGATTTCCTTATGACCTGCAGCCCATTGACCAATACTTGAGGCTGGCAGAGTAAAATGTTTCGCCAGGAACTCACTGTCTTAATGTTAATGTTTTGCTAGAGGGAAAAACAACTTAGCTTGACAATAGCTAGGCCTCCACTACCCTGTGAGTCTTCTTTAGCATATGAAAATCTCACTGGAAACTTCCCTTGGACTTTACCTCCCCCAACCCTATAGTATATAACCAAGTCTCTACTCATGGCACAGAGGCAGCTCTTCTTGCCCTTGGGTCCTCTTCTGGTGCTTCAATAAAATCACTTTTTTGCACCAAAGATGTCTTCAAGAATTCTTTCTTGGTCATCGGCTCCAGACCCCATGAACCCCACTGTCACTATCCAAAAAAAAAAAAAAACCCTCATCATTATGTCTTTGCTTTGTTTACTAAACATACATAGTTTATGCCTGTGCTGCACAAACAACAAATGTTTAGCACAGATGTCTATCTTTTTTTCTCTTTCTTGCTCTACATGAAAGAAGTGATACGTAAGTTTCTTCCTTGAATTTACCAATCAGATTCATTAAAGAGAAGGTGAAGCTGTCCTTAAAATTTCTAAAGGGTCACCAAAGAGGAGAAAGTATACTAACTGATGTGGTAATTTGAAAAAAAAATAAATAAATAATAAAGCCTAACCAGTTGTAGCTGTACAGCTATAAAGATTCAGTGAACTTAAAATTTTATTTTCATTTTGTTCTTTTAAGTTTTTACTTAAATTCCAGTTAGTTAACATACAGTATCATATGAGATTCAGGTGTACAATACAGTGATCAACACTTCCATACAACACCTGGTGTTACATCATCACAACAAAGGCACTCAAAATTCTTGAAATTAAAGCTGTCGATAGAAAACAAAGAGTGCTGAATTGTTCAAATCTGAAACTTAGATTGTTGATAGAAAACAAAGAGGGCTGAATTATTCTAATCTAAACGTTGGAACACTTAACTTCAGGAACTCTATTTGGCGTCATGACAAAAAAATAAACAAAACAACTTTAAACTTTACAGCCGGAACTCCAAGAACAATGCCTCAGAGGACGGCTGTAGAACTGCACACACCTCTATCACTTTGTAGCTTTGTATCTTACATTTGCAAAGTTCTTCATCTCGAAATGTGAAAAGTACTAAATCTGCTTTGTATAGCTTTGTGAAGATTACATGGGTCATCACAGAAGAGGCATTTAGAATAAAGCCTCAGATATCGTAATATGCAGTAAATATTACTGGCATTAGTTGTGATTGCATAACTAGGAGACCAGAACGTGCCTTTTTGGCTTAAGAACCATTTTGATCTGATTATTCTGAAAAACAGACACAGGAAAAGCTCTGGAAATAGTGTTACCTACTTGCAAGGCAAATTCACATTTACAAAGGAATTCTTCAATTGTACGCATGTCATCCTCTCTGTACCAGGAAGGGGAGGAGGACTCTAAAACGCAAGATACACATCAATGTGGAAGGTGCAGACTTAAGTCTGCATAACAAAACTGACCTTTGTTTACTGTACTATTGCTGCTAAGCTACCCATAACTTGCCTCCTCCATACTTTGCTTTGTTTTAGCTGAAGACAGTGCTTAAGCTCCAGCTCCAGCCAGCTCTTTGAGTTTACTGATCCCTGTTTCTCCCATGTGTCCATGAGAGATACATATTCATAAACTTTTGTTTGCTTTTAATCTATCTGTTGTGACAGAGTCCCCAGCCAAGAACCTAAAAGGGTAGAAGGATAAAATTTTTTTTTCTTTTCTCTACATTATTAGTGTAAATAATTTCACTAATGTTTACTGAGCTTCCACTATGTGAAAAGCGATTATAAGAAAAAGTAATTTATGTACTTTCTGAGTGACAATCAATTTTAGAAGTTCAGGTCAAAGTTTTATCACCCACTTCTACTGCTTCCACCATCTCCATCCCTCCAGTCTAACCACCTGAATGCAAAATTATACTCCTCGGCAATTTAAATTATGCCATTATTCCTTTGCTCATTTTTTATCACAGATTTAAGCTCTGTGGTGCTATGAAACCTGCAGACACAGAAGTTCATGATTTATGTATGTATTTGATAGCCTCACCCCTGACATCCTAGCCTCAAATCCAGACTCTTAAACTGCCCACTTAGCTCTGTTAACTGATTTTAATCTTGCATATTAGAGGAGCCATTCAAATGTTCTTAGGCATTATCATCTTGGCACTTTAATTGAAATATATCTTTACATTTTAAAAAAATGGAACATAACAGTGAAAAAAAGCAGCCCTTTATTCACACAATGTATGCTAATGTTGACCCAACTGCTCTTAGCTTTTCAAAAGACTCTTGTGATTTCCTGGAATTTCCTGAACTCAGCACTTTGATGACCATGGCTATTTTAACTTCATTGCTCTCCCAATTGCAAAGGAGCTTTTGACATTTGGATTTTGTGTTCATCTAATGGCAACTGCAATTAAAGCTTTCCCACATCAATGAGCTAACTTTCTAAGGCCATTTCAAAGGGTGAATTCAATATTCAAATTGCATGATGCTTATTGATCTGTGTGCTACTATTTGTGTGACTGGAAAAGTACTCATTAGAAATTTTACTGACAATATTGATTAAAAAAAGTAGTGAAGAAAACTAATTTCACTCAAGGATCCTGCATTCATATAATGAGAACACAGCTGAAGCCCAAATAATTAACTGGTTAGCATTAGGCGTAGGTAGAGAAATAAGCCAAATTCTCAGGCCTGACCAGTTCTTATTTTGAGAGGATGAGTATCCAAACTGCATTTCTAGATTCTTGAAGTACAATTTAATCACTTCAGAATCACTTTTAAAATGTCTCCCAAGAAACTGCAGGTTCAGATCGCTTAGAAATGAAAGCTTCCACTTTAGCCCCACGACCTCTAGTTGATTAAGGAATACTCGATGCCCATCATAGGTACACAGGTTATAAGTGAGCTCTTCCTTCTGTGAGTCCTATGGACATCTAACAGTGGATCTTTATGCTGCTGCTGTTAAGTATTTTCAATTTCAATTTTATTTTTATCAGATAAGAAAAAAACATAGGGAAAAAATAGAGTAAAACAAAGCACCCCAGAGAAACTTAGCAATGTTCGTTTCATGCACATTTCCCTGAGACTATATCTACCCATAAAAAGTGTACTGGAGAATTATTATAATTATATGAGTAAGTGTGCCTTTAAACATTTCATCTTTGCCAAAACATCTATTCACATAATTTCCAACTCTTTTTTCTAACTTGTTCATTGCATACAAAAAAAAAAAACAAAGAAAACAAAACAAAACAAAAAGTCACTTTGAATTATCTAGTAATCAGATGAAGAACAAATTGGAAGCTTTAACTTGGCTAACATCCTTTCCTAGGTTTGGTAACCTTTAATTAGCCAATGTAAAAAAACTGCTTTAATTAATTTTTATATGTGTATCTATATGAGAAAAAATAATAGAGGATATAGAATAATCATATAATCATTTGGGAAATAAAGTTTGCTGGCATTTCATGTATTTTTTTTCCTTGACCACTTTCATTACAAATGAAAAAAGGAAAGAAGGTAGATAGCTGCAGAACCCATGTTTTGAACTTGATGCAGATATTCAAGGAAAAAGCAACAAAATTTCAGCTGCAGAACCCATGTTTTGAACTTGATGCAGATATTCAAGGAAAAAGCAACAAAATTTCCCCTCATATTAAGAGAAATAGGAAAAAAGCAAAAATATATAAGGCAATAAAGACTCAGAAATACACTCTTGCCATCTCACTTTTGCCCCAAACTAGCCAGTAGCAAGAAAGCAGCTGATTTGTGATGACACTGTCTCTTTTAGCTAATAAATCACACAGTTGTTGAAGACACATCAACAGGCAATAACCGATGTTGTTAAAAAGTAGAATATTTATGTAACAGAATTTATACAATTAGGTCCTCATATGGTCTCTTGCTATAGACAGTGTAGTTATTATCATCCCCATTCTACAAAAGGAAATACTGAGATTCAGAGGGTCCACATGATTAACCTACAGTAACCTGACTAGTTGGCAGCAAAGGTACTAGGAACAGATATTTTCACACCTAGTGTAAGGCAATTATACTGAAACGCCCAGAATTCGAGAGAATCCCAAAATCAGACCACCAGAGACCAGAGTCAAAGCCAAGCGGCAAGGGTTGTTTATTTGCAGGTTCGAACCCGGACCTCCGCACACTCGTTGCCGGTGACGCTGAGAGGTCCTGAACAAAGCCTTTGCAGCCTTTTTATAGACAAAAGTAAACAAGTCATGGGGAGGGACAGGAGATTTCCATGGTTACAAGTTTCCCATTGGTTAACATTCAAATGTGAACATATACCGTATCTGATTGGTTCCCGCCATCAGGTTTTTTGCGGGATCTAATTACAACATTTGGGATACCTTTGAATTCAGCCTATCATAGAGCGAGTTTAAAGTCTTGTTTGGTGACTAACAGGTTAACATCTCTCTCTCCAGGCCCTTCCCTCAGCAAGGTAGGGGGTAGCCACTGGCCTTTTCGGATTGGCTGCCGCCAAGGTGGGGCGGGGGGGTTGAAGGAGGGAACATGAAGCTAGTCACTTGGGCAATCCGGTGGCGGGAAAGCAAGCCTTAAGCATTGTTACAGAAGCAGAAAGAGCTGGTTAGGTATTAGCTTCCCGCAGCGCAGGCATTTGTTCAGAAGCGGAAAAGCTGGTTAAGTTTTTGGTTTAGTTTATCTAGGCCTCTCAATACACAGACAGCAAATAGGAGAGGTGTGCATATATAGAAAAGAATATAGAGACAAGGAGGCAAACACATGTAGATAGAATATATATATTTTTATTGAAATTCTTGGTGTGCCTTTCTGTGTGTGTGTGTGTGTGTGTGTGTGTTTGTGTGTGTGTGTGTGTGTTGTGTTATGTGTGTAGAAGAGAGAGTGGGAATTAGAGTAATAATTATGGGTCTTGTTCTGGAAGCCAAGAGAGGAAAAACAAACCATTAGGATAATAAAGTCAATAGCAAAAGGAGTTGCTTCATAAGTTGAATGGTAATTGGTATAAAATAATGAATTCTGTTTGATAACTGCATCTGTTTTATGAAAAGATTATTTTATCTAGGTGATAATAGTGGGCATTTTTCAATGCATGTTTTGACTTTTCCTGATATGAGTAAAAAAAAAAAAACAAATAATATGAAGGGATATTCATATCTAAGTAAACAATATACTCTTAACAATTTTGTATGCTCACCAGCTGTCTAAATAATATCAAAATATAAGCATTTCTGTAAATATTTGAAATCATATATCCAAAGAATTTACACATATCTTATTATATGTGAATTTAGTTATTATGTCTTAAGTGCTTCAGTCTAATTCCTTTTATTACAACCAAATATCTATATATCATCTTTTTATGTGGGCTTGGGTAGGAAAAAACATGACTCTTTCTTAAGAAAATTTTCTAAAAACAACATGGTTTGTTTATACATCCGTTCATGCCTACCATATGACCAACACTGCATCAGTTTCCAGGAATATCAGGATCTAGAACATACAATCCTTACCCAAAGCAGATAAGGAAGAAAACAGACAAATTCAGGGTAGCTCTATAATATGACGACTAGGATAACTGAAGGTAAAACACTGAACAAAGAACACATATTGGAGGGCTCTTAACCTAGACTGGAGAGATCAGGAGAGAAGACATCTCAGCTTCAGAATTTCATAAGTGAACAAGATAGAGCCATATAAAATGAGGTGTGTTGGTGGTAAGGGGGGCAAGGATGGCATACTAAGCCTCTACAAGGTATTCTTAGGAGACATATCTTAAAAATAATGTAGTTAGAGTGGCTGGATTGGGAAGGCTTCTGTGTAATATACTTTAGCTGGAACATAAGACATTTAAGGAAAATGAATTGAAACCAAAATATAACAGGTAGATCATAAAGAGACACATGCACTATATTAAGAAAATTATTTGTGTGAAGACATTTGTGTATGTAAGATCCTGTTCAATATCTACCTTTTTGCCCTGAAAAGATTTATGTCAGTTGATTTCCACTTTGTAATTTATTTTGAAGTATCTTTTAAGATTCCCAAAATTGAGAATCCCAAATGTCTCATTGGTTAGAAAAATATTCCCTATTGCTCACCCTTTTGCACTCCTTCCCACCCCAAACTAAGGTTCTATACAATTTTCTTTATCACTTGTATCATGAAGGGTAGTTTTATCTTCATAAAAGATAATAACAAGAATGTCATAAAGAATAGGGGCTGATAATCCTTGTAATTTCATCTATGCTAATGAATTTCAAATGCTATTCATATTTCATATATATAGAGGATTTGTCACAACAAAAATACATAATACAGGTAGAACATTAAAAGTACAGTTACAAGTCGTCCTTCTCAACAAAACAGATTACATCTCATTGTCAATGGAATATTTGTAAGCTGTTAGCTTGAATAATGTGTGAGGTAAAGCATTTGACAGGTTAATTATACATTGCTTTAAAATCTATTTCCTAGCATTTTATTTGGAATTGGCTGTGTTTTAATTCCTTTGACTCTCTTTCTTCTATTATGGAACCAGAAAAAAATATCTTTTTAAAAATTTTACCTGAAAGATAAGGGGTCTCATTAGGCTCATTTCCTATCCTTTCCAAGCCTCTGCTTATATCCTTTATTGGTTGCTCCCTAAGGCAAAAGTCATTGCTAATCTTCAGTGGCCAATGCCTAAGATATTCTTTGGAGGCATGTTTTACTACTGAAGACGTATAAGTCTGAGCTACATGTTTTCAGACTAGTTTTCAGATTATATCTAGTCAGATTTTCTATCCAGACAACTGCTCTGTTTTGACATCTTCCATAGCTGCACCTTTCTTCTGGATAATTGCAGGGAATCTGGACACAATCACATCCAATCACAGCCCATTTCAGACTCAAGGAAAGAGAAGTGAAACAAGTTTTGTTTGACTGTCACGGATTAAGCAGTGTTCTTTAATGAGCTTTTATCACATCTCTAACTTGGAAGTTGTTAAGTAGTTGCCCAGTAATTGATACAGCAGTGCTTCATTTCCCATTTAACCCTGGTTTCTAGTAAGTGTAACGTTCTCAGACAGAATCCCAAGAGTAGAAAAGTCCTGATGTCAAAACCTTTTGAAAGATCAGTTATCACACAACAGACCAAGTACTAGACTATGTACATCAAGTGTTTTTCTAGTTATATATTGCCTTCCCTGATCTGTGATCATCATAAAGAAAAGTATCCAGAAATCCATTCATTCATCAACATGTTTTAAATATCTACTATGACTTTGTATATTTCTCATCCATATCTCCCCATTATAGTCCAGACTCATATGTTCAAAATCTACTTGATACCTCAACTTCTTTATTGGGTCTCATAAATATATCAAGACCAAAAGGGTCTGTCCTTCCAAAATTCTTCCCCAGATCAGTCATACTTGATTTCTCCTTTCTGACCCCTTATTTCTCATCTGACCTATCACCAAGTACTCTTAGCTCTATCTCCAAAATACATGTTGAGTCTATCTCCCTCTTTTCTCTTCTTCTGTGGACTCATACTCCAAATCCCCAACAGTTGTCATCTTAATTACTGCAAGTGAAGTAGTTAAGAATGATCTATTTGCCTCAAATTATCTGATCTTCATATAGGAATAAATAAATTACAGTATTTTACTGCTTAAAACCCACTAGGCTTCCAGTGGTTGAGAAGAAGTCCAAACTTGGTGGTATGTAGTCTAAAATATCCCATATATGATTAGTCCCCAACCTCATGTCTCACCACTTTCCTTCCTCCTTGATTTCTATGCCATGGACACACTGATTTTTGTTTGTGTGTTTCTATGCTTAGAACATAAGAGGCACATTTTTAGTTGCCAGCCATCCTTCAGGATCCACCAACAAAGTTTTCACCATCAAATCTTTTCACTTGCTGGCTTAATTTTGTCTTCACAAACTTGAAACTTATTTTATGTATTTGCATTTTCTATTATCTAAAAATACAATGAAGCAATATATTTTCTCTAAATATCATTTCCTATAGATTTTGAAATTATACAATATAATTCATTTTTAAACAATCTCTAATGCATGCCATAATTTTCTCTTTCCCTTACTCATTTCTTAGAAGGACATTACTTAAATTCCCATGTGCATATTTTCAGGGTCAAGGTTGCATTTTCCCTTTTATTATTAATTAATTTGATATTAATTTATCTATTTGCATCATCAACAGAAAATGTAGCTGAAGTGATTTATGATATTGGCAGTTAGCCAGTTTTCCCTTATGACCATTATTTTTTCACGATCAGTTATTTTTTTTAATGTCACAGTATATTGAAGAAGAAAGTGTGTTCCAGGATGGGTTCAAAAGTGCACATAAACACAAACAGTCATATGGCATCTTACACAGGGCTTAGAATCTGCAGTTAGTGCGTAACATAGAAACTAGCATGAGTCAGTATTATTTGAAAATCCTTCAAAAATGTTCTAGTTTTGTGACATACAAAATTCTATTATAAGAGATTAATACACCTTATCAGTACAGAATGAAGTCATTTGTTTGCATTTAGAGGCCACCTTATATTTTCTATTTTTTAAGAAGTGTGTACTTAAATAATAGAAAATATTTACAGCAGTCACATACAGTGTGAGAAGCAGTGGAGAACTGAAACTAAGTGAGTCTCCCATCTTGGGCTCATTTTAGAAATATGTTCACTGATGAGAATTTGGGCAGAATCACCTATGCTATTAAATCGTTATTTTGATCTGTCTGTCTCTCTCTTTCTTAGCCTCTGTCTCTCTCTGACTCTGTGTATGTGCATGTCATAGCATTCTAAGCACGTTTTCCCCTATAAAACTTTTTGCCATAGATTTTGTTCTGCTTGATACTAAAAACCACACCCTTGTCAATTTATTTGAACTTAGTACATATATCTTTGACAATCTCTTAGTCTCAGCCATTTTTTATTTAGGACATAGACCTACTAAAGAAATTATACATTTATTCTCCTATATATTTACTGAACTTGAGTCTCTCACTTTTGATGGTGTAATATACTCTTATTATTGTTATTCTTTTTATTTGTCTCTTCCCATCTAATTTGAAATTTACATATCCTTATGTCCCTTCCTATGAGTTGCTCATGGATCTTAAAATACATATTCAAATGCATACCCTCTATCAAAAGGTTCAGCAAATCTATCAAAATCTTTTCCTTTCTTTCAAAATCATCCAGAATCATAATTCTCTTTGACATTACTATTGGTAGAATACTTTCTACTAACCAATTTAAGTTGATTTTTAACATTTTTTCATGTAAATGTAACCATGAGGGGTAATACTGCCTGAGGGTAAATACAGCAGGCAGCTGTCCTATATGTTGGGAGAGAGTCTCTAGGCAGTCCTCCTGTTCAACTTTGTTATGAGAAGAATGGGTCCACCTTCAAGATGGAGAACTAAGAGGATCCTGGACTCACCTTCTGCCACAAACATGGAATGAGTGACTCCTGAGGATGAGGATATCAGGGAAGACCCATATGATAGCAGGTAGGAGAGGCTGGGATACCATCTTGCTGTAAACCCTACCCCTATGGAGCAACCCAATCAGGAGTGAACTCAAAACCTGAAGCTTCTCCCTGAGGAGCAAAGGCTTTGAACCCCACACTCGCACCTCCAACTTTTAAGATCTGCACCTGATAGACAAATCCTCAAAATACCTAGCTTTGAAAAACAGCAGAGCTTGTGCCCAAGAGACTCACAGGGCTGTAGCAATCTGAAAAACTACTCTTAAGAAACTTGCAGGCTTGGGCTGCAAGTGGGGCACCAGAGCAGACAAAAGCAGCAACAGTGAGGCACCCGAACTTTGTGTGGGAAAGGTTTGCTCGTTTCTCTTAGAATGTCAACCTGAGGGGTGGGCATCTGATTTAACTCACAAATGGGGGCTTGCTGGTGTGCTGTCTGAGGATGGAGACTGGAGGGCACCATCCCTGTACTCCTGTTCGGCGGTGATCCAGCCCATGGATGCCATCGTCTTTTGTTTTCTTTTGTTTTCTTTTCTTTTCTCTTTTCTCTCAAGGCTTTTTTTTTTTCTTTCTTCCTATTTTTCTTTACTTGTTTTCTCTTCTCTCCTGGCAAGTGTCATCTCCAAACTCTCTCTGCCTCACTCCAACTGGTGGCAGCCATCTTCATGTTCTACTCCTGTACTCCAGAGTGCTGTCTCATATAGAGGCTTTTACATGCATCTGGTGCCCTAGTTTTCATCTCTGGTGCACAATCCCCCCCACCCCCACCCCTGCACAAAGCGAACAGGGGATGCCCTTGATTTCCTGGCTCTGGTGACCAGGTGGCTTGTGTTGCCAGGTCCTACATGTCTACAACTATTGGAAAGACCAGTTCTTGGTAGGCTACCACCCCTTGGGCACTGCACAGAGAACTGACTAACACATGGCTTCAGCTTGTTTTCTATGAAAGAGGCCTATCTGCTTGCCCTGGAGCTTCATCCTGAGAGAAGGGCAGGTTTCAGGTTTCTATCATATCTAGAGGCTACAAAATGCTCTCAGAAAACATATGTCAAGAGACATCATCTTTGTGCTCTGCCTCTGTTTCACCACAGCCCAATAATATCTCCCAGAGAACCATTTATAATCTCATCTAGAGTCCTGATTTTTGTGACACAACTCTAGATCACCTGTAGACTGTATATATTTGCATACTTTAAAATGTGTTACCTAAGGGTTTGTCTTCCAATCATCCTGAATCTAGGTGTTGATTGAGATCCTCCCCATAGGGTCATTGGTAAGTCTTGATGCATGCCGCCATTAAAACAAACAAACAAACAAACAAACAAACAAAAACTCCACTTGGACAATCACAAAGGTCTGAGAGAAAGACAAGATCTTGGGAGGTTGAAAGATAAGGTTCCTGTCCTACATGAGGCCTGGCCTTCAAAACTAGGAGAAGAGTGAGTGCCTGAGTGGCTCAGTCAGTTAAGCATCCAACTTTGTCTCCAGTCATGATCTCACAGTTCATATGTCCAAGCCCCACATTGGGCTCTGTGCTGACAGCTCAGAGCCTGAATCCTGCTTTGGATTTTGTGTCTCCCTCTTTCTGCCCCTCTCCGCTTGCTCTCTGTCTCTCTCAGTCTCTAAAAAATGAATAAACTAAAAAAAAAAAACAAAAAACAAAAAACAAACACCTAGGAGAGGTCATTAATGCACAGAAACCAGTACAAAAATGTCAGGCAAAGTAAAGAAACAGAAGGATGTATTACAAGCAAAAGAAAAATATAAAATTTCAAGGTGCAGGAGGAGGTGAGCCTCAATGAAATGAAGACAAAGAGTTCAAAGATGTTCACTGAACTCAAGAGCAGGATGTATGAATGCAATGAGAACTTCCACAATAAGATGGTGAATATAAGAAAGTAAGAAAGAAGTCAGAGCTAAAGAGTGGCTATAACCTTTGCTATCACACTTCCCCACAAATGTTCTAATGGCATTTCTCTCTGATCAGATTTCTCAATCATATCCCAACTACTTTTATTTTCCAAAGAAAACTTTAAATTACTTTATCCTAATGACCTTTACTGCTATTTTTCAGAATTATAAGTTTAATCTGTATCTAATACCTTTTATTCTTCCAGTACAGTTTAGAGTTGAGTAAAAACATGTATTTAGTCAACCTTGTTGAGCCAAAAGTTTATAAAGTAATATAATTTCTAGAATACTCTCTTTGTCCTCTCTTTCTTCCTTCTTAGTCTAATTAAATTTTACACATTTTTCAAAGATCTTTCTTTGTGCCATCTCTAGTTGCTTCTTCATCAGAACTTCTCACTCACTCTATCAGTTTTGGTGTTCTCAGCCCAAACTTTCTCATGGATCATGTATGTTCTTATCTTCTTCTCTAAGTTGATTGGTCTTCAGGGCAGAATATGTATTCATAGCAGTTAGAACCTATTATGTGCTATTAGTTTCTAGCACAATACTCTGTAGAAAGTAGATATTTAACTAATACTTGATATAGAAGAAAATTTTCAAATTTAGAGCATTAAAGACCCTTGAAGATTATAGGACCCAATATCTTCTCTTTGTGGATGACATAAGTGGGGACCATTACTACAAAGCCAAACTGAATTCAGGCCTCACAGAAAGCATCCAATAATCTTTATATCAGATGATAGACTCAGACTCTTGAACTTAGAAGAAAATACGAAGTTACTTTATACTATACAAGGTGACTACATTTAATGATTTTTTAAAAAGGCTCATTTTTTAAACAAAGCAGATTATATCATTTTTTTCAGGTTTTTACTTTACCTGAATATACCATACTCAACTAAATACTCTCCTCATTAAGAACTCAATTCTGTTGCTATTTCAGTTCAGTCCCTCATCCACATCACAGTCCTTCAGTTATTGACAATAACATCACATATATGTTGGGGGTTACAAATATATAACACACAAGCTGTCCCTCTCCTATACTGTGATCATACAACACAAGCCATCTTTCTTGCCAAATCTAGATCTAACTATGGAACCCTTAACTCAGTTTTGTGGGCAAGCACTGTCAATGGATGGTCAGTGTCACATATAATATATAGTATGTATATTATAGTATATATATTATAGTATATAGTATATATATATATTAACTAAAATACATAGTATTTTGGTTAAAATATTCACAATCTATCCCAGGATGCTGATCCTATTTTTGCTATCCCTGCAGGATCAACCTGAACTATGAAGTAGTTGTTTGACTTAGTTTGGCCAATGAAATATGCATGAAAGTGAATATGTCACTTGCAAGCAGAAACTTCAAGAGAGAGGTATAATTTGTGGTTTGCCATGTCTTAACTTTCCTTTGCTGCGGGACCTTCTCTCAGTGAGATTCCTTTAATGACAACCATGCTGAGAAGAATTACAGCAACATGAGCAAGAAAGAAGCCTTTGTGTTTTTAGCCACTGATATGTAGTTGTTGTTGATAACTACAGCATTGTCTATCCTCTCCAGACTTGTAAAGCATGTGAATGCATTCACTCATCTGTACACTCATCAGACATGCTTTAGTTCCAATCACATTATTAAGTTCCGGGAGTATAGCAGTAAACAAGATAGACATGGTCTCTGCTCATAGAACTTACATAAAAATGAGGAACCAGTTTGTTTGTTTGTTTGTTTCTTTTTAAGAAACACTTTTAACACAAATAAAGAATTAGAGACTAAGATCAATGCTATGAATGGAATTAAATGTTTTTATAGAGAAAAGGAGAGTTGAAAAGTGAGGGTCTGGTTTAGATACTGTGTTTATAAAATCATTCTCTAAAAAGAATAAATTTACACTAAAGGTAGAAAAGTATAAGAATTAAAAAGATAAAAGGAATTTTGGATAAATTAGGAATGTGTGAGGATAAGTTTAGAAATCCCCTGATCTTGCACCAACGGGTTAACAAGCCTTAGGATGAAAGTGTCCAGAATAGGTAAACAAGGCAAAAGCAACCCCAGCATAAAATAAAAGCATAGAGCTGCTTCCACAGGACAAAAGCCTCCAGAATAGGTAAACAGGGTGACAGACCACCACAGCAGGGTGAAATCGCCCAGAGCTAATCAGCCAAAGAAAGGTGCCTTGTTGACCTTGAGGTATCATGCTCTATCTGTCTTATCCCCTAGGCAAGTTAAGATAAACAGACAAGGTGCCTGGTGCCTGCCTTAAACAGCCATAAGCTCTGTGCCAGGATTTTGTTTTATATTGATCCAAACCTCTCACAGTGCATATCTTCAAAACCCCCCTTCTCTCACAAACTTGAGTTAATGATCAGTGTTTCACTGTCTCTTTCTACACATCCATCATGTTTGTAAGCCTTCTGATCCTAATAAATATGGATCAAGGACCCTTATTCAGGGCTCTTGTCTCCTCCTGGACATTAGCCTCTTTCGTATTTAATTCTGTGTCTGTCCTCTTGTCTGCTGGACAGGAGAGAACTCCAGTCTCAAAGTCTGCGACAGGAATGGATCAAGAGTAGTAACAAGATGGTTAAAAAGTTAAGGGGAAAAAAAAAACTTGACGTATGTCAGATATTGCAAGGAAGCCAGTACAAACTAAAGTACACTGAACAATTAATTTGTTCTAAGAGCAATGGGAGTCAATTATAGGATTTTAGGCTAAGATTTGATGTGCATATATGAAAGATCACTCTAACTACTCTATGGAAAACAGGTTGGATGGGACAAGGGTAGAAGAAAAAGAAATAGTAAAAATTCTGAGGTAGTTCTGGGAAACAACAGAGTGGCTTAGACCAGGACAGTGGCCATGAAGATTATGGCCATCTTAGAGATTTAATTTGCAAATGCTATCAGTTGAAACTGGTGATGGGATAGAGTAGAATATGAGAGAAAGAGCAGAATGAAGAGTGACTCTTGAGTGTCATTTCCCAAAAGGCTGGGATAGGAAGAGTTTTAAAAGGTGTTAGAGTGATTGGGAATGGAGAATCCAAGTTTGGACCAATTAATTTTATTTTGCTATGAGATATTCAAATGGAAATATCCGGTAGACAACCAGGTGCATATAACTGAAATTCAGGGGTAATACCTGTACTGGAGATATAAATTTGTGAATTGCCACAATAAAAATGTCAAGGGCACAAATATCAATATAATCTTCTAATGAAAGCATATAGAGAGTAGCAGTGAGTCTTGGATATCAAAACATGGGAGTTAAGTAAGGAGCAAAGCCAGTGAAGGAGACTGAGAAGGTTTGGCTGTGGGAAAGGGGAGAATGAATGAAAATGGGATGATATAGGAGTTATTAAGTCTTTCCAAAACAGAGAGTGGTCAAATCTGAGTTTTGTGAAGAAGGTTAGTGACAGGCCAAAGAAGTAAGTGTTGTCTCTCTGAAGAGAAGTGGGAGACTATTGAAAAGGATTCCAGAAATAGAACAATACCTGTAAAGTGTTGTTCATTCATAGGGGATCTTTTAAAAAAATGTGATTTGCTAAAGCTTGTTTCCCATTCCACAGGAAGAGAGATTTATGATATTCTAGAAAGAAATTATAGTTATAGGCATGAATTCCTTGAGATGATGGAAAAGAATGGAACCCAAAGCACACATAAAAAAAAAAAATGAACTTCAGTAAGCCAATCTACTTCTTCATCTTTACTTGAAAGAAGACAATGGTGTTTCAGTAACAGGTAGTTTTATAGATAGGGTGATGGAATGATAAGGAATTTGGGATTCTCAAGTGTGAACAAACTGATAGTGAGTAGGGAAAGGGTGAGAGAGATTTAATAATAGGTGGGAAGGTATGAAATAGTTAACAGAAATATATCAAACTGAATAATCTGTGATTTCAAGTGTGACTGGCAAATGTGATTGTAAAATTTCTTTTGCATGTTTAAGGAAAAGACAAATACTTACTGTAGTTTATCCAGGGTTCAGGTTTGACTCTGGAGTGTAACTAACAGAGCAAATGGGTAAGCAATTATAATAAAAGCCATAAAATAGGGAAATAAAGAGAGAAGGCTCATAGTTAGTAAATTGTGGGGTAAAAGGATGGGATGTCTCAAAAAGTAAAAGGATTATAGCTGTGGGGCCATTATGGTAAGTGAGTTGGAAAGTAAGGAGGTAAAGGTCAGACCAAAGAAAGTAGGTGAGGTCCCTGTGCTGTCTCAGTCTTAAATCTCTCCTGCTTCATCTTTTCATGCAACTAAGATTCATTTATTAATCCCTGTTTCATTTTACTTTTTCTCTTTTCCTCAACTGCTTTATTTTTATCTTACTATGCTATCTGTATTTTTGTCAGTAATTTAAAATAACTTTTTGGAACAAAGCAAGGCATTAATTAATTAATTTGCATATTTCAAAATACTTCTTTTATGGGATGGTTTCTAGATCTGAGTTTTACTGCAATCTCAGTTCTCTTTATCTAAATAGAGTCTATTTTTTCAATGTTCTAATGAAAAGAAATACCCAGAATTAAGAATAACCACCTACAGGTAGGTCACAAGAGTCGTAGTCAGCAACAGGGAGACCCAAGGCTGGAACACAAACCTCATGACTCTGGTCCAGTACATACACCTCTTGATTTGCAGAGGTAACTGACAATAACTGCAGATATTTACTTAGTGATAACCTCATTTTACTAATGGTGCTTAATATCTTACATGGTCTCTTTCATTTATTTCTCACAAATAAATATGAGGTAAATATAAGCTCATTTTAGAAAGAGGAAAACTGAGGCTTAGGAAAATTAAATTGTACATTGTCGCACAGCTAGGAAGTAATAGAAACCATAGAAAACCTCAGTATAACCCTACAATTCTACCTCAGTCACTCCTATGTTCTACTTGTTTTCTATTCAGGTACATTCAGGTTATATTTTCTGGTTTCAACCACTCATATACTCATACTGAGTTTATAATGACTTATAATTCCTTGGTAGCTTTCATATGCAGTAATCTGTTAGCTTTTTTCTTTTCCTTGCACAATGCCAGAAACATAATAGGTACCTAATAAATATTTCATTCATTGAATTAGAATTCTGTTCAATCAGAAAATTGGATAAACCCTGCCTCTCATATCTTCATTGCAATAATTTAAAAATAATTAAAATAGGACTAGAATCAGAATGTTGTAGAAACTTCTCTCCTTTATTCTTCTAGCATGAATATTCAGTTGACTTAGCCAATTTTAGCCCATATAATATACTATCTCTAACATGCGTTCTTCATCTCGTCCACAAAGATAATCTGAGAGGCTGTCAAAAATAATAATAAAGTTAAAGTTATTTTTTTCTATATTTTTTCTGCTAATCCAGGCAACATGACCAAATAGGAAATAAAATTAACATGACAGTATCTATTCTTAGTGAACCCAGTTGGTAGTTCTTTTGAGAATACACAGGTCATCTAGGTAATTACTAATTCTATATTTTATATCTACTTTTTCCATAAATCATGTTTTACCCTTTTTTGCTTTCTTTAATATCTGTGAGCAATATTTGTTTGTTAATATACTTCGTCTTTGTGACTTCAGGGAAGATGACAGAGGAGGACTCTGAGCTCACCTCGTGCCACAGATATAACTAGATAACACACACATCAGTGTAAATGACCCAGCAAATGACCGAAACACTAGGAAAATGGATTCTTGGCAGCTAACTGTAGAGAAAAGATCACATGAGCGAGGGTAGGAAGGGTTGAGTTGCGGTCTGCAGCTAAATTGACCCATGGCACTGTCCACAGGAGGGCGGGACAGGCAGATGTGGAGAGGGGAGGGGAGTAGATCCCCATACTCGTCAACCCAGGTACAAGAGACTACATACAAAGATGAATCCCCATAACATTTCTCTTTGAAAACGAGCAAGGCACAATTTTACGAGTTCTGACAATCAGAGAGATTTAACAGCTGCACCTTTAAAAACTAATGGGCTTCACTTTGGGAGAGACTGGAGGAGGAGGAAACTGAGTCCCTGTCCTTAAATTTTTTTTTAATGTTTTTTTATTTATTTCTGAGAGAGAAAGAGACAGCATAGGCAGGGGAGGGTCAGAGAGAGAGAGGGAAACACAGAATCTGAATCAGACTCTGAGCTAGCTGTCAGCACAGAGCCCAACACAGGGCTTGAGCCCATGAACTATGAGATCATGACCTGAGCAGAAGTCAGATGCTTAACTGACTGAGCCACCCAGGCATCCCAGAGTCCCTGCCCTTAAACAAATAGAACAACAGCCTCTGAAGATATGACACAAAATAAAGAATTTGAAAAACATCCAGGATATATGGCAGTGAGATCTGTTTACTAATTTCAGACCATGTGCTGGAGGGGTAAGGATAATTGGGAGATTTCTCCAAGAACAAAAGAATTGGATGGCACTATTTGCTCCCCTGATATCCACTGTTCCCCCTCCCAGCTTAGATATATGAAGATCTATAGGAACCAGCAAAATACCAGAACTCATTACTAAACTTGCTAACATAATGCCCTACCCCTAATTCCTGCATTCTCCTGCAGATGTGTCTTCTTCAGCAAGACTTCAGTTCAGGCCCCCTCCCACAGCAGACCTATGCAAACTTACTAATACCATGTGCCCCACCTTGTAGACCTGCCCTCTCTAATATACCTTTGGCTAGGGCCCATCCAAAGTGGTGCCACAAGCCTTGTAGGGTGCAAACAGCCCTGACAGGGACCAGGACCACTCCAAAGTGACTCCTGCCCCAGGAAGAGAGGAAGATAACCACATACAACAGTCTGACAGCAGCCCATGCAGTGGACTGGGGGCAGATATCTAGTCTGACAGCAATCCTGCCCAGCAATGAAAGCTTTTCAGGGCAAAACACAGGGAAAGGACCCAGAGGTTTGGAATTTGGTTCTACTGGCAAATGTTAGGTCTGACTTAACTCAAGCCCAAGGCAGCTCCAGACTGTCCCACTACAACACAGGAACCAAATCCAGCCCACAACAGGTAAAGAGCCATCACAGATGAATGGACTGAAGGCAAAGCAGCTCAGCCACAATGTGCAGCACGTACTCATACACACACAGCCCATATACACACATAAGAGACACACCTGAAGTTTCTGGTGAACAGGGCCCATTATACTGCAGGGCTCTACAGGACCTCTTTTTTTCTTTTTTTTTAATTTTTAATGTTTTATTTATTTCTTAGAGAGAGAGAGAGCAAGAGAAAGAGAGAGACAGCATGAGCAGGGAAGGGTCAGAGAGGGAGACACAGAATCTGAAGCAGGCTCCAGGCTCTGAGCTAGCTGTCAGCACAGAGCTCGATGCGGGGCTCGAACCCATGAATCGTGAGATCATGACCTGAGCCGAAGTCAGACGCTTTACCGAGTGAGCTACCCAGGTGTCCCCGGGACCCCTTCTTGATAAAGCCACTATTTTCAAGAACAGAAGGTGCAGCTCTTTCCTGATACATAGAAACATACACAGAAGAGTTTGAAAAAAAAATGAGAACACAGAGTAATATACTGCAAATGAAATAGGACAAAATCACAGAGAGAGAGTTAAACAAAATGGAGATAGGTAATATGCCTCACAGAGAATTTAAAGTAATGATCATAAAGAACTTAATGGACTTGAGAAAACAGTGAAGGACCACACTGAGACCTTTAATAAAGACACAGAAAACATAAAAAAGAACCAATCAGAGATGAATAGCTCAATAACTAAAATTAAAATTACACTAGATGGAATAATAGCACACCAGAGGAATCAGAAGAACTGACCAGTAAACGGGAGGACAAGGTGACAGAAGGCAATCAAGCAACATACATATTGAAATATGATGAAATGTAATGAAATATATATTGAAATATAATGAAAATAGACTTAGGGAATTCAGTGACACCACTAAGAGTAATAACATTCACATGAGGTATCTCACAAAAATGAGAGAGAAAAGGGGCAGAAATTAATTAGAAGAAATAATAGCTGAAAACTCTCCAAATCTGAGGAAGAAAAAAGAAATCCAGATCTAGGAGGCACATAGAGCCCCCAAAAAACCCAAGCCAAAGAGGTTCACACCAAGACATACAGTAATTGAAATGGCAAAAAGTATTGACAAGAGAATTTTAAAAGTAGAAAAAGAAAAGGGGCCAATCAACACAAGGGAAATCTCATCAGGCTATGAGCTGATTTTTCAGCAGAAAGTCTGTAGGCCAGAAGGGAGTAGCATGATATATTCAAAAGGCTAGGAGGAAAAAACAAACAAACAAAAAACGAAAAACCCTGCAACCAACAATGCTCTATCCAGCAAGGCTATCATTCAGAATGGAAGGAAAGGTAAAAAGTTTCCAAAACAAACAAAAATTACAGGAATTCATGACCATCAAACCAGCCCTACAGAAATGTTAAAGGGGACTCTTTGAGTGGAAAAGAAAAACCATAAACAGAAGTAAGAAAGTTAGGGAGCACAAAAGCAATAAACATAAGTATATCTATAAAAATCAGTCAAGGGATTCACAAAAGGAAAGGAAATAAAGTATGACACAATATACCTAAAACATGTGGAGAGAGGAATAAAGAGTAAGTTTAAACTTACACAACCATCAAGTTAATGCTATATGCATAAGATGTTACTTGTAAACTTAATGGTAACCACAAATCAAACACCAGGAATAGATATACAAAGAATAAATAGAAAGGAATTCAAGTATCTCACTAAATGAAACCAGCAATCCATGAGACAAGAGAGCAAGAAAAGAAAGGAACAGAGAAGAACTACAAAGGCAACCCTAAAACAAGTAAAAGAAATGGCACTAAGTATATATTTATCAATAATTACTTTGAATGTCAATGGACTAAACACTCCAATAAAAAAGCGTAAGAAATGAATTGGATAAAAAAAAGCAAGACCCATCTATATGCTACCTACAAGAGACTCATTTGAGATTAAAGACACATGCAGATTAAAAGTGAGGGATGGAGATGCATTTATCATGCAAATGTAAGTAAAAAGAAAGCTGGGATAGCAGTATTTATACTGGACACGATAGACTTTAAAACACAAAGACTATAATAAGAGACAAAGAAGAACACTATATAATCATAAAGAGAGTCATTCAATAAAAGGATATAATAATTGTAAATACTCACTGAACATGGGACCACCCAAATATATAAAACTGCTATTAAAAACATAAAGTAAGTCACTGACAGTAATAACATTATAGTAGGAAACATTAATACCCCACTTACATCCCAGGAGACATCACCCTAACCAAAATTCAAGAAGAAAATGTCGACTTTGAACACACTGGACAAGACAGATCTAACACATATTTTCAGAACATTCCATTCTAAAACAACAGAATATGCAAACTTGTCAATGCATATTGGACATTCTCCAGAATATACAATACTTAGGCCACAAAACAATTATCAACAAATTCAAGAAGATCCAAGTCATACCATGCATCCTTTCCAACCAGATACTATGAAACTAGAAATCCACCAAAAGAAAAAATTTGAATAGAGGCGCCTCGGTGGCTTAGTTGGTTAAGCGTCGGACTTTCGCTTAGGTCATGATCTCGAGGTTCGTGGGTTCGAGCCCCGCGTCAGGCTCTGTGCTGACTGCTGGCTCAGAGCCTGGAGCCTGTTTCAGTCTGTGACTCCCTCTCTTTCTGACCCTCCCCTGCTCACGCTGTCTCTCTCTCTCTCCTAGAAATAAATAAAACATTAAAAAAAAAAGAAAAAATTTGAATAAAACACAAATGCATGGAGGTTAAATAACATGCTACCCCACAAAAAATGGATCAACCAGGAAATCAAAAAGGAAATAAAAATTGCATGGGGACAAATGAGAATGAAAACAAAACGGTTTGTCCAAAAATTCTGGTATGCAGCAAAAGTTGTTCTAATGGGGCAGTTTATAGCAATAAAAGTGTATTTCAATAAGCAAGAAAAATCTCAAACAAACAACTTAACCTTAAATCTAAAGGACCTAGAAAAAAGAAAATAATTTTTAAAAAAGGAAATTAAAAAGATTACAGCAGAAATAAATAAAATAAAAACCAAAAATACAATAGATCAATGAAACCAGGAGCTGGTTCATTGGAAACATTACCAAATCTATCAACCTTTAGAAAGGCTCATACAAAATGAAAGAGAGAGGACTCAAATAAAATCATAAATAATAGAAATTTTAAAAAGGACAACACAGAAACACAAAGCACTATTAGATATTATTATGAAAAATTATCTGCCAACAAATTTGACCACCAAGATGTGCATAAATTCCTAGAAACATGTAACATTCCAAAACTAAATCTAGAAGAAATAAAAAATTTGCTTCAGGGTCAAATCTACCAAACATTTAAAGAAGACTTAATACCTAGTCTTCTAAAACTATTCTAAAAAATAGAAGATAAAGGAAAACTTTCAATTCATTCTATAAGGCCAGCATTTTTACCCTGATACCAAAAGCAGGTAAAGACACCAAGAAAGACACAACTAGAGGCCAATATCTCTTATGAACATAGATGCAATTTCCTTAACAAAATAGCAAACCAAATCCAAGAATGCATTTTAAAAATCAATCATCATAATCAAATGGGATCTATTCCCAAGATGCAAGAGTAGTTTGGTATTCACAAAACAATCATAGCAATATATCACATCAACAACAGAAAAGACAAAAAAAAACAAATACTCATTTCAAAAGATACAGAAAAAGCACCTGACAAAGTCCAACAACTGTTCATGATAAGAAACATTCAACAAAGCAGGTTTAGAAGGAACATACCTAAATACAATAAAGGCCATGTATGAAAACCTCATAGCTAATATCATACTCAATGTTAAAAATCAGAGTGTTTCCCCCAAAGTCAGGAACAAGGACAGAATGTCCACTCTCACCACTTATTTAACATAGTACTGGAAGTCCAGTCCACAGCAGTCAGACAATAAGAAATGAAAGGAAATAAGCCAGAGAAAGGCAAATACCATATGACTTCACTTACGTGTGGCATTTAAGAAACAACAAATGACCAAAGGGTAAAAAAAAAAGTAGAGGGACAAACCAAGAAACACTCTTAACAACAGAGAACAAACTGATGGTTACCAGAGGGGAGCCAACTGGAGGGGATGGGTGTAATAGGTGATGGGGATTTAGGAATGCACTTGTGATGGTGAGCACTGGGTAATGTACGCAACTGTTGAATCACTATACTGTACACCTAAAACTAGTATGTTCTTCTATGTCAACTCCACTGGAATTCAGATTTTAAAAATTTTGTAAAGAGACAAACCAAAAGGCAGAGTCTTAACTACAGAGAAAAAAAAAAACCGATGGAGGTGCCCAGGTGGCTCAGTAGGTTGAGTGACTCTTGATTTCCACTTAGGTCATGATCTCATGTCTCATGGTTATGAGATCAAACCCTGTGCTGTCAGCATGGAGCCAGCTTGGGATTCTCTCACTCTCCCTAGCTCTCTGCCCCTCCCCCCAACATGTGCATGCACACACTCCCTCTCTCTCAAAATAAATAAAATAAAAAACTTTAAAAAAATGATGATTACCAGAGAGGAGGTGGGTAGGGACATGGGTAAAATAGGTGAAGGGAGTTAAGAGTACATTTATCATGATGAGCACTGAGTAATGTACTGAATTACTGTATCACATATTTATCCCTGAAACTAATATTAACACTGCATGCTAACTATACTGGAAATATGAGTCACACACTATATGTAATATATGTATATACACTTTGGTTTCTTTTTGTTTATTCGTTCGTGTGTGTGTGTGTGTGTGTGTGGCATAAAACTCTTCCACCGCTATTAAATTGTTTTACGTTTTGTTTCTTGTTTCCATAGATGACAAAATGACAGTTCTGCACACAGATGTCTGGATTAGACTAACACAGGTAGAATGATTTGGGGGTACCAGTGAGGCCCTGCTACTCCCTAAAATCTTCTAACAGATTTGCATATGACTGGTGGACCTTACTGTGCAACTGATATCTTCTTTTCAGCTTTCTGGTATATGGGGTCCATAGTGTAGAATCTCTAAAATCTTGGAAAAGATAAATGGAAATCTCTGGAGGCTTGATCCTCAAAATGAATAAATAATCATGCAGGTACATAAATATCTTCAAAAGAGTTGATCTCAGAGCAGCAAAATTTTACTATAACATGATTAAATGTACTAACATAGTTCAAGAAAGTCTATATCCCACCAAAGGGGATGAGAGTAGGGTGGGATTGGTCTACAAAAGAAGGAAAGAAAAAGAAGATTCAAAAAGAGAAATACAGACTGTGATACCATGAAGCTAATGTCCAGCAGAGAGATTTTCCATTCACTTTAAATAAATCTGATCTTACTGGCAAAACCATCTTCATTTGAGTTATCAAGTAAGTTTAGTCCTAATAGTGAACATTTCATTAACTCAACTTCCCTTTCTTCAGTTCTCAACCACAATGGAATTTTCTAAATAATTTTTAGTATATTACTACAATTGCTTGTTACAGGGACAAAATATGCTAATCATGCAAACATATATGTTCCTGGAAAGTAATTTCTCATTGTAAACTAAAATTTTTCTATTTGGCTAGAGGAAATATCATGTCCTCACCAAATCATTACATTTTACTGGGGAAATGGATTCCCTAGGAAATGTAGTACAGCTGTGGGACTAAATAAAGTGAAATGTTTTGTATATCACAGCATTACATCTAGAAATGTTTTTGTGATTTGTTTTCTATCTTTGGAATATGGGAGGAAGTTATATGTGATCAATGGTCCGGGGTCAATAAAATAGTTGTTAATTCTCCACATTCTCCTTTCTCCTTCTCCAGCAACCTGGGAACCATGTATTCCTTGTGGTGTAACTAAAAATTTGAAGACATAGAGAAAGGTCAAGTTATGGAGGCCTCAAATCCCTCACTAAGGAAACTGGTTAAAGAACTATTGGAAGATGCAAGCAGAGTGTAAAAGTCCTTGAGAATCATCTCAGAAGTAGTGCACTAGTTGCAGCCTGAAAAGTGAATTTAAGGAAGAACAAATGAAGTGGGAGAGTGGGCATTACAGGAACAGAAGTAAGAAATGAGAACATAAAGAAAAAGACTGGAACTGGTAACTTAGATATCTGGATGAAATTTAGAACTAACAAGAAAGTACAAATGACCAATAGAGTCAAGGATAATGCTATCTTTTGTACTTCTGCAACTGAGAGTATAGTTGAATGCACCTAAAACATACTACAGAAGATCCTCAGTTTCCTTCAGAAATGTCGGCTTATGTCTGTATTTTCATCCTTGCATTTGTATAGTTCATTATAATTTTCAAAATATTCTCAAAGCCAGTGTCAAAGTCAGCAATTGAACTATGAGATTGTTTTGCTCCAATCTTTGTTTTTTTTTAAATAAAAATAATTGTCTATTCTATTTGATGGAAACATCTTATACATATTTTATGTAAATTACATTTAATACATTATATTTTACATTTTCAGAGGTCATGAACTATATCTTTGCTTGTTTTCCCTCCTTTTGCTCAATGACATCCATCAGTCCATGTAAAACCCAGATCAAAGTCACATGCATTTGAGCATTTTTTTAAATACTTTTTTTTTCTTCCAAGTATTTATTTAAATTCAAGCTTGTTAACAGATAGTCTAGTATTGGTTTCAGGAGTAGAATTTAGTGATTCATCACATACATATAATACCCATCATCACAAGGGCCCTTCTTAGTGCCCATTACACATTTAGCCCATACCCGAACCCACATTTCTTCCAGTGACCCTCAGTTTGTTCTCTATAGTTAAGAGTCTCTTGGGGCACCTGGGTGGCTTAGTCAGTTAAGCGTCCAACTTTCGCTTATGTCATGATCTCAAGGTTCATGGGTTCAAGCCCCGCGTTGGGCTCTGTGCTGACTGCCAGCTCAGAGCCTGGAGCCTGTTTCAGAGTCTATCACTCCCTCTCTCTCTGACCCTCCCCTGCTCATGCTGTCTTTCTCTCTCTCCTAGAAATAAATAAAACATTAAAACAAAACAAACAAACAAACAAAGTCTGGCTTCAGCTCAGGTCATGATCTTTCGGTTTTTGGCTGCATCGGGCTCTGTGCTGACAGCAAGCTCAGAGCCTGGAGTCTGTTTCAGATTCTGTATCTCCCTCTCTCTCTGAACCTCCCCTGCTCATGCTCTTATGCTCTCTCGCTCTCTCGCTCTCTCTCAGAAATAAATAAAACATTAAGAAAAATTTTAAAAAGTCTCTTAAGGTTTGCCTCCCTCTCTGCTTTTATTTTTCTTTCACTTCCCCTATGTTCACCTGTTTTGTTTCTTAAATCCATCTGTGAGTGAAATCATATGGTATTTTTCTTCCTCTGACTCACTTCACTTAGCATTGAACTATACTCTAGTTTCGACCATATCTTTGCAAATGGCAAGATTTCATTCTTTTTAATGAATAAGTAATATTCCATTGTGTGTGTATTTGTGTGTGCATGTGTGTGTATACACACACATACATACCACCTATGTTTTATCTATTCATCTGTCAATGGACATTTGGCCTCTTTCCATAATTTGGGTATTGTTGATAGTGCTAATATAAACATAAGGGTGTATGTGCTCTTTTGAATCAGCTCTTACATTGTTAGAGGGAATGCAAACTGGTGCAACCACTCTGGAAAATAGTATGGAGATTCCACCCCCCCAAAAAAAAAAATAGAACTACCCTATGACCCAGCAATTGCATTAATAGCTATTTATCCAAAGAATACAAAAGTACTGCACCTTTGAGTGCACCTGTGCTGCTGGACCTTGGAGAACCACCTCGTGGGAAGCCAGGCCCCGGGGCCTCGCAAGGGTCCGTACACCCCAGAAGTTGCAAGCTGAGGCACCATATGTTGCAGCAACATGCACCCAGGACCGTCCTGGGCTCACGAGCGACCCAGGAGCCAAGGAAGGCTTAAGCAGGGAGGGCATGCATTCCCCCAGTGGCCATGAAAGAGTTTCTGGATGGTTCACAGCGCAAACTGAGCAGCCTCAGCAGGAGATGGAGAGGACATGAAGTGGACAATGTAACTGGAAGAACCAAATTTGAAAAGAAGAAATACTTCATTCCTTGGGACTAGTGGAAATGAAGTAAGCATGAATGTAAACAGAGGGGTACCTCAGAAACAAGCCAAAGTACACAGGGTGGAGAATTCCAAATACCACTACCAGTAGGGAAATAAAAAAACTAAAGTCTCAACAAGAGAAACCAAGAGACACCACTCAAAGAACATTTCCTGAATGGACAGGCCCTGGGCAGTCAAAGAGCCCTCTTTAATACAGCAGCACTCACAGGGGCAGAGTGCATAACAAGCTTTTCAAATTAACAAGAGATAGAAAGCTAACCAAAATGATGAAACATAAGAATTCTCCTCCAAAGAAATTGCAGGAAGAAATGACAACTGCTCAAAACAGATATAAGTAACATAACTGAACAAGAAATTAGAACAATAGTCATAAAATTAATTTCTGGGCTTGAAAAAGGCATGGAAGACATCAGAGAAGCTAATGCTACAAAGACTATGAAGCTTAAAAATAGTTGTAATGAATTAAAAAATGCTATACATGAGGTGCATAATAAAATGGAGGCATCCAATGCATGGATTGAAGAGGCAGAAAGGAGAATAAGTGATTCAGAAGACAAAATTATAGAAAAAGAGGAAACTGAGAAAAAGAGATGTACTGATCCAGGAAAGGAGAGTTCAAGAGCTCAGCGATACAGTCAAATGGAACAATATCCATATCATAGGAATTCCAGAAGAGGAAGAGAGGGGGAAAGGTGTTTAAGGCGTCCTTGAACAAATTATAGCAGAGAACTTCCCCAATCTGGGGAAGGAAACAGACACTGAAATCGAAGAGGCACAGAGAACTCCCCTCAGACGTAACTTGAATCAATCTTCTGCATGACATATCATAGTGAAACTGGCAAAATATAAGGACAAAGAGAGAATTTTGAAAGTAGCTAGGGATAAAAGGGTCTTAACATACAAAGGGAAATCTATCAGAATGGTTACAGAGCTATCTACTGAAACTTGACAGGCCAGAAAGGAATGGCAGGAAATCTTCAATGTGATGAACAGAAAAAATATGCAGGCATGAATCCTCTATCCAGCAAGCCTGTCATTCAGAATAGAAGGAGAGATAAAAGTCTTTCCAAATAAAGAAAAAAATGGAAAGAATTTGTCACCACTAAACCAGCCTTATAAGAAATTCTGAGGGGGATTCTCTGAGGGAAATGTTGCAGGAAATGTAAGGTACCAGAGACACCACCACAAGCATGAATCCTACAAAGGACACAATGACTCTAAACCCATATTTTTCAATAATACCACTGAATGTAAATGAGCTGAATGCTCCAATCAAAAGACATAGGGAGCAGAATGGATAAAAAAAAAAAAAATCAATCTATTTGCTGTCTATGAGAAACTCATTTTAGACTGGAGGACACCTTCAGATTCAAAGTACGGGGATGGAGAAACGTATATCATGCTACTGGAAGTCAAAAGAAAGCTGGAGTAGCTATACTTATATCAGACATACTGGACTTTAAAGTAAAGATAGTAATAAGGGATGAAGAAAGACATTATATAATAATTACAGGGTCTATCCATCAGGAAGAGCTAACAATTATAAATGTCTACACACGAAATATGGGAGCACCTAAATATATAAAACAATTAATCACAAACAGAAACACTCTTATGGATAAGAATGTGCTTGGGGCGCCTGGGTGGCTTAGTCGGTTAAGCATCCGACTTTCGCTTAGGTTCGAGCCCTGCGTCAGGCTCTGTGATGACTGCCAGCTCAGAGCCTGGAGCCTGTTTCAGTCTGTGATTCCCTCTCTCTCTGACCCTTCCCTGCTCACGCTGTCTCTCTCTCTCTCTCCTAGAAATAAATAAACATTTAAAAAAAAAAAAAAGAATGTGCTAATAGCAGGGGACATTAATACTCCACTTACAGCAATGGATAGATCAACTAGACAAAAAATCACTAAAGGAACAATGGACTTGAATGAGACATTGGACTAGATGGATTTGACAGATATAATTAGATATAGATATAATTAGATATAATTAGAACTCTACATCCTGAGGCCATGGAATTCACTTTCTTCTCAAGTGCGCATGGCACATTCTCCAAGATAGATCACATACTGGGACATAAAGCAGCCCTCAGTAAATATAAAAGAATTGAGATCATACCATGAACACTTTCAGATCACAATGCTACGAAGCTTGAAATCAATCACAGGAAGAAGTCTGAAAAACCTCCAAAAACATGGAAGTTAAAGAATATCCTACTAAAGAATGAATGGGCCAATCAGACAAGTAGAGGAGAAATTTAAAAATATATGGAAACAAATGAATATGAAAATATAACAATCCAAACTCTTGGGATTGGCAAAGGCAGTCTTAAGAGGAAAGTACATTGCACTTTCAGCCTATTTCAAGAAAAGAGAAAAAGTGCAAGTACAAAATCTAACAGCTCACCTAAAGGAACTAGAGGGAGAGCAACAGGAGCAGCCCAAACCCAGTAGGAGAAGAGAAATAATAAAAATCAGGGCAGAAATAAACAATACAGAAACCAAAAATACCAGTTGAACAGATCAATAAAACCGAGTTGTTTTTTTGAAAAAATAAAATTGACAAACTTCTAGCCAGGCTTCTCAAAAAGAAAAGAGAGAGCACTCAAATGACAAAATCATGAATGAAAAAGGACTTATTACAACCAACCTCTCAGAAATACAAGCAATTATCAGGGAATCCTATGAAAAATTACATGGCAACAAACTACACAACTAAGAAGAAATGGACAAATTCCTAAACACACACTCACTACGAAAATTCACGCAGGAAGAGATGGATAATCTGAACAGACCCATAACTAGTTGATTGCTAAATCAAATCACTTATCAAAAGTCTCCCAACAAATAAGAGCCCTGGGCCAGATGGCTTCCCTGGGGAATTCTACCAGACATTTAAAACAGAAATAATAGCCATTCTTCTCAAGCTATTCCCAAAAGATAGAAATTGAATGAAAACTTCCCGACACATTTTATGAAGGAGCATCACTTTGATTCCCAAGCCAGACAGAGACCCAGCAAAAAAAAAAAAAAGAGAGAACTACAGGCCAGTATCCTTGATGCATATGGATGCAAAAATCCTCAATAAGATACTTGCAAATCGAATTCAACAACACATAAAAAGAATTATCCACCATGATGTAGTGGGATTCATTCCTGGGTTACAGGTCTGGCTCAATATTTGCAAATCAGTCAATGTGATACATCACATGACTGATGTGATCAGATGAAAAGATAAAAACCATATGATCCTGTAGATAGATGCACAAAAAGCTTTGGACAAGATACAGCATCCCTTCTTAATAAAGACCCTCAAGAAAGTTGGGATAGAAAGATGTTGGGAGCTATTCTGAGCCCATTAGTCGAGAAAACTCCTGGTGAGGTTAAAGCAAGTTTGTACGGTCTCTTGCCAATCTGATGACGACCGATATCCACCCCCACTCAATTATTTCTGCTTGAGCACTGACCCCTAAGATACCTTGTTGATCAATATCAGGAGTGACTTGTCCCCTTATTCTGGCCCTGGTATGATGATTGAACCTTGTGAAGGAACTTATTGTGGGAACTTCTTGCTTCAATTATGGGAACAGATATTGTGTCTCCAGCAGGTCCTGTTTCCCTCCATATTTTCCCTTGAGCTATGAACAGGCTAATGACCCTTACTCATAAAAGATTGACCTTTACATGTACAATCCTGTTTCTACTGTTGTGTTAGTCCAAGATGTTCATACAGCTCAACATGTAAATAAGCTAACCAAAAATGTCTCTCATGCCCTAGCTATTCAAGAAATCATAAAACTAGACACAAAGGTAAATGCACTTGAAGAGGCTATTCTATGTATTGGAAATGAGCTAAACTCTTTAAAGGTATGGTTGGCTCTCCAGCGCCATAAAGAATATAACTGGAAAATCAAGTCTTGCCTGGAGACAAAGAGCCTAACTTAGAAGGAACAGATAAGGGTAGAAGATAAGTTACTACATATACCTTTGCTAACTGATGATGTATAGCAGCCACTTCCCTAAGGCCTACATTCCATAAACCCCTTCCCTTACCCTGGCAGCTGTGATGAGGATGGATAAGAGTATCTACAAACCTATGAGTTAATCTTAGTGTTATTAAAATGTGAACACCCTGTTATTTTCTTAGTTACTCAACCTCACTATAATTAGGGCAGTTCTGCAAGAATACTTCTGTAAAACCTGTTTCTGTACATTTCCAAAAACACCTTATCACAGAGAGCTATCCATTGTAAAAATTCCATTTTCTGAAGCCATGTTAACATTTGACCTATAAATAAAGACATCAAAACCGGCAGGACGGAGATGCCTGCCTGGTGGTCAGAAAGAATCTCGGGGCTCTCTCACTCTCTCTCTCATCGACACCATCCATCCTTCAGAGACCCCTGGACCTGCTGGCGCCGGCCTCTGACAGAAGGAACTTACTTAAACATCTTAAAAGCCGTCTATGAGAAGCCCTCAGCTAATACCATCCTCAACGGGGAAAAATTGAGAGCTTTCCCCCTGAGATCAGGAACATGACAGGGATGTCCACTCTCACCACTGCTGTTTAACATAGTGCTGGAAGTCCCAGCAGCAGCAATCAAACAACAAAAGGAAATAAAAGGCATCAGAATTGGTAAAGAGGTCAAACTTTCACTTTTTGCAGACAATATGATACTCTACATAGAAAACCCGACAGACTCTACCAGAAGCCTACTAGAGCTGAATCCAGGAGTTCAGCAAAGTTGCAGGGTACAAAATCAACGTACAGAAATCAGTTGCATTTTTATTCACCAATAATGAAGCAACAGAAAGAGAAATTAAAAAAGTGATCCCATTCACAATTGCACACACACAGAAAAAAAAAAAAACAACAACAACAACAACAGAAAATACCTAGGAATAAACCTAACCAAAGATATAGGAGATACGTATGATGAAAAGTATAGAAAATGTATGAAGGAAATTGAAGAAGACACAAAGAAATGGAAAAACATTCCATGCTAATGGGTCAGAAGAATATAGTTAAAATATCATTACTACCCAAAACAATCTACACATTCAATGCAACCCCAATCAAAATTGCACCAGCATTCTTCTCAAAGTTACAACAAACTATCCTCAAATTTGTATGGAACCACAAAAGATCTCGAATAGCCAAAGTAATATTGAAGAAGAAAACCAAAACGAGAGGCATCACCATCCCAGACTTTAGCCTCTACTACAAAGCTGTCATCATCAAGACAGTAAGGTATTGGTACAAAAACAGACACATAAACCAATGGAATAGAATAAAGAATTCAGAACTGGACCCACAAATGGATGTCCAACTAATCTTTGACAAAGCGGGTAAGAGTATCCAATGGAAAAGACAGCCTCTTTAACATATGGTGCTGGGAAAACTGGACAACAACATGCAGAAGAATGAAACTAGATCATTTTCTCACTTCGTACGCAAAAAGAAACACAAAATGGATGAAGGACCTGAATGTGAGACAGGAAACCATCAAAACCCCAAAAGAGACAGCTGGAAAAAATCTTCTTGACCTCAACCGCAGCAATTTCTTACTTGACACATCCCCAAAGGCAAGGGAATCAAGAGCAAAAATGAACTACTGGGACCTCATCAAGATAAAAAGCTTCTGCACAGCAAAGGAAACAATCAATAAAGCTAATAGGCAACTGATGAAATGGGAAAAGATAGTTGCAAAAGATATGTCAGATAAAGGGCTAGTATCCAAAATCTATAAAGAACTCACCAAACTCCACACCTGAAAAACAAATAATCCAGTGTAGAAATGGGAAGACATGAACAGACATTTCTCCAGAGAGGACATCCAGATGGCCAATAGGCGCATGAAATGATGCTCAGTGTCCCTCATCATCAGGGAAATATAAATCAAAACCACACTGAGATATCACCTCATGCCAATCAGAGTGGCTAAAATGAACAATTCAGGAGACTCTAGATCCTGGTGAGGATGTGGAGAAATGGGCACCTTCCTACACTGTTGGTGGGAATATAAGCTGGTGCAGGCCCTCTGGAAAACAGTATGGAGGTTCTTCAAAAACTTAACAATAGAACTCACCTATGACCCAGCAGTAGCACTGCTAGGAATTTACCCAAGGGATACAGGAGTGCTGATGCCTAGGAGCACATGCACCCCAATGTTCACAGCAGCACTCTCAACAATAGCCAAAACTTGGAAAGAACCTAAGTGTCCATCAACGGAGGAATGATTAAGTAGACGTGGTTTATTTATACAATCGAATACTACATGGCAATGAGAAAGAATGAAATCTGGCCATGTGTAGCAACATGGATGGAACTTGAGGGTGTTATGCTGAGCGAAATAAGTCAGGCACAGAAGGACAGATACCATATGTTTCTATGTATAGATGGGTTAGGAGGAAACTAACAGAGGACCATGAGGGAGAAGAAGGGGAAAAATAGTTGAGGAGAGGGAGGGAGGCAAACCATGAGACACTCTTGAATGCTGAGGACAAATGAGGGTTGATGGGGGTGGGCGAGAGGGGAAGGGGGGTAATGGGCATGGGGAAGGGCACTTGTTGGGATGAGCACTGGGTATTATATGTAAACCAACTTGACAATAAACTATTAAAAAATAAATAAAAAATACTGCACCCTTTCTAAACATTACTTTCAATTTTTATTGAAGCCTCCAGTATTAGTAAAAATATGTAAACCAGTAAAACTATTTTGTGAACAAAAAATGTTTGACTCTTAGTCAAGTTTTCTTGGTTAACATAACCTTAGGTTCAAACACTTCATGTACAGTGATAACGGTATCATGCAGTGTTACCTTCAGTTATGTTCCCTCTGTTGCTCATCTGGCCTACCATAACTTTGAAATTAGAATTAATCCTCCACTTTCACTCTTCAGGAATGTTTCCTTGACTGTTCATATCAGGTCAACCTTTCTCTGTACATGGCAGCCAAGATCCAGGTACCATACTTTTGAGGCCATTATTAGAGTTGAGAATTTCCATTCTTTATGATCCTCTGATCTCTCTTTGTTTCTCTTACTGACTCTACATGCCTTTATTTCCACTTATTGTGGTATCTCTTAGTGTTTACCAGAATCACTTAGCATTTAAGTTAATTAAAAGTGCATTAAATGAATAAATACATGAAACATGGTTTTTAAAGTTTATTTTATTTTGAGATAAACAGAGAGAATGACGGGGGTGGGCAGAGGGGGACAGAAGATCTGGAGCAGGTTCTGCACTCACAGCCAAGAGCCCGATGCAGGGCTGAAATAAGTGAACTATGAAATGGTGGCCTGAGCCAAAGTCCGAAGCTCAATCGACTGAGCCACCCTAGTGCCGCCCCCTTTTTTGTATTTTTAATAATCATTCTCTTTTATCCAAAGTTTATACCCTTGTTTTTCTTTTGGTTTTCATTGATATATATATATATATATATTTTTTTTTTTTTGCCATTCTGCTTTCAGCTGTTTTTTCTGTACAACACACACTGAAAATGCTAGTGTTAAAGTGTATATGCAAAGTCTATTTTAAAAAAACCTACAACGTTTTAAGGCTCTTTACTCATATTAACCTCAAGGGATCATTTAATTTCACAAAACAGGTGATACAATGGCCTTTAGGGCTCCATGCTCAGCAAGATACAGCAAAATGACTGAGCCATATTTTTATTCTCTTCTCTCAGGAACCTCAAAGACAAGAGGTCAATTTAGCCCCATTTTATTCTTAAAAAAAGAATTTAGTGCTCTTGACAGGTGTCAGATTGCAAGTCCTTAGAGACAAATGTTTCCTGTTTGCCATCAGAGCATTTACGGCACCAATAGCTGTATGCGGTTTTGCTTCCTCTTCCCTTGTCCCTTACCTTATCCACAGACCACAGTCCTGACCCTCAGAGAGCAACTCCAAAGGCAGCAGAGTAATTCAGTCTCTGGTTATTAAATCACTGACTCTTTAGCACATGTTTCCTATAGGAATGACAGCAAACACACTTGTGATGATGTTTCTTGTGTGATGTTATAATTTATTCCCTAAAAAGTAGATGGAAATATTCAACACAGTACACAAGTGTTATCAAATAGCCATGCAGTTAGAACACCTCCAATCTTCTTTTGTTATCATTGCTGTCATAATAGGTGCTATTAAAATTACATGAAATTTGTTTTAATGGCTCCAAAATCCGGTGTCAAAAGTTTGGTAATTTTTCCCACTGAAAATGTTCGAATTTTAAGGATGAACAACTTAAAATTTCAACAAACATCAAATACAAAATATTGCTTTCTTCCTGAAACATTTTCCATGTATTGACATTATTAAGCATTCTTCAGAATTCTCTGGGGAAGTTCCAACAGCTTTTTTGTCAAATGTCACTAAAAATTCTAAAATGTGTTACAGTTAGTCTCATATCACATATAGCAAACATCCTAGCAAGACTAGTTGGACATAATCTCCACACAGAGGAGATTGCCTACCACCTTATAATAATGGCAAGATCATCAGATTTAAAGGCTTTGAGGCCATCTTTTTATCAGAGGAGGGAGCAGGGAGCAGTCTTTCACTTTAAGCCCAGGAAATGTTCCAAAAACAAGAGAGAGGTGACAATCCATCATGGGCATATAGCCAGTAAAAATCTGACCTGGGTGGTTCAGGATGGTGACTGCAGGTCATTATCCTACCACCAGCCACACAGTTATAACAGACAGCTCGAGTGACAGTTCATCACATGGCCTTCTACCTCATTATCATCCGGAGTGTCATTCTGAGAATCAAATCCATCTTTACAGAACTTTCTTCCGTTTTAACACTGAAAGGAACAAGATGTTCCACCACACCTAGTCCTAAGAGGTAAGCCTTTATCTGACTCCCATTACACTACCAACACTACCAGTTTCACAATCATCCTGGAAGGGCTGGTCTGGAGCTTTTAAGCTGGATGAGTTGGTGGCAGGATAGAATCCAATGCTTAAAGAAATATGATTCCAAAAACATTGTGGATGTTTTTATATCCCTATTCCAGGAATTTTGGACCTTGGATCCCAGCATCTTGACACCATTCCAATCAAAAACTGGCACAAATGTCTCTGAGTTTCAGTTGCAGACCATTTCCTCAAGGTAGTTATTGACATCTCTATTAATTTCCTCCTATCTCTTCTGGGCATATTGAGAAAGTTAGTACAATATACTAAAAAACAATGAAATCAAAACACAAACAAACATTAACAACGTTTATAAAACAAAGGTCATTTTTACAGACACAGTTCTGGCCACATTTTTAGACATAAGTTTCATATTCACCATCAAGCTCAACAATAATCAGGATACATCATTGAGTTATGCTTGTAATGGTGTTTCTAACAAAGATACTACATCTCCTGACCTCAGTGATGGTCTCACAGGAAGTGCTCATCTCACACTTCTCCAATAGGATAGAGATGATATGTTTATCCTCACCAAAATCCACATATATTCAAAGTATTTCTTCCTCATCTCAGAGTCTCCCTCAAGCTCCTTTTCTGTCCTGTTACTAATTCCATCATTCTTCTAGATCAAGTGGTCACTCATGTTGAACATGTAAGAATCACATTTGTTTATGTGTTCTATGTGTGGATGTATATCTTTGTCTTTCCCATCTTGGTGTGGATTTCAGGATGATTTCCATGGTGCCTGGACTGTGGGTGAAGATACTACATTGTAAAAGTTTCGTTTATAATGGATGTTAGAGAACATAATCTGTAAACTGTTGTTCTGTTGAAAATTTTCCATTGTTACTTATTAAAATTACTCTCATAATCAGCCTCTCTATAATATCTAAAGCATATCAGGAAATTAAAATTCTAAAAATAACCTCCATAGCATGTTTTAATTATGAATGATTAACAAAATGTTCTCCCCAGACCCAAGTATGATCCTCTGTATCAACCTGGAATAATCTCAAATCATGTGAACACAGAAAGAAGCGAATGTTTACAGAGTACTATCCTATACTACAGTCATGATACCACTTGCTAGAGATACAGAGATGAGTAAGACATTGTCCCAGAACTCACAGTACAGTGAGACACATTCATTTTCTCCCTTCATTCACTGAAGTGGCCTATCGTCCTCTTCCTTACAGTGGATGCTGACACAACTTGTACAAGGGAACTGATGAAAACACAAGCAAAAGAGATAAACGGCAAACCCATTTGAAATATTCTTTCTTGGACTGGCTCTTCTCCAAATGACAACTGATAATTAGGTAAGTAAATGAGACCTTACTGAAACAACTGACTTTCTCTGATTAAAATACCATGCAGCATAATGACATATTGCAGAGGGAACAACCTTTTTGCTTCATGCTAACTACTCTCTTGTTGACTTATCATTCAGTACTGAGTAGAGAAGCAGCTAAATGTACAAAGTTTAGGGTCAAAAGAAAATTACCCAAAGCTTTATGGGTAATTAGGTTGGGTTATATTAGGCAAGGGAGTATTCATTAGTTACAATGCAAACACTATGTGGTTACTAGACAGTCACATCCCGGCATGGGTCCTAGTTCAGCCCATAATTACCTATTCACAAGATGATCAGTTTTGCAGCCCTGTGAAGAAGGAATCCTCTGGAAACACAGTTGTGTCACCCTGGAAACGTGGTGACTAACAGAGCAAGTGGGCTAAGCAAAACTTCATTATTTCTGAAGAGAAAAAAGCATTTCTTTGGAATTCTCTTACCCCCAGAGAGAGGCTTATAAATCATTTGAGTAAATAGTCCCCTACATGTTACTTGAGGAGTTGGTAAGAGGCTTTAAGGTATCAACTGGTAATGCTTCCATTACCACTATAGATTTGTTTCCCCAAATACTGGTCAACTTTCAAATCAAGAATCACAAGGTAAAACCCTAATTCTAGTATTTTACATTGGAGTCAGCTAATGATTTAGGTAACATTTAAGAAAGGTGATCAGATGATTCAGTTTATCCAAGACAATCCTGGTTTATACCCTTTGTCATGGCATAATCATTCACTATCACTCTGGGTTAGATGATAATAAATTTTATGATCTGTAATTTGAAGGCCCAGTCAAGATGCGTGGTTTCACATAACAGAAACCACTCTGGCTAATTTAAATTTGGGGGGAAAAAAAGATCTGATTGGTTGAACTAAGACTGTTTATTCAAACTGCAGTTGCCAGAGAGGAGAGGGAACTAAAAGGTAGCTTTCAGACCGATCGGTGCCTCTAAACAAGAGGCTGTAGGCAAACTAACAAAACCAGAAAAAGAGTTCAGAAGTTAAAAAAAGAATTTTAAATAATAATCTCTTTTCCTTCTGGCTAATCTCTAATGTGTTGAATTATAATTTGATGTGGCAATACGTATCTCATAAGGACATAAAGAAACATTAGTTAAACAAAGAAAGAACCCCAAACTAATAAAGTGCTCCTTTTTCATAGTGTTACCCAGAAATAATTCTTTGCACATCTGATTAGGACACTAAATTCTATAAACGGTTAGAGGCCCTAAATTTGTTGATAGATCTGGAGAGCACTAGAATTTTATGACAGTAAAATTATAAATACTTCTGGAAATTTTATATTAATTTCTCCATTAAAACTCACTTCCTTATAAGAATCCCAAATGTTATTACTAGTACACTGGTTTATCAGGTATATGTGGCCACCTTTGTATAAAATGGGAAGAAAGGTATGATTTGAGATTTTTAGCAATACTCGGCTAAAAAAATTTTTATGCAGGACTACAAAGCTGATCCTTGATTTTTAAATGCAAAATGTTGTTTTCATAAATTAATGGACTCTTTATAGAAGATGATGGAAACATTTCATTTCCTATAAAAATCTGGAAAAGGGATCAGAGGCTACCAATAATACTTTGGAAAACAAGGAAAAAAGGTCAGTTCATAGAAGGCAAAGTATAGATGAGTGATGGCCATTGAGGAGGGTACTTGTTGGGATGAGCACTGGGTGCTGTATGTAAGCAATGAGCCATAGGAATCTACCCCAAAAACCAAGAGCACACTTTACACACTGTGTGTTAGCCAAGTTGACAATAAATTGTATATTTTTTTAAAAGTTCATTTATTTATTTGGAGAGAAAGACAGAATCCCAAGCAGGCTCCATGCTGTCAGTGCAGAGCCTGATGCCAGGCTTCATATTACCAACCGTGAAATCATGACCTGAGCTGAAATCAAGAGTTGAATGCTTGGCGAACTGAGCAACCCAGGTGACCCCTTATAAAATGGTCTTGGGGATTAAATGAACTTCTGCATTTACAGAAATACGGCAAACTCTTAAGAAAGTCACTTTTTTTAGCGTGTTGGCAAACTCTCAAGAAAGGTCACTATTTCTACAAAAAAAAAAAAAAAAAGGAACAGAAAAAAACAAAACAAAAAATACCCTTGTCCTATTCCAAATGTGTTGCTAGAAATATAACCATTATCTTCTACTTAAGCTCATAATAATCATTTTCCCTATAATAAAACTGTTTAAAATGCTTATATACAATATTAAAATACATATCACGTGACACTCAAGAAAGGAGCTTTGATTTTTATTTGATAAGAAAACACATCTCTCTCCAAATAATAATGAAATGAGGGCTCAATAAATACACATTCATGTATTCATCTCTAGTAATTGGAATAGTGATTTGGGAATTGACCATCTTTTATTCTTCTAATTCTTTATATGTAGCCATAGCCTAGAAGCTGATTTTCTGTTTACCTTAACATCTAGGTAGATAGTATGACTGCAATGTATTTTTCACTAATATTAAATCCTGTTCTACCATTAAATAAGGCTTAACTTTAATTTTGGAGTCTGAAAACAAAAATAAAGGTGCCATACATGAACTTATACCTAGGCCCACATACTGTTTAAAACAATACACATCTTTCATAAAAGCATTTTTCTCTGGCAGGCCCATTACAACTATGCTTAAACATTCTATGTCTTCTCTAAATGTTCTTTTCTTAACCTCTATATTCTGTGATTGATGATGAAAACGAACTTCAGAGACATGTTAAGAATGATCCCCGTATAGATTTTGCACTGTACAATAAATGCCTAATCACAGTGGGACTATTTGTAAGTGATCCATCCTAATAGAAGGAAAACATAACAGAGTCTATCTATCCTGCCGTTAAAAGTCCTCCACAACATAAGTAATTGCTAATTGTATGCTTAAAAAAAAAAAAAAGTCTGACAGTAGAATAGATTCCATCCAAACTAGAAATTGATGAGGTCCATGCCAATAAAATATACACAATCCACAGTTTATTAAACCCTTCACATGACTAAAAAAAAAAAAAAAATCAAAACAATGCAATACTAAATAAATAAACAAATAATACTTAAACATTACATTGTACTCCATGTTATATATTATTATATTTAAAAAGATATAATTTTACCCAATATTTAAATAAAATAATCTTAGATTTTTAATTAAGAGTACAGAGATGCACTTAAATATGAATTAAATCTAACCAAAGGCACACATTTATTACTATGGGTTACCGCTGGATCACTGATCAACTTGAAGCACATAAGACTAAGCAAGTTAGACTCAGAACAAATTTTCCCTAAATGCCTGAAGAAAATAACATATGATAAATTCTTTATATAATCAAAGTACCTACAACTTCAAATCTAAGTGAGTATCATGATGAATATGGAAAGAAACAGCATAATTCATGTGTTCTATATGCATTAAATGTCTTGCTAATATTCTTTTTGTATTTATGAAAAGAAGTACTTCAAATTTTCACAGAATTCTACCACCATTTTTCAATGAAGAGGCTAAAAGATGAAATTACACACTTCTTAGGACGATAAAACAGAAATATTAAGCAATATTTAGTACTCACTGCATATATCATCAGTAATGTTCTTAAAAATCAAAGTCAGAAATTAGGAGTTCTATATTTCATATTCTGCCACAGATCATGAGGACATCTGTTCAATGCACAATATGATAACCGCATGGTCTAAGTATACTCTGTAAGGCTATTTAGTGAATAACCATAAACTCAAACAGAAAAGATCCAATAGTGAATCCAAACAAAAACTTCCAACCAATACCTTTTCAATTAAAATATGCCATTCTAGATCCTAATACCTATTTCAGGGTTTGCTTAACTATGAACTTCCAAATAGATTAATAGCTGGTTTTATTAAGAAATGCCTTATCCTCCTCATTTATTTATTGGCCAATGTATCTCTGAGATCCTAAATCCTATAATTACACAAGTATGATTCTCAAGGAGGATAAAATATAGTCAGAATTCATTCCAAAGATGCCACCAATAAATAAGAGATAACTAACAGATCCACACTGTGCATAGCTCAGGGACTTATGTAATAAATACTTTATGAATTGTATTGTGTGAATAAAAATTGATATAAGGGTAATAATTTATCTATGCATATATATTTTAATAGATTTTTATTGAATTTCACAAATAATATATGATTTAAGTTTTAAGGAAAACAAATTGACAAAGGTACTATTCTATACTTGTAGAGTCTAATAATGTACTAGATTTATGAATAATTTTCTCTAGTAGATATAGCTATCATCAGGATATATTTTTTTAAAAGATAAAATCCTATTCTGTTTGTTTTTTAAAATTTCTGTTTTCTGCAAAAAGGAACCCCTCCCTACATATACTCTACTTCTAATATAGCCAAGACTTCCCTCTTGTGGCTGGTTGATGTCAATATACACTCCTTCATTTTTTAAGTGACTAATTTCTTAGTGTTTCAGCAAAGAAACTGAAAAAAATCAAAATTACATAGTTTGAGATACATGAAATCAAATGTGAATAAAATCTGAGTGAGTTTATCAGATTCTCTGAAATATTTTAGACTTTATAATACGCCGATTAAATTCCTTGTATTCTTTCTAACACTTGGTTTAAAACCTTTCCATTTCTGAGTATTGATATCCTTCCTGCTTACGTTTCTAGGGATACTGCTTTATCAAAAAGCACTTTGCCATTTTCTGAAATATTTCCTGTGTTCTTGAGACTATTTTTTAGCCTTACATGAAGTGGTGGAAAAAAGAAACAATGTGGTTTTAATTAACACTACTGTTTTCAAAATACACAAAAAGCTAATTTTCTTGAAATTTAGAATTAAGTGGATAGGAGTAAGAAAGGTAGAGAATAACTTTAACCTTTAACTCACTGTAATTTGTGAGTCAGGATAGCAACTAAACTTGTAAACAACAAATGAAAGTGGTAAAATTTAGAAAAACTAACGGGAACAAAGAGAAATTGAGGACTTACTCTACAAGACTCTCTTTACCATTCATATGTTTAGTTAATATTCCTAAAATATATTATTAACTTCCATCTTGTAGCTGAGGAAATTGCCATTTTGATAATTTCCATAAATAGACCCCAACCCAGAATGTTACACTATTAACAATTAATTGCTATATTACTTTTAGTAAACAACTTTCTCATTTTCTGCCTGTTTTTTTCTGCCTACCCTTTACTCTCAACTCAAAAAGGAGAAATATTGAGATAAAGATGGTAAATAGTTTGATCAAAATTGTAGACAAAAATTACAGTGTAGTTATGAAGCAATCCACATAGATTCTTTCCCTCAAAGGAAAAGTATTAAAAATATATCTTCTTTTTTGGCACTAGGCTTTACCCCATTCTAGCTGAGATGACTATTTCTTGGATGCTGTGAAAAACACCTATCTAGAGTGAAGTAAAAATAACACAGATTCTTCAACAGACTAGTTTGAGTTTCAAAGGCACTATGTTTTATGATAATAAGAGGGAATACAAGTTACTAAAAACATAGAATTGCAAGGAACTGGATGTGACATATCTTAACATTTTTATAAAACTAAGACTTAGGGATAGATACAATTCACTAAAAACACTTCTGAAACATTAACAAGCTTGTCAGCATTTGCTATTTCAGTACAGGCTGGAAGGCTGGTTGCTGTGCCTCCTCTCTGATAAGGTTTAAGAAAAATCACTTTCATGGTGATTTTTTTTGAGGCCACATTTATATCATTGACCATAATGTGTGATAAATTCCAAAGCATGATCACCACTATTTAGGGGACTCTTCCTTTTTAGAATTGTGAAGGCAAAAAAGAGGGCTGATTTGAAAATATTTTAAAACAGAAATGACTTGGGGCGCCTGGGTGGCTCAGTCAGTTAAGCGTCTGACTTTGGCTCAGGTCACGACTGTGTCACAGTTGGTGAGTTTGAGCCCCCCACGTCGGGCTCTGTGTTGACAGCTCAGAGCCTGGAGCCTGCTTCAGATTCTGTGTCTCCCTCTCTCTCTGCCCCTCCCCCGCTTGTGCTCACTCTCTCTCTCTGTCTCTCAAAAAAAAAAAAAAACATATTTTAAAAAACTGAAAAAATAAAATAAAATAGAAATGACTTTTTTTCTTTTGAGAGTGAACACTATCCTACTGGAATTAGTACAGTTTAAAAAAAATGCTTTATAGTCACCTGGAAAGCTGTAATAGATCATCATTGACTGTTCTAAAGTTTATTTTCTTTATAGCAATCTGTTTCCAGTGATCCATAATGAAAGTGACTCTAGACATGAATAAATATATAAGAGGGGTTGAAACCTGCCCTTATTCAAAATGTTATTTTCCCCTCTGCTTTAATGAACAAAAAGTAATCTCAGAGAGATGTGCTCATTAATACTAAGAGAGATTTTAAGTTAACATTTAACATGAAAACTTCCTTCAAAATTCAACATGTTTTTCGAGTTTCAGATTGTTTGAGTTATCTTTAATTCTATTAGAAATTAAGCAATGGACACTAAATTCTGCTATATCTGAGAAATATTGGTTTAATTCAGTGTCATGGAGAATCTTTCAGAGAAATATCAAGAATTGTCAAATGATGCTAAACCAATGGACTATATTAGATTTATACCATGATGCATACTTCTGTTGAAAGCAATATTGTATTAGGAAAGCATAAAATAGACTTAAATATAGAAGACAAATCTGGCCACATATTTGTCATAAGGTATGCACTGACAAGTTCTCTATTCACTCTGTTATAAAGTACTAAATGCATCCTAACTAAACCCTCTATGGTTTAAAAACAATTTTAATGCATACTATAATAATAAAGACATTTTCATAAAATAGGTCTTGTCTATAAGAGATTAACTAGAAATTTGATCATGACATATTTGAGCTCTTACTACAACAGTGCTGAAGTAAATTAGTGATTTCAAACTGCCATTACAGAATTCTACTGTGGGGCGGCGAGGGGAGAAAAGTGTATTGATTTGTTTGTTTTGTCATACTTGACAACAATATTTCAAGGCTTCAACATATTTTTTCTCTTACATACACTTGACCACTTAAGTTATACTCTAAGTCATGTTTTTGATAATTAGTCCAGATATGTAAGAGAAACATTGAGTTTTTCCTGCCCTCAATAGCTCAATCCATATTTTTTGGAAAGAAATGCTAAAAATTGTCTTAGAAAAAAAATTCTGTCAAAAAATTATAATAGACAAACTAAAAAAATAAACAGGCGTGAAGAATAAATCAACAAAGCTTTCATAAATGAAATTTATGAAATTGTCATAAATGAAACTTGAGGAAATATTAATAATGCAGTAATTTAATATAATGTATTATATTTTCAAAATATAGCCAAGTAAATTGTGTCATTTGTTCTTCACAACACCTCTTTAAGCTAAGATTTATTATATTCATTTAAACTAAATTAAATTTTTAAATTGTTGGAAGCTTAGAGGCACTGAAACTAAGATTCTAGATTGATAGGTTGGCCTTTGATAAAAAGTATAAGACCAAGTATGTGTTCTTGAGCAAGTCTATGACATCACTGAAAAAATTACAGCAATACTATCTCCTAAAGATTATGATGTATAAAATGACACTGAAGAAACTAGAAATGCTTATTATGAAGAAAACTTGCAAAGGATAGATTTGGAATGGTTGTGTTATACAACAGATCTATTCCTTTTTGTTGTTGTTGTTCCTGAAGCGTTGACTAGTGATCACTGGGAATTAGTCCGTCACATGGAAGCCTATGTCTGCCCAAATGTCTAACAATGTTTCTTAGAAGGGAGAGCTTCCTATTCCAGGAAGTATTCAGAGTCTAATCACTGGGGATAATGAAAGTAGCTATGTCATCAGGTTGTTGAGGATTAAATGAAATAAGACATGAATAGCACCTAACGCAGCAGGCTTTGCATGTATAGCATGATAAGACATCTGTAAATTTTAAGTATTATTACTACACATATACTCTCTTCTGCCTGCAAGGCATTTACAGACTAACTGCTATATATTAAGCAGTGAAGTACCACCTAAACTATAAAGACAAATAAGACAGTCTCTGCTTTTGAGGAGCCTATTGCTCTCAAATCAAATGAAATGCCAAATTATTTCAGTAGGGCCTGATATGTGCTAACCACGAGCTGTAGAAGCACAGAGGCAGGCCCTGAGTTCACCTGAATTTCTAAGCAGCTGCCAGAAAGCCAACCAAAGGATTCAGAGCTCAGTGTCTTTCTTTGTATTTTGAGTGTTTTCAAAATTATCTAAGTTGACAATTTCAACAGGTGGCTAATCTCATCATTATTTTTTACTTCATATGAATTTCACTGTTAGAAAGTAGCCTGGTGCTCGGTAACGACTGCAACATTTCTGCATAGAAAGAGCTCAAAATGAGGTTGAAAGTAAGGCTAGAGCATTTATCTGAAAGCTATATTTGCACAGTAAGCACATCAATTTTTAAATTATGATGTCTTTTTATTGGGATGGGTTTGGGAGAGGTGATAGAGAACATGAGGATCATAAACCCTGGCAAGCCATCCTTTGGTGCTATCACCACTGGCTTTATGATATAAAACACAACTTTACTATTTTTTGGTATTTCTTAAAATATGATCTTATTAAAACCTAAATCAACTTTTGCACAGAGAAGGAAACCGGCAACAAAGAAAAAGGCAATCTAAGGATTCAGAGGAGATTATTTTCAAAACATACATTTAATAATGGGTCAATATCCAAATTATGTAAAAAGCTTACATGATTTAACATAAAAAACAATTAATATTGGGCAGAAAACTTGAAAAGGCATTTTCCCAAAGAAGACACAGATGGTCAACAGACACATGAAAAGATGCTCAACATCATTCATCATCCGGAAAATACAAATCAAATGAGATATCATGTCACGTGTGTCAGAATGGCTAAAAACAAAAACATAAGAAACAACTGATGTTGGCAAGGATGTGGAGAAAAAGAAACCCTCTTGCACTGTTGGTGGGAATGCAAACTGGTGCAGCCAAGGTGGAAAATGGTATGGAGGTTCCTCAAAAAATTAAAAATAGCACTACTCTACAATCCAGCAATTGCACTACCAGGAATTTACTGGAAAAAAAAAATACAAAAACATAGATTCAAAGGTATACATGCACACCAAAGTTTATAGCAGCATTATTTATAATTGCCAAACTATAGAAGCAACCCAAGTATCCATTGACTGATATACAGATAAAGAAAAGATGTGGGGTATACACGTGTATGTGTGTATTGTGTGTGTGTGTGTGTGTGTGTGTGTGTGTGTATAATAGAATGTTACTCAGGTATAAAAAGAATAAAATCTTGCCATTTGAAACAGCATGGATGGAGCTAAAGAGTATAACGGTAGACAAAATAAGTGAGTCAGAGAAAGGCAAACACTATATGATCTCACTCATATGTGGAATTTAAGGAAGAAAACAAATGGCCAAAGAAAAGAAGACAGAGAGACACACACAAATCAAGAAACAGACTTAACTATAGAGAACAAACTGATGATTACCAGAGAGGAGGTGGGTGGGGGAACAGGGGAAATGGAAGTTGCGATTGAAGAGTATACCAGTTATGATGAAATAAAATAAAATAAAACAATAAAAATAGTTTTAAAAAATGGCTTAACTGAGTTTGGTTTTCTGCATCAATATTTTTTTGAACTTACAAGTAGATTAGTCTAGTAAGATCAATAGACCCAATCATTCATGGTGAAGCAAGTTCTAAACTCTTCAAAGTTACCCATGGAAAACAACCTGCTTAATTTCAAGCTTATTATTAAAATGGCCACTATGTGTAGAGCATCATGCTAGCACCATGCTAGGTCTTCTGCAACACACAACAGAGATACGACATGGTTCTACACTAAAACACTGGTAGCTTGGTTTGGGGGAAAAATGCAATTTTGACAAGATTTCCCTTTTCGCATGTATTTTGTAACACGACAGGGTTTTCTCTCTCAGTGAGAACCATCTCAACTGTCTTCATCTTCCAGGATCTTTTGCATTCTTTAAATACTCCACTGAATGCCATGCCCTCTGATTCTTCTGAATAAATGGCTCTTTTACAAAATACCATACAAATACCATTCTCAGGTTCTACTGCAATTTATTAATATAGATGTTTTGTTGTGTTCTTGTTTTTCTAAATCATACTGATCCACAGATCATCACTCATCAAATCATCACTCACAGCCCCTAAAATAGCACTCTGCCTTCAGTGGGAGCTTCGTAAACATTTGTTAAATAGTGAAACTGAATAGCCCTTTCTTATCTCAGTTTAATAGTAAAAGAGTTAAAGAAGTAGCTATAGCAAATCTTAATTTTTATGTAATTCTAGTTTTAAAAACTCTCACAATGTAATTTGAACTCAAAGAATGTGGTACATAAAAATGACTACTTTTTTATTTCCATCAAATTCCTTTGTTATGCAACTGCTGAATTGTAACTCACTAGCTAATATCCTGTTTTTAGCCCTCCCCTTTGATAAAGCTTTATGAGTGGATCATATAATGTAAATGGGTAAGTTGAGCATTATCAAAATCATAGAGCTAACCAATAAAAGTAGCTTACTGACATGTTTTTGAGCCAACATTCCATTATGGAAAAATGGTCCCTGTATCATTCTAACATAAATTTGGGATAATCATTCCTTTTCTTAGGGTACTAATCTTTCCTAGAAAATTAAGTTACATGCAAATTTTAAAATTATAAAACTAATAGAAAGAGATAAATAAAATGAAGATGTCTTAAAAAATGTGACAACTGCATTATAGAAAACTGTTTCAAAGCCAATTACTCCCAAAGAAATTTTCTAATTTTGACATCTGGATGATCAAATATCTACTTGTAACTCCTGCAGAGAATAGCCATAACTATAGTGGTAATTTTTTGTTGAGCCATAGAAAGTTCAAGACTCTAGCTAGCCTTGGGATAAAGATAGCCAGCATGTAGAGAAGTTTATTAATAAATTGATTTACTCTAAGCTAGTAACTAAACCACCGTTTTTTGCTTTCACTCTACCTTCCATGTGCTTTTCTCCCTCCTTTCTTTATTCACTATTCTGATTCTATTTTATGTAATAATTACTCAGCTAAAGCAGTATTAGTTCAGTGAGTCACATGAAATAGTCATTCCATGATGTTCTACAATAAAGTGAAAAATATAAAATAACCATTTCCCTCCATAGAAATTGAATGTGTACATTACTATATTAAAACTTTTGAGGGAAAAAAAAAGTTCTGATAAATCACACAGCAAAGAAACCTCCTTAACTGGGTTAGCCAACAATTTTCAAATTTATTTGACTTTCACATGCAACTTACTAGAAATAATAGGGGTTTATTATGTACCGTGAATCACAGTAAGCACTTTACTTACATTATATCATGTAATCATGACAACAACTGTAGGAGTATATACTATTGTTATCCAGGTTTGCAGATGAAGAAACTGAATCTTCACTAAATTAAGAATATACTAGAACAGGAGCGCCTGGATGGCTCAGTCGGTTAAGCGTCCGACTTCGGCTCAGGTTATGATCTCATGGTTCGTGGGTTTGAGCCCCGCATCAGGCTCTATGCTGACAGCCAGCTCAGAGCCTGGAGTCTGCTTCGGATTCTGTGTCTCCAATCTCTCTGACCCTCCCCTGCTCATGCTCTCGCTCTCTCTCGCGCTCTCTCTCGCTCTCTCTCGCTCTCTCTCACTCTCTCTCTCTCTCTCTCTGTCTCTCTCTTTCTCAGAAATAAATGAAAAAGCATTAAAAAAAAAAGATAGAATTGGTAAGACTGAGTGAGGACTGGTCTGTCTCAAAAACCCATACTTGTACCCACCATGCTTTTCTGTCTCAGTATAATTACACATTCTTAGAAAAGCTGTTTTAGATTTGAGGGGAAGGGGACTATAACAAGGGTGAAACAAATGCTATTTGTTCAAATTCTGTTCTTTAAAAAATAATGTCTGAAAGAAAAACATGATAGCAGTTTAACAATATGTGCATTTGTCTCAGATCCAAACTAAAAAGAGACCCAAGGGAACTTTAAAGTTCTCATTAAGCCTGATGCGTGGTTCTTTGGGCTATACCAAATCCTTTAATAAGATTTTCACCATTACTCTGTTCTTACCTGTTTGATAGCTGCTTCATTCATTCTTTTCTTTTATTCATTTTCACCTTACAATTTTGATATTTTGTTTATAATTCAGATTTACAAAGTACTGAGTGATGTTTCAGTTGAAGCTCAAACTTAGTCACCTCTCACACTTCTGCTTAATAATTGTCATATCTATAAGATTCATTTAAAGTTAATCAAACCCCACAATTAAAAAGAAAAAGTAAATAGTTGATTACAGACATAATTACTTTGAATGATACATTATTGGGCTTTAAAGAGATTTAAGAGATTCAGTTAACTTCAATAAAGTCTAACATTGTGTTGGGTATTATACTAGACAAGGGAAGTAAAAATTAAAATAAGATATGGATCTTGTCTTTGAGGAACAAGGAGTCCAGGGGAGAAGAGTGTAATGTAACCAATAAAATTCTAATACTCTCACACAGAGAGAGATGAGTAGAATGAATGGAGTATGCACAGTTAGGGTAAAACAGAAAGAAATGTTATCTTCCTGATTTTTCGAAGGTCAGAGAGTTAGCCAAATAAAGAAAGTTATGAAAGCATAATGAAGTTCGAGCAGAACAGTATTCACTATTCACAGTTGTAAGAAACACAGGGTGTGTGTGTGTGTGTGTGTGTGTGTGTGTGTGTGTGTGTGTGTGTTTGAAAATTAAGTATCTCAGGATTGTCAGGGCATGAAGTGCAACCTATGAAATGGTATAACAGGAGATGACATAAGTAGACAGATCAAGCCATGCACATCTACCATATTGTGCCAAGAGATCTGTGAAATCCCCTGAATAATTTTAAGCATAGGATTAACGGTTCAGACTTGCATTCTGGATAGACTATGATGGCTTTAATCTGGGAAACATATATTCATGAAACATAACAGGTGATGAGACCAAACTAGACTTTATGATTATCAGGCTGAAAGATGACAAAGGCTTGAGTGAGAACAGTGGTAATGAAGATGGAGACGAGCAGATCAATTCACACAGCATTAGGTACTAAAACTGTAAGATGGCAGATTGCATTTGACACGTGTGCAGGGTGAGTGTTATGGATTAAATGTTTTTGTACCCACCCCACCCTACAACCCATATGTTAAAGACGTAACCTTCCATGTGATGGTATTTGGAGATATGGCCTTTGGGAGATTATTAGATTTAGATGAGGTCATGAGGTTGGTGCCCCATGATGAGATTCGTGTGTGTACAAGAAGAGGAAGAGAGACCAAACCTTCATTCTCTCTCATCATTATGTAAGGGCACAGCAAGAAGGTGGCCATGTGTAAGCCAGAGTGCTTTCATTAGGAAGTGAATCTGTATGCACCTGGATCTTAGACTACCCAGATTCTAGGACTATGAAAAATAAACGTCTGTTGTTTAGGTCACCCAGTTCTTGGTATTTTGTATTAGCAGCAAAGTTCACTAAGACAGAGGGTGAGACCAGAGACTGTCAAGCCCAGCTCTTCTATCTGTAGTTTGTGTGAAGGGCTGAATGCTACAGGCACAATCAGAACAGAGAAAACAGAAGGAACATTATGTTTGGAGGAAAGAAAATAGGTTTCTTATGGGCATACTGAATTTGAGGTAGGGATGTCTTATGAGTAATTTTATAAATGTCAGAGGTGATGCAGACATGACAAAAAGGAGGAAAGGAGGCAAAAGCTTCTATAAGATACAAGCATGTATAGATAGATGCACCTTAAATGTGCTGCAAAAACGCTTTTCTTTCTCTATGCTTCGTATAAAGGGAAGATTAGAGGTAATTTGGCTTAAGTGAATCGAAAACTAAGCCACTATTTTTGCATCTTGTGAACTTTGTCTTCCCTTGGTGGTACTTTACTTTCTGAGGGATAAAATTCATTTTGAAGAAAGCATTACTGGATTCAAGTGGGGAACTGGTTAAAGAATTCTATGCTGGTTTCCCAGTAGGAACTGGGGGAAAAGGAAGAAAAACTCTATGAAAAGAAAAGACCTAACAAGCTTTCACTGTGTGTAAGTCCAAACATTTTCCTAATCTAAGACAGTAAAACCCATCTTACTCTAACTTAAGGGGAAAAAAATAGTAATTGATTCACCTGACCAAAAGATTCAAGAAATAGCTTCAGGAATTGCTTGATCCAATCTCCAGCAATATCATCAAGATTCAAATATAATGCTAAATGTCAATTATACTTTCATAAAAAAAATTCAAATGTTAGCCTTTTTTTTTTTTTTTTTTTTTTTGGTCTGATCTACTTCTTTCTGGAAGGCCTTATTCACATGTTCCTTCTATCTACAATTAGGGCCCTTAGTAGCTCTCTCTTTAAACCATCTTAAACATTTTATTGGGAAAATGTCTTTTTATTTTGAGCTCAAAAGAAAGTACAAAAATTGAGCCTCACTGGCCAGGCTTAGGGCATATGTTTATCTCTGAACCATTATGTCCAGTGGGGATAGAACGTGCAGATTGGCTCTGTCTGGATCATTTGCACATGCAGACTGGCTCCCATCTGGATTGTTTGCCCACAGTCAATGCTGGCAGAAGAGGACAGTGGTCAGCACCACTGAGTAGGAGGAATTCCCTCTACAGGAATTCAGGCCCCGATTTTCAAGGACAGAATACACACTGAGATTGCAAAATTAACAGCTATTCACTTCAGAGGCTTACCACAAAAATAACCAGGTCAGAAGAAAGGTATGTGGGCCTAAATGTTGTGTTTCTATAGGTGTGTGTGCACATCTACAGTGAGAAAAATCCACAGCCTGCACCTTCTCTTTGGTCTGTTCCATTTGGGAAATTCCTCCTTCACACTCACTAGATTTAAAAATCTGGGGAAGATCCTAACCTGGTCCCTGGTCCCTGGTCCCTGACTCCTAATCATCATATTAGCTGTTGGGGAAAAAGTCCCCAGGTAATTTCAATTCTGTCTTTTCCTTTCACTTGGAGCTACACATTCAAAACAAATGATGCCCTATCCAGTTGAGCATCAGAAAAACTTGAAATGACTCCTTTTCTCTATATTCACTCCCCAGATGTTTGGCACAGCACAAAGAAATGTACAAATGACAGCTCATTTAGAGTGTGGGGAAAAGGGTCAGGGACCATAATATGATCAAGACAATATGAAATTTAAAACCTTTTTACTGTTGCCTTCTTTTCTTCACAAAGTTAATACACTCATTTTCCCACTCCCTCATTCCCTTGCTGTCTGCTTCCTTCTCCCATTAAATTAACACAAAGACAGTTATCAATCAAGCACAATTCATTGTGAATGGGTCTCAGACTGAAGAACTTACTCTCTGTCCCTCCAAAATTGCTAAGGGCCAGAGGGGATGTGGAGATGGAACTCTGTCCAGAACTAGAAAGACAGTACTGTATTTTACTATATTTTAGTGCAAATATATGTCAGCTAAATTGCATGTCAGATACATCCTGAGTATTTATTACTTATAAATTTAATTTGTTAATATCAAAATTGCAAACAACTTACTTTTTTTATGTTTATTTATTTTGAGAGAGACAGAGATCATGCACATAAGCAGGGCAGGAGCAGAGAGAGAGGAAGACAAAGAATCCCAAGCAGGCTCTGCACCGGCTGCACAGAGCCAGACAACCCTCAGTCACTGGAACCGGGAGATGACATGAGCTGAAGTCAAGAGTAGGAGGAAGCTCAACAAACTGAGTCACCCAGGCCTCCAAACAACTTTGTTTTAAACAGGACCTTTATAAGAAAGAAAGAGGTGTAGATTTCCCTGAGTGAGTGGGGCACCAGCTTCCACAGTGGTCACCATGCATTGAGCAGAGATGTGTTTTTGAATAGTTGTGCACAGCAGAAAGTAAACACAGAAAATCAGTGCTGTTCTAAAGGTATTCATTCGTTTTCATATGTATGCCTAGCACTCAGTATAGTGTCTGACACATAGTAAGCATTGCATAAATATTTGTTGAGTAACCAATTTATAAGTAATTTATAAGTAACTAATTTATAAGGTGTGGAGACAGAAACTATAAAAAAATAACTGTTGCAAAAGTTCTTTGAAGAAAACAAAACAAAACAAAAATGGGGGAGGGGGGGAGATCAACATTCTGAGTTTCAGCTACCCCAATCCCAATTAATAATCAAGGTTCTATATTACTAGAGTGAAAATGTTTGAGAGAAAAAGTAGATTGCTTCCTGAGAGCTTCTGTAATGCTGATAGAATCTTTAGACTCCATTGTCACACTGATGATTCACTGGTAAAAAGCAAGCACACTTTTTTTTGCCCTTCATTATCAGCCCATTTCTGGCCTGATTTGCTTTAGATGATTTAGACTGCTGCACCTGAACTGTGACTTTCCATATCAGAAGAGGGAATGAAAAATGAACAAAAGGCAAAGGGGGAGGGGAATGTAAGAAATAAAAGACACTGAGAGTTTTTAAAAGACAAAAAACCCCATAAAACTCAACATCCTACCTTCTCTTTATGCTTTAGGCTCGAATTTTAAGTCCTTGTAGAACTTCTCCCAACCACTGACTCCCAAAAATCTGTCTTCTTGCATCCAGAGGGCATTGCTTTACGATGTGGGAGGCAAAACCTTTTTTTATTTTTTATTTTCTTTCTGCACTGTCTGCAGTCCATCGCAAAGGAGTCAGGGACTCCAGTCACATACGCTGCAGGGCTCCTTTTGTCATTCTTTACCAGTCAGTGTGCAGCAGCTACCATTTGTCAGTTAGAACTCTAAGCACGTCTCTTGCCCATTATTGGGCAACTTTGATGATTTGTGAATAATATTAAATCATTCCAGTACCCAAGAATGCCAGAGAGGAAGCACAAGCCAAGCCCCTTTTACACTGTACAGCTGCCATTTCTATAACCGCCACCAGGCATGGATGACATTGTGAGTGGCCTGTGGTCAATATGGGAATTCAGAACCAGCTACAGGCATTGCTTTCCAAAAACAAACAAACAAAAAAGGACTCATAGTTACTTTACCCAATTATTAGGCAAGATGTAGGACTTATTTTTATAAACCTCAGTATTTGGAGTATTTATGTGTGAGTTTATACTCAAACACAGGTAAATCATTATTTTTAAGACTAGTTTGAGAAATAGAAAGTCTTAAGCAAATATTATTATTCACAAGGTAAAAATAAGAACCCTATTCTGATCTGCATCAACACCATACTTTTATGGTCTCCCTCCTTAGAAAACCAAATCTGTGATAGTATATAAAGAATGAGGGGAAGGTAGCTTGTTTGATGCAGCCATATTGCTTTATATGCAGACAGCTGCACATTAATTACTATGTGAATGCAATAATGAAATTAAAATTCTTTAATACAATACTTTAAATCAGGTTCAACAAAGGATCACACTAAATCCCTCCACTTTGAAAGCGTTAATACTATTTCCCCATGTCTGTGTGAGTCTTCTTCTCTTCTCTGTTTTCCTTGATTAGTTAGCCCAGCTATACAGACCTATATTGCACATAGAGCACTTGGTTGTGTGGAAGCTTTCTGGTAGTATTGGAATAACAAAAATCATTTAAATGTTTGTTAAATTTGTCCAGTCTCTCTCCCATGGAAAAAGAACCTGAACTATCTCTCTATAAAATAAAAATTTTAAGAGAAATCAAGCTTACTCTTAGATAATCAAAGACTTCTGAGAGCAGGCTACATTTCAAAAATCCATCAGAAAGCCATCACGTCCTTTAATGCACTAGGCTTTATGAATAGAAGCTGCTCTCTCTGGCCCTTCTGCACATTAGCATTTTTGATTGCTGGTTAGTAAACATAACCATCCTAATGTGTTCTTCTAAAATGATTTTCAAGAATCTTTATAGAGCTTCTTTGGCTTATCTATATTCATAAAGATGAAATCGTCACACCTGCAAAACTTGTACTATCTATAAGGTAGTTAAAAGTCAGCTTTGTCACCATTTTGTCCAATAATAAGTGGAAGAGAAGAAAAATTAAAATTCAAGTGCTCATTTAAGATCTATCTTCTTAGCAGATTTCAAGTATGCAATGCAGTATTGCTAACTCTCATCACCAAGCTGTACATTAGATATCCAGAACTCATTCATTTTGCTTAACTGAAGCTTTGGACCCTTTGACCAAGACCTGCTCATTTTAACCCCACCTCTCAGATCCTGACAGCCACCACTGTACTCTCTGCTACTATGAGTTTGGCTGTTTTCTTTTCTTTTCTTGAGATTTAATTTAATAACACCATTATATTCGTTTTAGATATATAACCTGATTTGATGTTCATATACATTGTGAGAGGATTGCCAATTTCAGTTTAGTTAATATCCATCAGCACACACAGCTAAAATTTTTTTCTTGTGGTAAGAATTTTTAGGATCTACTTTCTTAGCAATAGCTAAACATATAATATCATATTATTAATTACAGTCAACATGCTGTACGTTACATCCCCAGAAGTTATGTATCTTATAACTGGAAGTTTGTACCTTTTGACCACCTTTACCCATTAATTCCACATATAAGTAGAATACCACCTTCACGCATTTTATTTTTAGATTCTGCATATAAGAGGAATATATATATTGTTTGTCTTTCTCTATCTGACTTATTTCACTTATCAGAATCTGCTCAAGGTCTAACCATGTTGTCACAAATTGGAGTTCTTGATATAGTTTCTAAGAATCTGGCACCAAGTAAGTATGTACTCAATAATAGCTGGCACTGAAGGATGCAGCAATTAAAAAAATCAACTTTGTTGATTATTATTTTCTTCCCTACATTTTTAAGGGCACAATAAAATTGCATTGTACCATCTGCACAAGAAAATTAGCCTAATAAGAGAAAGCTACTATGCAATGTTCACTGATACTTCTGCTCACTCCAGTCCAAAAGAAACTGTCATGCTGTGCTCCCTTTGCTATCTGCACAGATGACAAATCATGGAATTGATGGCAAGTTTATACTGTGGGGGACACTAATGATTTTCAAATGGAAAATAATCACATTTATTGTGATCTGAATCTATGAAGCATTTATTTATTTATTTATTTATTTATTTATTTATTTATTTATTTATTACTTCAAGGTATTCTTAAGGTAATTTTTGAGATTTTGATAAGAATTTAAAGGATAGGGTGCGTGGGTGGCTCAGGTGGTTGGGTGTCTGACTTCAGCTCAGGTCATGATCTCATGGTTCATGGGCCCCACCTTAGGCTCTGTGCTGACAGGTCAGAGCCTGGAGCCTGCTTTGGATTCTGTGTATTGGATTCTGGATTCCCTCTAACACACTGCTCCTCCCCTGCTCACTTGCGCGAGCTCTCTCTCCCCCTCTCTCTCTCTCTTTTCTCTCTCAAAAATAAATAAACATTAAAACACATTTTAAAGAAAAGAATTTAAAGGTTAGATGGTGAGAGGGAGGGGGAAAGATGGCGGAGAAGTAAGGAGCACTGTACTTGCACTCGCGCCCATACATCACACAGAAAAGATCTGAAGCCATTGGAAACCTTACAAAACCTGAGAGATTGGGATAAAGGTTAGATGGTGAGCTTAGAAATGAAGATAAATCCTTGGGGCATCTGGGTGGCTTAGTCGGTTAAGCATCCGACTTTCGCTTGGGTCATGATCTCGTGGTTCGTGGGTTCAAGCCCCACGTCGGGCTCTGTGCTGACTGCCAGCTCAGAGCCTGGAGCCTGTTTTGGTCTGTGACTCCCTCTCTCTCTGACCCTCCCCTGCTCACGCTGTCTCTCTCTCTCTCCTAGAAATAAATAAAAAAACATTAAAAAAAAAAAAGAAATGAAGACAAACCCACAATATGAATGCAGTCAATGCCAACTCAGAGTATCATGTCCAAATTCTGTAACTACATGTCAAGAACTAGTCAGGTTCAGTTGAGGCAAAAAGAAATTTCATACTAATGCAAGAATGATAAGTTAGCACTGTAGTGATGAGGTTGAAATGTAAATTTCATCCTGAAATATATAAAGAAAGAAAACAGCGTAAGAAACAGGAGGTCACCCCTGTATTCATGTTGCAGCAAAGGGAAAAATGGAAAATGTGTTAATAGGTTGGAAGAATCCCAGGATTCTATAAGGCCAGGTTTTAAAACTCATCCACACCACTTATTCTCCCAACTCTAACCTTGAGTAAAGTTACTATTTACATTCAGAGAAAGGATAGCCCTTATTGTCTCCAAAAATGAATTTTTAAGCTCTACAAAGCATAGTAAGAGAGAGAGAGTACATTATTCATTCTGACTCCTGTCTCAAGAGAACAGGATGGATTAACTAAACCATCTTTGGCAACCATGTGCTTATGTTACACCAAATCTAAATGACCTTCTGCTGTTGACAATGTATACCTGGGATCTCAGTGATTCCTTTGATTGAGTGAGAGATGATGAGCATATTATATATCCCTGAGCCCCAGTGTCCTCATCTACTTACTGAGGGAATAACATAGGTATATTTGCCTAAGAAAACTATAATGAGAATCAAAGCAAAGTGCTTTATTAACCATTAGAAAACTGGTTAAGAGCAAATTCTTTATGCTTATTAGCTCTGTGCCTCAGTTTCCTCATACATAAAATGAGGATAATGGTACTATTGATACTATTTACCTCATATGGTTGTTGCCAAGATTAAGTGAGTTTATTTAGGTGAAGAATTTAGTGTCTGGGATATATTAAGTGCTCTCTAAGCATTTGCTATTATTATAGATATGATGTTGAAAATTCTGACAGAGTTCTTCTTATACAACATGAATCCTTTATACTACAGTTTTAGCACATATTCTGGATGGTGGAAAAAGAGCTTGAAGAAAATGATTCAGCACAGCAAGAGTGAAAATGATCTCCCAAAAGCTAAGGAAACCATTAAAAGTTACCCAGCCTTTCATTACCCAAAGCTGTCAATTTATTGTATTACAGTGCCCCATAATGACAGTGGTGATTATGTTTTGCTAAAAAAATAACTGCATTACATGAAACACCTTTCAGAGTATATGTAAAATACAGTCATTCACAAGCACCTAAGTCACACACAGATATATGTAGCATTAGAGTAAATATTAAGCTTCAAAAATGTTTCTATATCTTTCTCAATAAAATCAAGAAAGAGACGTAGATAAAAATATGGTAAATAAATAGATGAGTAGTCAGAGATAATGCATAATAGATGGTTAAAAATTCTGTCTGAGGTCCATTTTTATCTTAATGTTTCCTTGGCAGTATTTACCGAAGACCAAAGAAAAATAAAGATTTATCCACAAATTAACTTTTAATGGCTTAATCAGCAATAGCCTTGTCAGAAAAAAAAATCATAAAAGAAGAAGCAGGTCAAGTGATTTTAAGGAGGCCTGCAATCATTTTCTTCTACAAAACAGGAAAATTGAAAAGCAATAGGCTATTTAGATTTACAAAAGAAAAACTTGCATATTGATATGTCTATACATTTTTACATTACATGTATTTACAACAAGACACAACCTAAATTCATTTCATATTTTAAAAGTATGAAATATGAAAAGGAAGGGTGTCATTAGTTCGTAGGTGTATGTATATATGACAAGGTGGCTCACTCTATTGTTCTTCTAATAAGAAGGACACTGCATGGGTGGTTCAGTCAGTTAAGTGTCTGACTCTATAGACTTCAGCTCAGGTCATGATCTCATAGTTTGTGAGTTCAAGCCCTACATCAGGCTCTGCACTTGCAGTGTCGAAACTGCTTGGGATTCTCTCTCTCCCTGTCTCTGCCCCTCTCCAGCTTGCTTGCACACTCAAAGTAAATTTAAAAAACTTTAAAAAAAGGACACTGAAGCAGAAAATATGGTAATTTCTAATAGTATATTCATACATCTAATCATAGACCATCTTAGGAGGAGGACAAGCTTTTTTTGCTCTGAGATCATTGTAAAACTAAGTGACCTGTGAAACTAAGAAATTACTGGATTCTGTTGCTCTCTGAGCCATGAATCTGGTTGAATCTTCGTGATACCATAAAGACAGAAAGTCTACATTTTTTTTTAACAAATAGTTTATTGTCAAATTAGTTTCCATATAACACCCAGTGCTCATCCCCACAAGTGCCCTCCTCCATGCCCACCCCTCCTCCCCCCCACATCCACCAGTCCTCAGTTTTTGTCAGCATTCAAGAGTCTCTCATGGTTTGCCTCTCTCCCTTTCCCCCACCATTTCTGCCCTTCTTCTCCCCCTTGGTCCTCAGTTAAGTTCCTCCTAATCCTCCTATACGTGCACACATATGATATTTGTCCTTCTCTGCCTGACTTATTTCGCTCAGCATAACACCCTCATGGTCCATCCATGTTGCTACACATGGCCAGATTTCATTGTTTCTCATTGCCATGTAGTATTCCATGGTATAGATAAACCACATCTTCTTGATCCATTCGTCCAATGATGGACACTTAGTCTCTTTCCATGTTTTAGCTATTGTGGAGAGTGCTGCTATGAACACTGGGGTACATGTGCTCCTATGCATCAGCATTTCTGTATCCCTTGGGTAAATTCCTAGCAGTGCTATTGCTGGGTCATAAGGGAGTTCTATTGTTAGTTTCCTGAGAAACTTCCACACTGTTTTCCAGAGGGGCTGTACCAGTTTACATTCCCACCAACAGTGTAGGAGGGTGCCCGTTTCTCCACATCCTCGCCAGCATCTAGAGTTCTCTGATTTGCTCATTTTAGCCACTCTGACTGGCGTGAGGTGGTATCTCAGTGTGGTTTTGATTTGAAAGTATACATTTTTTAAAAGTACCCACTCTAGTCAACTTCGACGATCACCTTCATTATGTTAACCAACACAATTGTTTTGACCATAATAATCAAGTCATTGAAAAAGATGAATTTTGGGGTGCCTGGCTGGCTCACTCGGTGAAACACGCAACTCTTGATCTCGGGGTTGTGAGTTTGAGCCTCCTGTTGGGTGTAGAGATTACTTAAAAAAATAAAACTGTAAAAAAACAAGCTGAATTTTGTGTTAAAGACTTGACTATAAAATCTGAATAAACTAATTTATGCCAGTTGACTCAAAATAATCCATCCTCAAGTGGTAAATTATAGAATGAATTATCAAAATAAGTAATTTGCTTTTGATACTGTGAAATCGCCACATGTAAAGGTCAGGAACATCATTTAGTAAGTCACAAATATGACACTTTGAAAAGGTATCTTTTCTATTATCCTAAGCGCTGTATTTCAATTGGTAACTATCTTGTAATTTGAAATTCCATTAAAATTGTTATGTGATACTTGAGTTCATTATTTTGCAAGACAGAGCAGTAACAACTGGGGGCCTGGAGATTCCATTTACTCAGACGGGGTTAGTAACTCTGTGAGTATGACTTTAAACAAATCATTCTACTTCCCAAAGTGGAATGCTTAAGGCCAAAAAAAAAAAAAAAAAAAAAGCCTAACCTAGACAAGGCATTAATTTGGAAGTTTCTCACACTCAGACTTGCCATCATCTTCCAAGCTATTCACATATGCGTATACTCCTAGGCTTAATAGGTTGGAAAACTTGAAAACAGAAAAAAAGGAACATGAAAAAAAATCACAAGATTCACTTATTCCATCCATATACACAAACACATTTCCCTACTACCACCAATGTGAGAAACTAGTATCAAATAGGTATATGACTATATGACATAATGTAATCCTCTTAAAAATGGGGATTACCATCAAATTGTTTTTTTTTTTTTCAAACTTAAACTCATCACCGATGGCCCAAAGTAATTCACATCTCAAAGGAGTTTTGAGTCCTATGAAAACAACCCCCACTACTGCCTTTATACACATGGACCCCAAGTCTCAGGTAAGACTTCACTGCCTTTATGGTATTAGATTGTCCCAAACTCATCTTTAATATAGCAACCAGATTCAGACTTCCATGTAAAACAGAAAGCAGGCAGTCCTTAAGAAAGTTGAAATTCTGTGACTTTTTATTTCTGGGTAATTCTCTGTGTAAACTGTCCTCACTGTTGGTGTTTAGGAAAGAAATCAGGGCTAGGCTTTAGAATGATGGAGTCTGTTGTTCTTAGCAGCCTGTGCCCAGCTGTTTTCAAATGTGTACTCTGTGAACACAAGATACCTTCACAAGATCTGAACATTGCTCTCCAGGTTTCTGAGGCAACCAGAAAGGGAACGAAAGGCAGAACATAGAAGTCATGGATGTTTTAGTCTTTTAAAACATAAAAATGCATGAAAGAGACACCAGTTCTCTTTGTCTTTCAGGGTAATCTGAAGCACTTTTTATACAAATAGATTTGATTTTTTTCATGTATCTGTAGATACATGAAATATCTTCTATATAAAATAAATGGGAGGTTGGAGCCTAATACCCTGTTTACTGAAAACAAGACTTTTCAGATACACTGTAGCAATTAGTACTACATTCCCTCCCTAACCCACATTCTTTTCCCTGCATGTCTGCATTAAATTCCAACACTATTTTTGAAAGCCAAAATTATTTGTGGAATTAATAATCTGAAAAATCACCCTCACGCAGCTGTAAACTGACCTTTTGTCTCATTTGGTTACATTACTCATTACTCACAACCTTACGGAATTCACATAGAGGGAGGCAACATTATTAGTTTCTGAAATACCAGTGTGAATTTCTCCAGTAACAGGGTAAAATAATTTAAAAACTAACAGTAGATGGAAATTTTTGCTGAGCTGATATGAAGCTCTTGCTAAGAATCTAACACTTGCTCTGGTATGCTTATTGCTTTCCAAACATGTGTTTGTCTTTTTTTTTTTTTTTTTTTGTAGACACAGGCTTTGAGTCAAGCACTTCATAATTGACTGCTTATGAATGTTTTCTATTGAATCATTGACCTTGGTGGTATATCACAGCTTGAGAGAATGATCCACAAAACTCTTGTGCCACCGCTGAAAGATCATAGGAATATTTGCTATTCATGTCTATACTGAGAATGGTTATTTGATGAAGACAAAGTCTTTAAAGATTGTTGGATACATTTACTATTCAGAGTCGAGCTGAAGGGGTTTATTTTGCCTGTTTTTTTTTTTTTTCATTTTATCCAATACTCTGAGGGAAAGTTATTTTTACATTCACAGATATTTAACAGAGTTTAATATACTGTATATGTTATTTTCCAGATATAGTAAATGCTGAGGTCTGCTTTTTTTCTTTCCTTCTTTCTTTACTTTACTTTTTTTTTTTTTTTAATGAAAACAGCTTTCATCTCAGGAATGTGGTTATGTTACATTCTTAACACAAAGCAAAACATTCTGGAGGATGTACTCATCTTTGATTTCAATACCAATAGACAAGAGGTTTTTCAAAAGTGATCACGTATACCCACTGCAGTGGGATTTTTTTAACAGAGTTATTTCGAGCTACTCTCCCTATTTTTCCTCTAAACAAAACACACAATTTTAAAAACTAGTTATAGAATCATAGAGTGTAAGAGTGACAAAACCTCTCAAAGGTTCTCTACTCCAACCACATCTTATGAAAGAATGACTGGGAGTAGGGTGGCCATGAAATGAACTTTCCTCTATATTAGGAACTGGGCTGAACAGGGAGCAAGCAAACAAATATTCTCATGAGAGATTATGTTTTCAGCATGATGTTTAGCAATTTTAAGCTCTATCATACCATCATCATCTTAATAGTACTTTTCTCTGTTAGACCCCTACAAACTGAACTACTACATTCTAGGCATTTCTTCAGTGTTCAATAGTTCCCACTCTAGAACACAGAATCAGACAGGTCAATACCAGCCATGGACGAGATATGTAAAATAAGGGTTAAAAAGCCAAGAGAAGAGCTTGGCAAGGAATGACTAGTTGAAATTTGAAATAAATATCAAAAACTCCTACACACAGAAAGAAGCAATCACTGCTCAACCAAAACCGAAGTGAGTGAGAATTATCTTTAGATATTGTGAAATTAATGGACTGGGATTAGTGAAATGGAATGTTGGGGCAGATACGGAAGGTGGTCATGGCATAGAGGGGAAGAGAAGCTCTGCTAACTTGTCTTCCCAAAAGCTTGAAGTTCATCTTTCTGTGATCAGCGCCACAAACACGGTGGAAGGTTCTTCCCCTCACCTTCACCCTGTGCACCATGTTCAGGCTACAGTTTGTCTTCTGTGACTGCCCTTTCCCTGTAAGATTGCCTTCATCTTTCCATTTTTAAAAACCAGTGTGTGAAAAATGGGACAGGGGCACTCAAGGGAGACAGACGCTGATGCGGGAATGGAAACAGACTATCATACTTTTTAGTGACAATTCATTAACAGTTGTCAAGAAATCCTCACGTAAAATCTTTGTGATTTTTTTTTGTTTGGTTGTGTTTTATTTCTTAATTTAACTCTATTGACTTTTCCCCCCACTCAGCTATTACTACATATCAGACTGATGACTCCTGACTAGAATCTTGACTGCAATGATTAGTGGAGCCATTATAAATATCTTCAAGTAAAAGGGGAAAATACAGTAATGTCTATTTGTGTGCTAAGGATTTATTTATTTGTATTCATAAAACTATTCTTAGAAAATTTTGGTGACTGACTTGCCTAGAGAGGTGCCTTAAAAGTTGTCATTAATTGGCTCATCCACTGGTTCTCTACAATCAGTGACACACTCTGCTGACTCAAGTCTGGCAGTAGCTATATTGATAGATATTTAGTTGTTTGTTTTGGTTTGTATTTCAGATTCCCAGCCATCAGCTCCAGTAGACTCTTCTCTTCCATTTTGTCAACTGTCTCTACTTCTCTCTCACTCCTTATTCCAGCCTTTCAGCTAAGCATCTTATTCAAAGTATTAGATGGCAAATTCTTCTATTTCTTTAGCTAAATAGGTGGATTCTTATTATCACTTCATACCTGGAAAAGCATTAAGAATGTGTGTATCTTGACGGAATGAATAGAAAACCATTCTGATTCTTACCTCCCACCAAGGACAGATTACACTAGAAGACAATTTCCAACTCTGGCCATTTATCAATCCATTAACAGAGCTCTAATGTGTCAGTTTAAAGAATCCATCAGGAGATAGACCAGGAAATGAAAACAGGAAGCCCCGTAAAATAATTGCAAGTGCTACTCAAATATATCCTTGCACACCATTTTTATATCCCTTTAGTGGAAACAGTTATGATCCACAAATGACGACAATATTTTAAAGGACTCTTGTTTCTTTAGAGTTTTTGTTGTTGTTGTCGTTGTTGCTTTGTGTGCCTGTATGTGTACGTGTGCGTGTGTGCGTGCTGAGAGGCATTTGGGGGACCGCACAAAGAATGAATTTACTCACTGTACTACTGGAAAATGCCTTGGGTCTAATCAGTATTCACAGTATTAAAACCAATGATGAACTACTGAGATGATCTAGAGAACAGGAATGTATATACAGCCCTTTTTCAGAAAGATGCAAATCTAATCACCTGCCAACTTCAGAGCAATGGCTAGACTTTGAGACAGGTGTAGAGCTAATGTCCCCTCACCACATGCCTCAGCATGGGTGCTGACTGTCAGTATTAAAGCTGAGGCCCAACCCCCAACCACTTTGCCTTTCATCACCTAAAGCTCTCAGCCAGAAAGTGGTGACAGAGGCGGCCTGCGTTGTATGTCAACAGATTATCAGGATGGTTAGTAATATTCCCTTGCTAGGAGCCTTTTTAAATCCCTGCATTGGCGATCCTAAAGCTCTGTTGATTTTTGTTACTTGCTGATAAGGCTTTTAATGGCCAAAGCCTGATATATTTTTAGATCTTTTGTCACCATGGGTCTCCTGTCACTCACTGAGGTTGAAATCAGCAGGCTATTAGTTTGCCCGATGTATAATCTCAAGTCCCACGGAACAGGGCTTGCAGCAAGTAGGCCTCCTGATTCTGAAATTTACTTTAGATTTTTATTCATTGAGCACTGTCATTTCAGTCTTGAAAACTGAAGTGAAAACATATCTGTCTGGAGCTGTGTTAGAAGTCTCTCAAGGAAAACATATTTTAGAAAATCCTGCTATTTTTCATTAAATTGATATATGTGATATGTCAATTTGTGAAACCCATCAAATATAGTTCAAATATTTTTAAATTACTGGCTAATTCTTTTTTCCTCCTAAAAGAGGTAATTAGAATCTCTTTTTTATTCAGATTCACAGCATTCACTTAATATAGAGAGTAACAAATCATCAATTGGGGAAACTAGAAGAACTTGTAGGAAACAAAAGTACCTTCAGCGCACCAAGAAATATTGGACCAATGTCAATTAAAAGATGCAATATGGAAACAACCCCTTGGTCACCACTAAAATGGTCTTTAGCTAGAGGTTTTTGTTAATGGAAATAAACCCCTGTCTATAGTTTCTCATTTGTAAGAGTGACTCTCGCTGCTTAAGCAAGAAGTTACAAGAGAAGAAGGGAGCATAAAAGAGGGATTTGAAAAGATTTCACCAGGTACTTTACTGACGAAGGAGCAACTATAAACACCCAGGCAACCTAAGGGAAACACGCAGGAAGTAGTCAGTCACCGAAGTGAATAGACTGTGAATTTGACACAGGAGATGAACACAAGGCAAAGTTCAGTTTCCATGAGGGTGAAAAAGAGAGATGCTGATAAGTATGCACGTTTTCTTAAAAAGTAGTTTTTTAGCCTTTAAATTAGAAAATATCAAACTGCAAAAAAAGGGGGAGAGTAACACTACCCTCAATGGTTTGCTTTTAAAAGAAATCGGAAAGACAGGTGTGCCCCAGGCTGTCAGGCGGCACCGTGTGCAGAACATGGTTGAGACAAAAAGGGTCATTGTGTTGAAATGTAGTGAACCAGACCCAGGGAGAGAATATTGTGTTAATGTGAGGCACAATGAAGTTTTAGAATAAATAACTCAGTTGGATGAAAGAGCCCTTTAAATAGAAAGTGCGAACATGATTTGAAGACATTGTGAAATGTGATGAGGATTATACACTCAAATTTCCTGGAAAAAATAAGCCAGATATAGCCTAAAACACATGATCTTATCCAACCATAAATTTTTTCCCTGTTGTAAAAATATATACTGCTTTTCACTAAATCTTAGCTACTTCTTCCCACAAAACTTGCTTCTTTCCCAATGGACAGATACTTCACTTTCAAGAACTAATACTTAGCCATTTTAGCAAGAGCTGAAGAGATACAGAGGGAGAAAAATACCACCGTAACCCTGATGCCTAGGAAGGTGCAGACTCAGGAAGTCCTCAGCAAAAAAAGCAGCCAGCTAACGAGTGGAAGCAGAGCGGTTCCAGTGGGTAGCCATGGGACTCCATCCACGGTGCTCGCTAGGGATTCCATCCTCTCCACCTCGTGCACTCCAACGTCCAATGGAATAAAATAATATGTATGTTTGGAACGCTGCACAAACATACATCTTTCCCTCTTAGCATCTGTCTCTGAACCTCAGCAGTACGAATTTCTTACTGTTTCTTTTCCTGAGCAACTAACTGTGATTTCTGTCACTTCCAAAATGGTAAGATTATACAATGACTTTGATATTAAAGCCAAAATTTATTTTGAGGGTGTTCAATCTCTCTGATCCTCCCTCAATGTTTGACAAAAGAGATTAGGATTATACAGAGAACCTCCTTTTTTGCACCCTCATACTATTTTGTGTTCTATCCTCTTTTTTACTTCCTCAGTATTTCCTTTGTAGCTATGATTAGAAGGACAATAGTGACAAAGGCACATTGAGGAAGTGAGACAAAATTGTGAGGGAGGTAGGGGGTAAGGGGCAGGAGACAAAATATATTATGTTAAACAGATGTTATCTTAACATAATTTGTTTTTATATATCTCCCCTCATAAATAATCCACTATGTATACAATAGCCATTTTATATCTATATGATTTATGAAAAATATAATAGATAAACATAGATATGCCATTGAAATACTTGAAATCTAATTATAAAACATAGCATGTAACAATTACTTTTTTTAACTTTTTTTTTTTAATGTTTATTTAATTTTGAGAGAGAGCGAGCAGGAGAGTAGCAGAAAGAAAGAATCCCAAGCCGGCACCACACTGTCAGCACAGAGCCCGACTCTGGGCTGAATCTCATGACCTGTGAGATCATGACTTGAGCCAAACTCAAGAACTAGATGCTTAACCAGCTGAGTCACCCAGCTGCCCCAAAGTAACTTAAGCACCATTACAAAGAGGATATTATGCATCTCAAATTGTGTGCCTTATTATTTATATTGTGTAATATTAGAACATGATGAAGACAGGTTTATCTTAAAAATATCCTAGAGGAGATAAAACCTGAACTATATGTTTCAGCAAATGACGTAAATAAACTACGTGTGCAAGAGCTTTCTGTTGATATCAATGGCATGCATAAGAAGTCACTGGTATACACATTTAGAGGTTGATTTCTCTAAGCCCATTAAAAGTTTCTGAATAAGAGTTTTCATCAGGATGAATTTTACAGGATTGAATATCGTGAGGCCCATTCCACTGAACAACTTTAAATAAAGGATTTGCCTTTTAATCACATAATTGCATTAATCATAAATTCGGAATGCAAAGTCTTCAACTTGGTTTTTTCTATTGCAATCGGTTCTTTGAGGGCTTTATGCTTCTCCTCTAATAAAGACACAGATTCCTCAAAATATATTTCAAATGTAAAATATGGAATGAATGCTTATTTATAGAAAAAACTGGGAAATACAGTACTTACAATAGCAAATCCAGAGTTGGGTAATAAAAATTTCAAAAATTTACCACTAAACCATCAACAACAGCTCCAGAAGCCTCTTTTTTTTTTATAATTTTTTAAATATTTTATTTTTGAGAGAGAGGAGATAGAGAGAGAGCATGAGCAGGGGAGGGTCAGAGAGAGAGGGAGACAGAATCCAAAGCAGGCTCCAGGCTCTGAGCTAGCTGTCAGCACAGAGCCTGATGCGGGGCTCGAACCCACGAACTGTGAGATCACGACCTGAGCCAAAGTCGGACGCTTAACCAACTGAGCCACCCAGGAGCCCCCAGAAGCCTCTTTTTAAAGGAAACACAAAAGCAGAAATTTTAAAAAAGTGATTCACAAGACTGAAGCTATTGATAGAGAAAAGCTGAAGCACTGAGAAAGAGATGAGTCAGAAGTAAATTTAGAGTAGCGCATCAAAGAATGTCTTACAAATTCATTATTTGGAGGGGGACTCTAATCAACTCCAGCTATAAAAAGCAAACAGAAAAAAAAGTATATTTACATAGAATAAAACTTAAAATAACAAAAATCCTCAACAATTTTTAAAACTGCGTGCCTCTTCCTTTTTTTATAACCACTCTATTGAGGTAACTGCTCAATTGAGATGTAATTTACACATAATAAAATTCACCCTTTTAAATTGTGCAGTTCAGTACTTTTCTGCATAGTCCTTCATGCAACCATCACTACTATCATATACTGGAACATTTTCATCATCACCAAAAGGAAACTTCATACCCATTAGCAGTCACTCTCCATTTTCTCCCAACTCCCTAACCTCCCCGCCCTGGGCAACCACTAATCTACTTTCAGTCTCTAGGAAATTGATATTTTAGACATTTCATGTAAATTGAATCATACAATAAGTGCTCTCTTGTGGCTGGCCTTTTTTTTCCCACTTAGCATGTTTTCAGTGTTCATGCATACATGTTTTCAGTGTTCATGACACAATAGTATTCATGTTCTAGCCATAACTGGTACATGTGCTGTAAGACCAGTATTTAATCCTGAGTCTGTAAATGGAAACTGATGATTTCATTGAGCTCAAAGCAAGATACATGAGAGGAAATATATTCCACGTTGTTGAGATATTCTCAGATCAAATTTGGCAAAATGTAATATTTTTAAGTGATGTGTAGGATCAAACTTGAAATTACTGTCCATTTAGTTTGTATGATGCTGAAAAAAGAAACCATTTTTCAAGGTATTTTTACTTTTTAAAAAAATAAAAATTGTATATATTTAAGGTTATCCATACACTCATATCGTTACCTTTTGTTTTGTGGAGACAGCACCTGAGATCTAGTCTCTTAGCATCCAGTATACAATACAGTATTATAAACTATAGATACAGTGCCATTAATTGCATCTCTAGAACTTATTCAGCCTACATAACTGAAACTTTGTACCTTTTGAGCAACATTCCCCCATCACCTTCCTATCCCTGGTGGTCATTGTGGTACCAGAATGGCTCATTACTTAAAATTATAAATTATTGTGGGACATTTTTAGAGAATATTAAAGATTTATTTTGGAAGGATGTGGTTGTTTGGTTTCTGACAACAGTTTTACTGGACTCCTTGCTTTGTTTTATCAATGTGGGTTCCAAACAGGCTCACTGGTTGACTGCCTCCTCCCTGGCAAAGGTAGCCAGAGGGTTCACGTGGTCTTCCACCCAGAGTAGCCAGAGCTTCAGATATGACTTACTGGTAACACGATAAGTGCCTTAAGCCTATCGTCTTTAAACAACTTGAACTCTTTGTCCTTTTCATCAGTGGTTCCCCACTTTGGTTTCCCATTGGAATCATCTAGGAAGCTATAGAGATATGATGCCTGAGTCTCATCTGTAAAGATTCTTATTTATTTGGCTTAAGAATGTCCTGAGCATCAGGATTTTTAAGAAATTACCGAGATGATGCTAAAATATAACCCATGGTTGAAAACCACTGCCTTAGCTAAACCCAGCTGTAGGTTTAAGTTCCTCTAACCTCAAAGCCAAATGCTGCTGAACAAAGCCACCCATGAAATTTTATTACAGATCCATGACTTTGAAAAAGGCTACTTTAATTCTCTGATTGACTCACTCATGTTCTATTAAAGCATGTTTTTAAAACTTCTCCACTTGATTCAAACCTTAAGGCCCGGTGCATGTCTATGCATGATTTGCCTCTTTATTCTTAAAGTAAATGGAGCCATCAAAACTTAATCTTCCAGCTAACAAGCATTAAATCCTATATCACACACATCTTTCTTTCCCATAATAATGAACAAGTGTTTCCTCCTTCTATGTAAGGACATTTTCCTAACCTGGGCTTTCAATGCAATCACCCGGATTCCCATCCTATCCTGAATTCTAGAGAAGCTTATACCCTGGATTATCTATCCCCTGGATATAGTCAACCACAACTTATCAACTAGCTCCTTCCCAACATTTTAGTGTTTTTCAACTTACTTTTCCTGTAGCAATTCCCTGTATCTCTCTTCCTCATCTTATTAAATCCAGTGGTCATTTTGACTCTCATGTGACTTAAATTCTTAACTGAATTACATTTTTTTCCCTTAAAAGATTGCCTTCGCTTGACTTCTACGAAACACTATTCTCTTGTTTTCCTCCTACCTGTCTGGTCTCCCCTCCCTCTTTGTCCAGGCTCATGTTCCTCTACCAAACCTTTATTTATAGGACTTATTCAAAGCTCAAACCTCAGCAGACTCCTCTTTGTGACTCTACCCTCTCCTTAAGCAATCACATCCATGCTTGCAACTTCAATTCCCACCTATATACCAGCAATTCCAAAAGTTATATATCTCGACCAGACATTTCCTCTACTAACAAGTTTTCTATTCTCACCTTTTAATCTCTAGAGTTTCAAGAGCTGAAAGCAGTCTAGTTTTTACTGCAATTGCAAGCTAACAACTGAGCTTGCCAGTTTCGTGGATGCTGACAGGAGACACAGGATTCCCAGATCATAGGTTGAAGGCTTTATTACGCATAAGAGAAGGACTAGCCAGCGGGTTAGTAAATTTGGGCCAGTTTCTCTAAGTTCAGTTCCCACAGAGGGACAGAAGGGGACAGATGACACCTAAATAAGCAGTGTATTGTGCTAAGGAGAGAAATTCAACGCCAAGAACCAAGTATGCTTTGGGCAGGGAGCAAACAAATCGACAAAGCCTGAGAATTGATCAGTTACCTGGTGATCACAGTCAGATCACCTTGGCCTCTTCACCTGCCTATGTGACTAGTGTACGCTTTGCAATTTGGAACATGCAGCAGGAATGGGCAGAGATGCTCAGCGCTCGTGGCAGATGGTCTTTTCAATCATAAGATGCCTTAAATTCTCTGAAACTCTGGAACATTGGATTCCTCTCAGGTCCTCAAGCCCATGCTTTTCACTTCCATTGTAGAAGCTTTGAAAGGTAGAAATCTTTCTATGCCAGAAGTTCAGTTCTCACTGTTGCAGAATCAAATGAATTCAACACGATTTCTATTTCTCTGAAGAAGGTAGTATTAAAGTGAAAACATGTTTGTGTTTCTCTCTTTTGTGAAAATGCCAAGTGTACAAAATTTCAGTCATCATATTAAATGGTCATCTTGACAATATATTATGCTGTTTAGTGTCACACTGACATCCTATTGATAATGTCCATGACTTTCTATGCCTTTATTTTGTTCTTTGGTTTCAATAAAAAAAGAAGTAAAAAACACAAATAGAAGTGAAAAAGTGAACTGGGAGCAACAGTAGACAAAAGCATAATGCAAGGGCGGGGGGGGGAAGTAAACCATTTCTATATTGAAAAGCAGTGCAGATGAAAATAGACTATTGATTTAAACTGAAATCCATAATCTTTACCATTAGAGTTTATGTTTTGTGTCCTAGCATTATGAAAATAATGTAGTAAACTGTTTCAGAGAGGTATCACTCTACTTCTTTCTCCGTTTCCCAAATTGTTCATGCCTGTTCCTTGCTTCATTTCATAAACGCATTCCCAATGAATGGCCTAAAAACCATGTGGGAACATCCTGCCATTTTCTCCTTGCTAAAGAAAGTCATTCTGCTTCTGAATTTCCTCTATGGTATCTCACGGGATAGCTATGCTTTACCCCAGGCTAAGCTGTGCAAATGGATCGTGAGCTTTTCCAACCTACTGTGACTCTCTCTACCCCCTGCCTTAAATATGGACCCCTGTGTGGGACTATAAAACTGCACTGAGGCAAGGAAAGAATGTTAAGTTAATATACTTAGAAAGACACGAGTCAAGACAGCTTAAAGGAATCCCCTCTAATTATTCTTTGAATCTATACAGCAGTTCCCATTTAGAACTTGACTACCCTCTGTTTTGCCAATGTCTGTAACATGTTGGTTGCTGACATTTTCTTAGCAGTACTGTAGAACGTTTATTTAACGATATAGTTTTTGAGGGGTTATTGTTTTTTGGGTTTTTTTTTTTTTCATTTCACTTACAGATGTGCAACTTTTCACTGAGCTCTAAGAATTTTAGTATATGAGGTCTTAGGTATAAAATGTCCCTTTAATTTAATATTTGCGGTCATTTGCACATTTAAAAATAGATCCTCTACTTTTATATTTTGTACTTCATCTGTTTTTTCTAGCCCTGATTGTACCTTTTCCCCTAGACTAAAATTGATATTGCCACCCCTCAGAGCATAACATGACTTTACTAGCACTGAGACATAATTAAGAGACTAAATTCAGTGTTTCCTAGCTTTCTAATATCGGCTCTTTAAAATATAAATTTAGTTATGAGGCTCTGCCCCTGAGGGGAAATATCAGTGACAAGCCAATCAGTTTCTGGCAGTTAAGTTTCAAATAAGAGTGGGGTTCTGTATTGGTTCTGGGCAATTTCTCTACTGCCAGTCAAGAATCTTCCCTTAGACGCATTTTTTGTCAAGTCCATCGAGAGGCAGACTACTGACTGGCAATACAAGATGTGTAGATCTTTTGTATTTAATCTTTCAGTATTAAATAAATAAAATGGGATGAAAATACAAAGTTTGTTGTTGTTTGTAAATTATATCACTCTTAATTTTTGAGTACTGCTATCAGTTCATTCATTTGTGGTAATGAATGATGCCAGATCTACGGACAAACAAGGAATGTGATTGTGACTTCATGATGATAGAATTCTAATATTTGAATATTGTAACGTATACTTCACTAGCATCATACACACTTCTCACCTAATGCTGAGTATATCTTGGCATTTAAAATAGAATGTGTTAATGATGAAGATGCAAACTCTAGAAAAAGGTTAAGAAAGATAAAGGAGTGACTGGAATTTATAAGGATTTAGTAATTAACATTACCACAGCTTTCGTGATGTTAAAGATGATACAGTAATGAGACTTCATCATAATTAGGTCCTGACACCCCTGCTCATGCTCAGTGGTACTATAACCGTGCCCACTTTAGAAACGAAGAGATAAGGAGGACAGTGTGAGGTACACAGCACCCACTACAGTATTATCTATTACTCTACAATATGAGGGCCAAAATGACTCGGCAGAGAGAAAGCTTTTTTGTAGTGAACACGTTCCTTATTTCTATAATCCAACTTTTGAAGCCACATCTATCACATGCATGCAGTGACGATTCATTAATTCAGTGCAAGCAGTACTCTAATCAAAATAAAACTTCTATTCCAGGAAGCCCCCGAGTGGTTGCAATATCATATATGCCCCAGTTATATTAATTTAGTGCCCTGGCAAAGACCAGGAGTATTTCATTGCACTTTTTCCTCTCTCCTCCCATGTGCTTCACTTAACTCATGGGGGAAACAATGTTCAACACTATCTATGCCCATCTTTTCATAAGAGAAAAAATACAGCATTTCCAAAATCTCCATACATACACAATTTGAGACAAACTTTCTTCTTTACCACAAATGAATGAACTGATAGCAGTACTCAAAAAGTAAGAGTGATATAATTTACAAACAACAACAAACTTTGTATTTTCATCCCATTTTATTTATTTAAATATTTATTTATTTTGAGAGAAAGAGGGAGAGTACATGCATGAGTGGAAAAGGGGTAGAGAGAGAGGGAGAGAGAGAATCCTGGAGAAAGAATCCCAAGCAGGCTCTGCACTGTCAGTGTAGAGCAAAATATAGGACTTGATCTTATGAACTGTGAGATTATGACCTGAACAAAAATCAAAAGTCAGGCACTTAACCAACTGAACCACTCAGGTGCCTGTATCCTATTTTAATTTGATATCTTCTAAACCTGGTTACCAATGCCACCAAAAATTTACTCACTGTTTAAATCATTTTTTAAATCTGTATATGTAAGTTGGGAAAAACACAATTTTAACTGAACCCTTGCATGCCAATAAATACCAGCAAAACATTGTTATATAATTTCAATCTTTCCTGGAATTCTGTTTTTATTAAATGGTAAATAATGATCCTACACTTTAACCAAGTCAAGTTAATTGTATTGTGAAATCAAATCTATGGCTTTAGGGAAAAAATGAAGACTTGATCAAGACAAGTGTTTGTACTGAGATTCAACATTTGCTACAAAATACCGTGCACATACATGTTATTAACATACTTATGACTCCATTTCCTCTATAACAATCTAAAATTGGTTTATCTATCTCTAAAATGGAAAAGAAATCCAATCCCCTGGATCTTTGGTAGGAATATTGTACCTTTTATATCAAGAAGTCACTGAAACATTTCACCATATATTTATCAGACTCCTAATCTATATTTGTAACTATTAGAAATTAATTATGAATAATACTGTATTATATATTTATATTCTGTAATTTAAGTAATGAAATTTCCCCACAGCTATGATAGCAATGATCTTAATAAAATAATTTTGTTCCACAGTATACAATTAACAGGAACTCAAAGTCATTTTACTGTGCCTAAAAGGTTTATGTAGAGTTGAGTGAATCAGCTCACTTGTGTTTTTCTCACGGCCTTCTCCCATGAGTCTATGGGGCCTGACTAGGGACAGAATCAGAGACATCATACTGGACTCAGAATACTTCACTCCACGGACGCCTTGGGTGGCTCAGTCAGTTGAGCGTCGACTTTGGCTCAGGTCGTGATCTCACGGTTTGTGGGTTCAAGCCCCATGTCAGGCTCTGTGCTGACAGCTAGCTCAGAGCCTGGAGCCTGTTTCAGATTCTGTGTCTCCCTCTCTCTCTGACCCTTCTCTGCTCACACTCTCTATTTCTCAGAAATAAATAAAAAACATTAAAAAAAAAAGAATACTTCACTCCAGTTTCAGGACATTCCTAGAGAGCATGCATCATGCCTGAGGTCCTCTTTCCTTAGATGTATTCTCCCCCAAAGAGGCTGCTCAGACTTTCTAGAAAAAAGATTTTGGATACATCGTCTCCATCAATCCCACCTACTTTTGGGTACCAGAAAGCTTACACTAAACTTTGCTGTGTGACGTTGAGAAAATCATCTTAAATTTCTGAGCTGCATTTTAAAACGAAATAGTAGTATTACATGATGCTGAATCCCTTTTTCTTAAAATTAATTATACCAAGTATGGATACTATATTGATTTAATAAATATTTTTTGAGCATCACCATGTGCCTCACTATGTTCTTGTCTCCAGAGACCTAGAAAGAAAAAGTCCCTACTTTATAAAAAGTTTATGTTCTGCTATAGTCAGCCCATTACTACACCCCAAAACAATTTTCCCCAGGTTTTCCCTAATTAGATATTTAGTTACTACAGTGCGTACAAAAATTTCTGCATACTATAACCAGTATTTCTTAATAGCCTTTCTTGGGCAGGAAAGCTAGCTTCAGGGTTCACTTTGAAGTCCCTAAGCAAACTAAGAATATGTAAAAACAAACAAACAAAATATTTATGAAACAATCACTATTGGTATAAAAGGGAACTAGGCCAAATCCGTTTGAATTCCAGACAAATAGGTTTAAGTTTTCATTCAGCAACAACCAAAATTTCATATGTCAAAACATCAGGAAATAAAATCCCTAGACACATATCAACCTGACTTTGCAGAACTACGTTATAGTGGAATGACACTCAGATCCATTTTATACATATTTTTAATACTTCAAAGAAGAATGTAAGAATGGCATTAGCCTACTAAACTGTAGATGATGGATCGGCAGTCTTGTTTCCACTTGCCATACCTTATACATCTTCTGCTTGCTGACGGCTTACACTTTGGGATGGTTGGTTATGAATTACTCTTAAACGACTGAAGAGTCTAATCTAAAGATGCTCTTCCACCTTTTCTCCCCTAGCAATGAAGCATTCTCTTCCTCATGAGACTCTTGAGAATTATGATCTTTTTCCTATATTTTCACCTATTATTTCTTTCATTCATGTGAGAATGGAAGAACAAGTTATCAAAGAAATTTCATGTCTCTTGAAGAACACAGGATATTTCACTGATCATGATGTAACATGTATAGTCTAAAGACACTTAAACCAAATGTTGCCAGAATACCTCTCCAAAGTTGTTAGTCCCTTTTTATGGCTTACTGGGCAGTTATCAGGTATCAAAGGAAAATGGAGACAAAAACATATCTTTAAAAATAAAATAGGGATTTGGGTGCCTGTGTGGCTCACTCGGTTAAGCATCAGACTTGGTTTCAAGTTATGATCTTGTGGTCTGTGAGTTGGAGCCCCCCATCAGGCCCTATGCTGATAGCTCAGAGCCTGGAGCCTGCTTCGGATCCTGTGTCTCCTTCTCTCTGCCCCTCTACTACTCATGATGTTTCTCTCTCTCTAGAAAAAATAAAGATTAAAAAAAAATCTTTAAAAGAAAATATGGATTGCCCTAGTGTTCAAATGCAACATATAAACAAATACATTATCCAAATAAAGTTGAAAAATTTATAACCAAAAAAGTAATTTAACTCTAAAACACTTCTATTACAAATATGCAGTGAAGATAATTCTATCACTCTATAGAAAAAAAAAAAAAGACGGAGGACAGAGTAGTAATATGTAATAGCACTTACTATGTTCCAGACACTTTACATATTTCTTTTATTCCTATATCAACTTACGTTTATATTATGTTATATTATATCATATACAATAGTTATAGATTAATAAATGAAAATCCAAACAGGTAACATATCTCATTAACTAGCCTATATTAGGATGTAGTAAAAGCTGCTTCACATTACCAGCCCTGAAATATGGAGTCCACCCTATCTGTGTGGTAGAATCTATGCGGCCTAGAGAAATGGAAGAGAAAGATGCACCATAGGCAAAATCCTGCACATAACCTTCCAGAGAAAAAAAGAATCCTCTTAGGAAATTTGAGAGGGAGAAAAAAATTGTATTTCCTTTCATAAAAAGTGCTATTGGCCTCAGACTATAGAAGAGAAGCTAAAGAACATGCAGAAAGGTGCTAGCTCAGCCATTAGGTTGATGGAGCAGGTGTGTGGGCATCTTCCTGACATTATTCTAAGAAAAGCCACTTGTTGGGGTGCCTGGGTGGCTCAGCGGGTTAAGCACCTGACTCCTGATTTAGGCTCAGGTCATGATCTCATGGTTCATGGGATAGAGACCCACATTGGGCTATATGCTGACAGCAAGGAGCCTGCTTGGAACCATGAGAGACTCTTGAATGATGACAAAAACTGAGGACTGATGGATGTGGGGGGGGAGGGGGGATGGGCATGGAGGAGGACACTTGTGGGGATGAGCACTGGGTGTTATGTGGAAACTAATTTGACAATAAACTATTTGTAAAAATAAATAAATAAATAAAAATCAGAACAGGAAAAAAAAAAAAAAAAAAAAAGGAGCCTGCTTGGGATTCTCCCTTCCCCTCTTTCTGCCTTTCCTCCACCTCAAAATAAATAAATGAATAAACAAACAAACAAATAAATAAATAAACTTTTAAAAAGCCATTAGGCATATTTCGGATTTTTCCAAAAGATAGGCAATGTTGCCTCTTTAATCACATCTACACCTTTGAGTTTTGCAAAAATCTCACAATTTTTTAAACTGATAGCTAGTAGAGATAGCTTCAGAAACTAGAGCTTCAGGGCACCTGAGTGACTCAGTCAGTTAAGCATCCAACTTTAGCTCAGCTCAGGTCATGATCTCACAGTTCATGGGTTCAAGCCCTGCGTTGGCCTCTGTGCTGACAGCTCAGATCCTGGAGCCTGCTTCAGATTCAGATTCTGTGTCTCCCTCTTGCTCTGCCCCCCTCTCTCTCTTGTGCTTTGTCTCTCTCAAAAATAAACATTCAAAAAAAAATTAAAGAAACTATAGCTTCTATTTACAAAAAAAAAAAAAAAAGAAAGCCAAATTTCAGAAAATAGTTAAGTATAAAGTCCTCATCAATAACAAATAAAGAAAATACATTCCCTTAAGTCCTGAGTTCTGTATCTTGAGGACTGTTCCAGGGATTTCAGAAGACGAGCTCCAGAACCCACCACAACTGAATTCTTAAAATGCATACCACTGGACTCTAAGCCAACTTGTAAACTCTTAAGACTAAAATATGTTTAAATACAAAATATAAATATGTAGAAATATACACGCAGCTAAGCTCACATATAGGTTTATAAAAGGAAATGCTTATAAGTTCATGGCATAGCAGCTTTATTCTCACCTACGAGGCTCTCAAACAGGGAGGAAAATGAGGCACTTAAAAAGTTAGGCTCCCAAGAAGCTGTTACAATAGATTTATAAATCAGATAACTTCTTTAGCAAGACAGTTCACTATTCTGGAAAGTCTATAATTGTGCCTATGTGCACAAGCTCCTTTTGAAATCTTAGCAGAATTCTGCTGACTGAATTAAAAAATGTAATTCTAAAAGAGAGTGTTCAAATATTTTGAGCATTTAATTAATTCTAAAGGCTACCCATGCTTTATCCAAAATAATACTTAAATTATATTTTGCAATGAATGCATCAATATGCCCAGCAGTACCCATTGGTTTCTTTTTCCAGTAAACTTTCATGGGAGCTATTTTTAATGACCATGCTCATAAAAAAGGCTCCTTCATGTCTGATAGAGTATTATTACCATGAATGAAGAGATTCCTTAAGTACTTAAGCCTGTCCCCAGATTTGCAAAGTGCTTATTAAAAACTGCTTTAGTCTTTGTCTTTCTTAGGAAGCTACCTTTTGTTGTTGCTATTGTTGCTATTGTTGTTATAGAGAGATGGTGGTAATTGTTGTTCACAGAAAAAACAAGTTCTTACAAACTAAAAGGTGTGAAGAAGGAGAACAGGGATTGGGGGATGGACTTCTGCTTTTTTGTGGATTTTGCTCTCACTTCTCCCACTATTTTCTTTTTTATTGATTGAAATGGCTCTGTAACTCAGCAAGGGAAAAACAAAAGGAATGAAAATTCATTTAAGCACTCTCTTTTATTTATATTAACATTTCATCATATGCTGTGTAACAATTTACTAAATGTTTATTATGCACAGTGTTGCATTCTCAAGAGAATAAATAAGTTTCTGTCAGCACTTCTTTCAAGAAATCCTATTTTGGTTGTGGATTTTAAAAATTCATAATAAACACTTCCTTCAGGAAGAAGTCACAAAAGGAAAAGCTTTGACATTGTTGATAAGCGAGCTTGTAACCAAAGAAATGGAAAACAAACACGTGCATAGTCACTATGTGTGTGTGCATACGTGTGCGTACATGGATGTGTGTGTGTGCGTGTGTGTGTGTGTGTGTGTGTGTGTGTGTGTGTAGACGTGAGAGGGAGGAGGGAACAGACAGAGAGAGAGACATAATAAGAAGATGATTAATTCCTGGATTTGTGGATCTTATGGATAAATAAAAGGCAGACCTCTCTGATGGTTTCGGTGTTAACAGTCCCACAACTATAGCACCAGTCAGTTATAAAATGGAAACGGAAACCAGAGAAGGGATTACAGCATGTCCAAAGGCCTCTCAGTTTCAAAGTTGTACTATTCTATTAAGAAAAAAACATAAGATGAAAAATCAATGTTAGAAGATGAAGAAAAACCAATCTCCAGCACTCTCACTTTTGTGGCAGAAGCCACAGAGGGTCATCCGTAGTTGCCCGCCATGCTGTCCTCTCCACAGGCAGTTCACAAATCACTTGAAAGCCAGCAAGAATGATCCCATACAACGTTACATAATCATGAGACTGACATCTGTCCCTTTTGCAATATTCTACTGGTTAGAAGAAGTCACAGGTCCCACCCACATTCAAGGGAGAAAGTGGATACTCGAAGGCATGGATGTCAAGAAATGGGGTATCCCATCCCCCACGCTGTCATATTCACTCTTCCCCAGAGCTTCCCGGGTCTACAGAGTTGTCCAAGAGAAAAACATCTCAATGACAAATTACTGCTGCAGGTGAGGGCCTCTGTTTTACTGACCTTTGAGACTCACACAACAGTTCGCCTGGTTGCTGGGGACATCCTAACGCTTGGGGTAAGTCTCTCGGAACAGGCAGCTCAGGAGGCCCCTCACGTATCAGTTTCAGCCGATCTTGAGGAATGCAGGGTTTGACAGGTATTCAGGAACCCCTGGAGTGAGTCTCTTGTAGAATACGTAGTCTATAGTTTTAGTCAGACTACACCACATATATTTTCAAAATCTGGTGGCAATCTATCTACTTCTTTTGTGTACCTGAGTAACAAATTACTCTACAAATCTATGTTAGTTAGAAAGATACTGCGATTAAGAATGGGTTGTTTTTTCCTTTTTATCAAGCAGCCAAATTTCTCTATACCATCTGGTAAGAGTCCATCTCTTTATTATTTATTCACTCGTTCATTCATTTGTTTATTAAATATATGTTCTTAAGTTATCTACTCTGGTCTAGCCACCTTGCCAAAAGCTAAGAATGAAATGGTGAACAAGATAGGATTCCTCCAGCAAATAAGTAGGAATCTAATGCGAGAAAACAGACAATAAATAAATAAATAAACAAACATGTGAAATAAAAATTACCCATGTAGTGTTGAGAGATATGAAGCAAACTAATCAGATGCTGGGTCAGAGAATAAGGTAAAGCATACTTCATGAGGGCATCCCAAGCAAAGATGCTTAGGATGTAATTGTCCACATGTCTGACCCAAAGGCTTTCAATCCAGATGTTCAGAGAGCTAAGCTTACTGGCAGATCTATAGTCTTCCCTCACTTTCCCTGCTCAACACATGTGCATGTGCCCTATTAAAACACAAGGCTTTCCCAGATACAGGTGTCAAGTAGGAAAAGTTAGATTATACGAGTGCTCCTGTATAGCACCTCTCTCTGCCTTAGAGATGGTATTCAACTTATATACAGGGACCTGCAGAAAACGGTTGGCATTTAGATAAGCTCTGCAGATGCTGTCAGTCTGTCTGAGCTCTGCTTGGGCTGCCATGGAGAAGAAGACCTTCTTCTCTGGAGAAGACCTGCAAGGGCAGAGTGAGATCACAATTGCGATCTCTGTGGCAATAAGATACAACCGTCCAAACCATCTGATTCACCAGCCTTGTTGAAGGAACTGCAGGCCTTCTTTACTAGGCTATTTAAAATCAAAAGGGCTTATTTTTTTGGCAAGATTTTAAGTCATAGAGGCAAGCAATTGAGAGAATTACCATCTGAGTAAATCATCCTTTAGAAGAAATTCCATACCATTCTTCATCTTTGTGCAATAGAGAACTTCATAATCCCCACCCACCTCCCAGCACACACACTTTAAAGTGACATATGATATTCCAAGGCGTAATTGAACAATTGTTACTTAATGATTTGGTAATATTGCTCAGGTTATGATCACAGAAAAATCTTTAATAATTCCATCTGAGGGGCGCCTGAGTGACTCAGTCATTTAAGCATCCAAGGACTCTTGATTTCGGCTCAGGTCATGATCTCACAGTTCATGAGTTTGAGGCCTGTGTCAGGTTCTGCACTGATAGTGTGGAGTCTGCCTGGGATTCTCTCTCTCTCCTTCTCCCTCTGCAATCCCATCCTGCTCATTCTCTCTCTCTCTCTCAAAATAAATAAAAACTTTTACAAAAAGATGGAGTCATTATGCTTGATGTCTCTTTAAAAGAAAAAATTCCTTTTAACAGTAGAAGCATAAGTAGAACCAAAATGATATAAGCAATGAGGAATATATAAAGGTCAAGTGTTTTCTAAGAGCATGTTGTCCCATGCCCACACAGTGATTTGAAAATTTATCTGTACATTATTCAGGCTTTGCATTCAGAAACATGGTATATCCCTCTGTTAACCTAAATATTTGATCTCTTTCAGTAAAATTTTATAAAGTTCTCCCTATAGGTCTTACCTATTTCCTTGTTAGGGTTATTTCTAAATAATATATGAGTATTGAGTATAAACACTGCTTTTTAGTATTAACAATGCTTTACATTATATGTTCTATTTTTTTTTTAATGTTTTATTTATTTCTAGGAAAGAGAGAGAGACAGAGTGAGCAGGGGAGGGTCAGAGAGAGAGGGAGTCACAAACTCTGAAACAGGCTCCAGGCTCTGGGCTGGCAGTCAGCACAGAGCCCGACGCCGGGCTCGAACCCACGAACCGCGAGATCATGACCTAAGCGAAAGTCGGACGCTCAACCGACTAAGCCACCCAGGCGCCCCTACATTATATGTTCTAATGGTCACCACTGGTTTGGAAAGCAATTGATTTTTACAGATTTATCTTGTATTTGACCACTGCTAACTCCATAAACATTTGACAGTCTCTTGAATGGAAAAACATTCACAAAAGATGTGTTTAGGGTCATTAACACTAGTTTAGATGTCTATTTTTACTACCAGTTATTTCAGAGTCTTTTAAGTTTTTAAGTAGTTTCTTTAATTTTTTAGTATTACTTTTGGATTATAGAGCATCTAGGTTACTCAATTTCAATATTGAAAACAATATAAAGATTTTATTTTTGATCTACCGTAACAAAAAAATTTGCTCTGTAAACATCTTCCTTTGTATTCCTTCTATTTTGTCTTTGGCTGAGTGAATTATTTCTTTATTAAAGATCCGGGGATAAGTAGACACATGATTTATTTTTTTTAAAACTACACTTTCACCTACTCATCATTGATCATCAATACCAAAGCCAAGGTGCCTCTTTTGATTCTACCCACTTATGGTTTCTTCTTGTCCATTTCTCTACTTCTCACCTACATCACTACAATTTAGTGACAAAATGTTTTTTTTTTTAATATTTATATGAGGGAACATGGATGGCTCAGCTGGTGAAGGATCCAACTCTTTATTTTGGCTCAAGTCATAATCTCACAGTCATGAGATCAAGCTCTATATCAGATGTATCGGTCTCTGCACTGGATGTGGAGTGTGTTTAAGATTTTCCTTCCCTCTTCTTCTGCCTCTCCGCTGCTCATGTTCTCTTTCTCAAAAAAAGAAAACTAACAAAAATAAACAAAAAAACATTAAAAAATATTTCTATGAAATTATATTTAAAACAATTTTTTAGACTTAAAATGTTTACTTGGCAGTAATACATATTGCAAGTCCTTTTATATTATGATTCCCTATTTGGAGCTTTTCATTTTGTTTCCTCCTTTGATATCTAGAAGTTACTGTTCTGTATAATTTTCCAAGTCTTTGCACAGTTGAGAATTTTCTTTGCATAAGAAATGGGTGTAGAGTGTATTTACTCACAATAAATAAAAGACTCTAGTAATAAACTGTTGATAAAAGTTTTCAAGTATTTACAAACCTGCCTTCAGGACTATACAGTGTGTAGTGTATTTTAAATGGTTAGGCTTGAGTTAGATATAAATATCTAAGAATAGACAGAAGCAATGGAAAAGTTTCTTTCAAACACTGAATGTTGTATAAAATCTATAAAGGTCTAGGAATGTCCTTGACTAGAGATTTTTATGAGGAACAAATGAAACATTTAACCGACTCCGGTCTTCCCCTCATGTTCTTTTGAGTAAAACACCTGTGGTTTCATCTGCTAAATCTTTGCTCAGGGTGATAGGTGAATATAGACTTTCTTCTTTTTGTGCTTAAACATCTTCAGAAACTTAAAGGCCATTTGTACCCCAAAGTCAGGTCACATACAAGTAAAGACTCTCCTGCCATGTAGCCCCACCCACTGCCCAGGTACATAATGCCATACTTTGATTCCTGTCTGACTTTGTTCTCTTGGTCTTTGGTATACGGTTCCACCTCTATGATTTAGGCCACCCTGGAACTTGTCACTGGAAAAGACTCTTTATAACTGTGAATCCCACTTCTCTCAACAATTACACTCTGCAAGAGGTTAAAATGAATATGTTAGGGCCTTACACAGGCTGCCTGCCTGTATCCTAAGTCACGTGAGTCCCAGATATCACACTTGAACAGAGCAGTACTACTTTGGGGAACACTGAAGGCTATTCTTTCTCACTTTCTTAGCAACAAAGCAATCTAGGGAAGAGGTATCTTTCCTTTCATTTCACCCCTATGCCTGTTTTGACTTATTTTGCAGTTGTAACACAAGAAAGAATCTTAGAAAATGTATCTTTGATAATTGACTAGCCTCTAATTTAAGCCACTTCCATTGTTCAAAAGTACAATTTATAGAAAGGTGGAGCTTCAGTGGGAAGAATGAAGTGAGGAAGTTCTTTCTTTCTGAAGGGATACTTTCTTTTGTATTTCTTTATTACTCTCTCTCTCCTCTCCATGCTGCTACTTTAGATGAATCCAGTGACTGTTCCCACTTGGGAGGAGCCCTCTTCTATTCATGATTTAGCTCTTGGAAGATAGAGTCAAGGGTAAGCAGCCATCATATGGACAGTTTAAGTGAGCTCTGCTCTAAAGACTGGATTAGAATCACCAGATTAAATATAGGACATCTAGTTAAATTTTAATTTCACATAAGCAGTGAGTAATTTTTCAGTATAAGTATGTCCCTAATATAGCAAGATACATACTTATGCTAAAATTTATTCATTTTTTTAAATCTGAAATTCAAATTTTTTTCTATATTTTGATTTCCTAAAACTGCCAACTTTAGATGGGACTAAAGGGCAAGAGTAACATATTGCTCATCCTAGATTATAATGGCAGGAAATGCTATAGAGACTTAGAACACACTTCAAAAACTGGGATAAAAATTATGTACTCACATTTATGTGATATATGAAGTTTAAATACAGGTGGGGTCAGGGAAGATGTAAAGAGGAGAGGTCATTCATAATAGTCTTGCTGAGGGTTGGGAGATTACACTCCAGATGAAATCTCATTACCAGAAGACACAGGTAACAGTCCCTGGTTGCTCTGACTTCACTTTAGGACATCAATCTTGTCAATGGGAGGAGCTAAGAGTAAAAGTACTTGTTATCACTCGACCCTCACAAGCCTTGGAGTATAACTTATAAGGTGTGTAAACATGATTTTGGCAGGATTAAGAAGTGTTTTTTTTTTTTTTTTTTTTAGTTTCAAACAGAATATATTAGAAGAAAACAAGAACAACTTCTTAAAGAGATGAAGTTGTGGCATGCATCTCCTCTCTTTTGAATGTCTTCCATCTCATTCTCTTTTCCTAGACAGTTTCTTATATCTCAGGCCTCTGCTCACCTGCTATAGACAGGTTTCTACTGATCACATCCCTCTGACACTTGTCTCTCTCCCTCACTAGACTGAGAGTTCTTAGAAAACAAGGACAGTTTCTAATTTATCTCTGTACCCGAAGAACCAAACAGTGATGCTCAAGAAATATCTGTTGAATGAATGAAGAAGAGAAATCAGAAATAAAACTGCATGAAAACAGGAACCGTTAAGCAAATTGTAAAGTAGGAAATTCATGAATTCCAGAAATGCACAATTACAAATCTTTAAAACAATATCAGAAAATCTTATTAAACTAAGATAAGATAGAAGAATAATTAGGTCACAAGAAATTTCCAGCTTTTGAGCCGCATGCCAGAAAGGCAGTGTTCAGTATTAAAACTGAGTAATGTAGGGGCGCCTGGGTGGCTTAGTCAGTTGAGCGTCCGACTTTCGCTTAGGTCATGATCTCGCGGTTCGTGGATCGAGCCCAGTGTCAGGCTCTGTGCTGACTGCCAGCTCAGAGCCTGGAGCCAATTTCAGAGTCTGTATCTCCCTCTCTCTCTGACCCCCCCCTGCTCATGCTCTCTCTCTCTCTCTCTCTCCTAGAAATAAATTTTTAAAAATATTAAAAAAAAAAAAAACCTGAGTAATGTATAGACGTTTCAATATAAACTTTTCACTTACTGTCATCTTGTTCAATCTTTTTTTGGAACATAATACATTCAGAACAGGCAGATACTTTTAAAATAAGCTTCCTCTATTTACTAATAAAATAAAGCAATTAAACTCTATCCCACTGCATCATTTAAGTCTCACTTAAATTTGAATGATCATATACAGCACTGGAAACTTAAAGTGGTGCTACAGTTTAGAAAATCAAACATTTAAAAAATATATAAAATTGTTGTACCACTTAATCCAAGAATTCCACTTCTACAAATTTATTCAACTGTGAAAACTATTTTATCTAAAAAGAGATATATCGATTCATTACATACTCTAAAACAGTAAACAACTTTTCTAAGCAGAAAATGGTTAGATATATCATACCACCTAAGTTCAATTGAAAATTATTTAGTTCTTTAAAATATTGTTTAGAAAAACATGTTACACATGAAATTGTTTATAATTTTACATAATTAAAACAAAATGTAGTCAAAATATGATTTATGCAAAAGAATACCAAGAAAAGCAATTAGAAATGCAACAAAACATTAAAAAATGGTTATTTAACATTATTTACATGGCAGTCACTTTTCTAAGTATTTTAAATATCTTAACTCATTTGAGCCTATAAAAACGCCATGAGATATGTACCATGATTACTGTCATTTTACAAAGTGAAGATGTAAGTCACAAGGACGTTAAGTAACTTGCTTAAGTCACACAGCTCATCAGTAGAAGAGAGAACATTAAACCTAGGCAGTCTAGAGCCAGAGATAACACTCGTAGGCACAGCTATAATTATGTGTCCAGGTTGGCATTTATCACTTTTTCCTCATTTTCTCTATGTTGTGTCATATTTCGTGTGAAATAATTGCATGGAGAAGCATATTATCCATTACTTAATAACAACATCTAATTTAAAAATAATGAAATTCAATAAATCAAACTTTGAAACATTAAGATGAACAGTGATATTTCATCTGAACTTGAACTTCCCTGAGTTCTGCCTTACAGAGAACTCTTTTGGTACCCTGATATCTAAATGCTGAGCAAGGAGGTCCAAAATTGATGTTGAATCCTTCAGTGTGTCAGAGAGCATACCAGACTATCATTTAATTACAATATCAGGAGGGTAAGTGAAAAAGATGAGATCACACCAAAGCCATTAGTCTCGAGGCAGAGGTGGAGATCAGCCAAGTGAAAAGGAAGCAGGTGTCTAAGTTAGATGGAAAAAGACACAATTAGTAGTTCCCTAGATTTGCACAGGAGACTCCTGAGGCTAATGTAACCACTTCCCAGCAGGTGTTCAGTCTGATACCTGAGATAGCAAGCTGTGCTAAGGGGCCACAGGATAGCAGCTACATAGCTGGAAACCATGGGTTGCTACTCCAGGGAACTCAGGGATATGTGGCAATGCTCCTACGCCTCTCTCAAGAGTGCTGCTCCATTTCCCTCGGCCACGGTCTCAGCAAGGTGTGCTGTAAATGCGCCCTGGAAATGCATCCATTCTACAGTTATTCCCATCCTAGCATGGCACTTCCGCAGCCTTGTTTCAAACCATATTGAGTTCAAAAATACTCATACTTAAGCACAATCTAGGGACATTTCACATGAGAATCCATATGTCTGAATGATTGAAAGCATAAATATGAACGGAACTCCCTTAGGTAATCTACTTTTCTCTTTTTCTATTGTTGTTTAATGTACTTTTGTATCATCCAGTCAAAATTAATAACAGATGACAAAGGTTCATCCTTCTTTATACGATCAGCAAACCACATAATCTCATCCCAGACAAGAGGGACTTTATCCAATCAGGTAAGGTATCAGGACACCTAGCTTTCTAGTCTCATTCACATGTTTCAGAAAGATGCCTAATTCCATTCCCCTATTACTTTAAGTATGAGTATTATCAAGGGGGAGGGATATATGAACTCAGGTGTTAGAAATAAAATACTAAAATTCAGTTTATATATGCCTAGGCTAAGGGCTGTCACAGTATCAACCTGCTGGAAGGAAATTTAACCTCTTGGAAATGACTGCCACATTGTATTCTCTAACCATCGAGTTTCCTTCACTTCATATTTCCTTAACAAAGGTAATAAGTATACATTGCCAAACATGTTAACCTTGTTTTCTTTTGCTAATAGCTTGAAACAATGAAATATGACTATGTTTTATTTTCCTAAATAAGTAACTTATCAAGTGTTATGGGACCAATATTGAGATGCATCTCACAGACCATTATAATTTCAAAAAGCTTATTTCTCCAACACACCCATTAGATAACTGTATTGCAATGCATGTGTGTGTGTGTGTGTGTGTGTGTGTGTGTGTACACACCTATCACCAAGTGCAAAGACTTTGTGATTCATATGTTCAAACAGATTTTAAAGTGTTATGTTTTATATACTTAAATAAATTTTAGGATTGTAAAGTCTTTTTCAAGTGCCTTATTACTAATTAAATTAGCCCTAACGTAACAATATTTGCTCATAGTAATGCCCTATACAAACACATAGTCAAGTTGGATGTTCTAAGTGACATCAATACTAAATCCTTATGAAGACAGCTGCTGTAACATAATCCGTCTGTCTTCTGGATAAACTGTATGTCAACATTGGGCACACTTGGCTAAATTTTCAATGTGAGTCAATTATGGATATGAACTAGACTCCTCTACAAAGTTTCAATCTTTATAAGCTTAATGTCTTCATTCTACTTTACAAGTTGACTGTAGCAGTCACGAAAAAGCATAGTGCTATTTATGATATTAATCCCATGCCTTTCTTCGTGACAATTCCTGATTAGTGTTTAACATATATATATATGTATATATATGTATATATACATATATATATATATACATATATATATATATATGCATATGCATGCTCAGGAATTTCAAAGAAAAAATAGCAGACTACCTCCTACAGTCAATAAATATTAATAAAGATCTGTTAGATCCCAGACAATGTGCTCAAGCCTTGGGTTTTATGGGTAAAAAGCAAACCTGCTCCTAATATATTTAAGGCCCAGAGAAGGATTATAAATGGAGGCATGTGGAACACATGTCTGAATATTTAGAATTTAGACTTACAAACTATTAAATAAAATGGTTTTTCATCCTACCTTTATAAGCTTAATTTTATAATGCACTGGAATATCAGATTCAAATTAAGAATTCTCAGACTTCCCAGATTTCCATGCCTCTGGCTTCCAACCCCTACTAATCCATCTTCTCCCTTTATTTTCCACCTCTGTCTTCACCCCATTCCTTATAGGCCTTCACACATGCTCATGAGAACACTCTATCCTGTGTATTCAAGATCCTTTTCCTGAAGAGCTCAAGAGGATTTTAGTAGATAGCATTAAAAATATTCCAGGCAGAAAAAAATAACTATTAAAACCTTCGGTGGAAAGAAGCTTCCAGAATTGTTGTAGAATGTTGATTTGTTCAGTTTTGCTAGAGTTTCAACAAGAGAAAACTATTAATGCTATACCCATAAAAATAAGCCTAGATCATAATGTCAAAGGCTAAAAAGTTTGAACTGTATTTGGTAGGCAAAGAAGAGAGATTTGAAGGTTATTGAGCAGGAGTGACATAATCAAAACTGTACTTTAGGAAGATTAATTTGGCAGCAAAATGCAGAATGAGTAGATTAGAAGTGAGACTGGAGGCAGGGAGAAGAGTTATAGCAGTAGTTTAGGAAAGCAGTAATAAGACTGTTAACTAGGGCTGGGGTAATGTACAGGAAGAGAGGGCGGTGTGAGACAGTAGGGAGAAGGAATTGACAGTCCCTGATGAATCACTGGTAATGGGGAAAAGGAGAGAGATAAATCAAAGAGCACTCAGAGGTCTTGAGCTTCTGTGACTAAAAATGAGTATCGGAAACCATCAGCAAGAAGTCGGGAGGAAGAGCTAAACTGTGGGGTGAAAATGATGAGTGGCACTGGTGTACTTTGTGTTAGCCACATTAGCAAATCTCCACCCAGGTGAAAAATGTCATGAAGACTTGAAAATGCAGGTCTGAGACTTGAGAGAATCATCAGGAAATCATAAAAAGAGGCAAAACTCCTAAGTATGAGCTTGTTTTAAACACAATCCCTTCTTTATGCAAATTTCATTATCCAAAGGTTTTAAAAAGTTTCTCCAATTTATAGGTTAGGTCCTTGGTTTCTCAAGCTGCTAAAAATATGTATGTCTTCTGAAAACATGGTTATTTACAGACTTTGGGCTGGTTAATTCACTTTGGCAGAATCTACCTTATAATCTATAGCACAGTGGTCTGCTTTGTCAGGATTTATTGATAGCAGTCCAAGTTTCTTCCTAGCATAAATCATTTCACAGTATCACAGTGTTTAGTTCTGGGAATTTTGACTTTGTCCATATTTAGATTTTCTGCCTTTGTCTAACAATAATTACAAACAATGAGCCTGTCTCTGGGATGACACATTCTTCAAACATTCTATGATGTGCCAATAGCTCTTTTTGGCTCTCAGGTGGCACATCTATTGGTGGATTTAAAAGACTGCTTCTTGTTCTCACCCATATTAGTCACTATGACACATAAATATACAAACACATATAAACACAGAGCTCATAACTTAAGCGATAATAAAGATGAATTAATAGAGCTAACATTTTTCTTCGTCTGCTCAATAACATTTGCTGATACCTATTCATCTGTACTTAATGCATCTCATTATTTCAGTCATTGATGAAAATCTTAAAATGTCTGCAACTAGTACCAGCATGGGGAAAGAAGGCTTACTCTGGTGAAAAGATCTCAGTCTTTGGGCGAATAGAAGCAGGAACGAGCAACAATGGTGGATGTCTTTTCTGGGCAAGACAAAGGCTAGAAGAGGTCGTATTAGGGTGTTACAGTTGACTCTCTCTGCTTGCCTATACTCTAGACAAAATGCAAGTAACAGAGCCCTTTGTTTCTATCAATACCTCAACTTTTACAGTTCATAACTCGTCTTCTATCTAAATGTACCTTGAAAGATCCCTCCTTTAACATGTATCTTCAACCCACATAACACAGAGGAATGTACAGTTAATATAGAGAGTGTTCTCCTAAGTATTGCAGAGTAAATGCAAACTTACAAATGTTTATAAAGGAAAAATATGAATTTAAATTTCAGTGATGGCTTTCAGATAGCAAGAGTAACAAGCCTCTAAAGGGGGTCACATGACACTAACAAAAAAATACACAAAACAAAATATACAAGAGAGACAAATGTAACCAAAATATAAATAATATCAAAATCATTTGAACTAATAGCTTTTAGCTTAGCTGATCACCTCCAAGCTTCCCCAGCCAGCCATGATGTGAAAAGAAACCACAGCACACACACCCTACTCACTGCTGCTAGAAGACATGCTGTGGGGTTTGTGCCAATCTGATGGCTTAATCAGCACACTGACCTACTTCTTTCATATCTTTTTGTTTTTAGTTGATTACCAGCCAATCTTTGCTCGCCTTACCTGGTCTTCACCTATTAAAGTAGTAGACAGATCCTATTTACTTTTCTAATTTTCTTAAGTCTTCAGGATCCTCTTGGCCCTGAGCCTTAAATACACATACATTTAACTATATGAATGATTTTTTGATGTTTATTTGTTGATTTATTTTGACAGACAGAGAGAGAAGAGTGAGCACAAGTGGGGGAGGGGCAGAATGAGAGGTAGAGAGAAACTCCCAAGCAGGTTCCACACTGTAAACCCAGAGCCCACATGGCTCATGACCCATGAGATCATGACCTGAGCAATATCAAGAGTCAGACACTTTAATTGACAGAGCCACCCAGGGTCCACTGATTTTTTTCTAATAGGCAAGTAGCTGTCAAAGGGACGAACATATGAGTTCCCAAAGCATATGTAACTTCTTTTGAAAAGTACAGAGGACTTAAAGTTCAATTTCTCAGAAGCGAGGAAGAAAAAACAAACAAACAAGAAAACCCGAGAGAAGTAACCTTAGACAACATATGATAATCCATTTAAGTCATAATTATAGAGTTAAACTGATAAATGTCACCATTGATTCTAGAGAGTAGTGGATACAAATATTTTAAATATAATTAGAAATCCTTTTAATATTTATCTCCTCCACTGGTCAAATGATACTTATTTTCAGAATGTTTGTCTATACTAAATTATAGAAGGTAATAACTTTTGTCTCGTATTTTTCTAAACAAAAAGAAAATAATTAGAACTTTGGGTCAATGGGTACTTAACTGAAATTTATGAAATTAAAATTTCCATCAGACTGTTAAACATTTTTGAAACTGCCTCAGTGACTCATTATTATCTTTGAAGAATTTAGTAGTCTGATGTGTGCAGATCTGAAACCATTTGAAAACATTGTTTAAATTACTAGGCAGGCAAAATGGACTAAAATGCTGGGGTGAGACAAGCCACTAGAACCATGGTTAAGTCACCGGGGCCAAGATTTCTGACTAGAACTTCTTGGAAAAGAAGAAAAAGTGTTCCCAGGCAATAGACAGGATTTGGTGAAAGAAAGAAATCTAGCTGGTGGAAGAAACTCTAGTCACGTGTTAGGGTCACAAGGATGGAGAACACAAGCCAGGTATGTAATCAAGTCACTGAATAATTAACACATAAGTCAAAAGTGAGTGAAGACAACAGTGGAGCTGGTTACGTGGGCGGACAGAGGGATCTCTCTGCAGGAGAGTGATCAGAGGTCAGATTACAACAAAGTCAAACATAGAGTAATTACATCTCAAAAATAGAGTAATTACATCTAAACTAAGCAACTAGTGAGACAACACAGGCCTTCCAGAAAATTCTGCGTTGGGGGGAAACAAGTGGTCATCTTTTTGCAAGCATGAGTCTTTAGGGAGATTCTCATAAAGGCCTTAGAATCTTTTTTTTTTAAATATCTTTATTTATTTCTAGGAGAGAGAGAGAGACAGCGTGAGCAGGGGAGGGTCAGAGAGAGAGGGAGTCACTGACTGAAACAGGCTCCAGGCTCTGAGCTGGCAGTCAGCACAGAGCCCGACGCGGGGCTCGAACCCACGAACCGCGAGATCATGACCTAAGCGAAAGTCGGACGCTTAACCGACTAAGCCACCCAGCGCCCCTAGATGGCAAAGTCTTAATATTCTTAATAGAAAAAGTCTTAAATTGTTATAGATTAAAACGAGAAAAGAAAAATGAAGGCAAAAGATTTAAAAAGTCAATTCCCAAAGGAAAATGCAAATATTCCACTAAAATATGAAAAATTTCTCTCTTTTGGTAACTAAAGGAATGTATATCAAATCCAAGGTAGTATTTTTATTTGAAATTAGGAAAAATATTTCAAGATATAAAAATACTTGGTGTAAGAAGCCTACTAGAACTGATCCAAGAATTCAGCCAAGTTGCAGGGTACAAAATCAATGTACAGAAATCGGTTGCATTTTTATACACCAACAATGAAGCAACAGAAAGAAAAATCAAGAAACTGATCCCATTCACAACTGCACAAAAAACCATAAAATACCTCGGAATAAACCTAACCAAGGATACAAGAGATCTGTATGATGAAAACTATAGAAAACTTATGAAGGAAATTGAAGAAGACACAAAGAAGTGGAAAAACATTCCATGCTCATGGATAGGAAGAATAAATATAGTTAAGATGTCATTACTACCCAAAGCTATTTACACATTCAATGCAATCCCAATCAAAATTGCACCAGCATACTTTCAAAACTAGAACAAACTATCCTAAAATTTGTATGGAACCACTAAAGACCCCGAATAGCCAAAGTAATCCTGAAAAATAAAACCAAAACGGGAGGGATCACTATCCCAGACTTTAGCCTCTACTACACAGCTGTCATCATCAAGACAGTATGGTATTGGCACAAAAACAGACCCATAGACCAATGGAACAGAATTGAGAACTCAGAAGTGGACCCAAAAGTATACAGCCAACTAATCTTTGACAAAGCAGGAAAGAATATCCGATGGAAAAACGACAGCCTTTTTAACAGATGGTGTTGGGAGAACTGGACAGCAACATGCAGAAGAATGAAACTAGATCATTTTCTCACACCATGCACAAAAATAAACTCAAAATGGATAAAGGACCTGAACGTGAGACAGGAAACTATCAACACCCTAGAGGAGAAAGCAGGAAACAACCTCCTTGACCTCCACCGCAGCAACTTCTTACTTGACACATCCCCAAAAGCAAGGGAATCAAGAGCAAAAATAAACTGTTGGGACCTCATCAAGATTAAAAGCTTCTGCACAGCCAAGGAAACAACCCAGAAAATTAATAGGCAACCAACGGAATGGGAAAACATAGTTGCAAATGACATATCAGATAAAGGGTTGATATCCAGAATCTACAAGGAACTCACCAAACTACACGCCCGAAAAACAAACAACCCAGTGAAGAAATGGGCAGAAGATATGAACAGACACTTCAAAGAGGACATCCAGATGGCCAACAGACACATGAAACGATGCTCAGCATCGCTCCTCATCAGGGAAATACAAATCAAAACCACACTGAGATACCACCTCACGCCAGTCAGAGTGGCTAAAATGAGCCAATCAGAGAACTCTAGATGCTGGCGAGGATGTGGAGAACGGGCACCCTCCTACACTGTTGGTGGGAATGTAAACGGGTACAGCCCCTCTGGAAAACAGTGTGGAGGTTCCTCAGGAAACTAACAATAGAACTCCCCTATGACCCAGCAATAGCACTGCTAGGAATTTACCTAAGGGATACAGAAATGTTGATGCATAGGAGCACATGTACCCCAATGTTCATAGCAGCACTCTCCACAATAGCTAACACATGGAAAGAGCCTAAGTGTCCATCAACGGACGAATGGATCAAGAAGATGTGGTTTATCTATACCATGGAATACTACATGGCAATGAGAAACAATGAAATCTGGCCATGTGTAGCAACATGATGGACCTTGAGGGTCCACTTATGCTGAGTGAAATAAGTCAGGCAGAGAAGGACAAATATCATATGTGTGCACGTATAGGAGGATTAGGAGGACCTTAACTGAGGAACAAGGGGGAGAAGAAGGGGAGAAATGGTGGGGGAAAGGGAGAGAGGCAAACCATGAGAGACTCTTGAATGCTGACAAAAACTGAGGACTGATGGATGTGGGGGGAGGGAGGGATGGGCATGGAGGAGGACACTTGTGGGGATGATCACTGGGTGTTATGTGGAAACTAATTTGACAATAAACTATTTGTAAAAAAAAAAAAATAAAAAAAATAAAATAAAATAAAAAAAATACTTGGTGTACATTAAGGAATGGAGATTACGGACCTTTATATATTACAGGTAGATTCATAAACTGGTGTATATTTTTTATAATTTGTCAATTTATATTTATTCTTAAGTATTCGTGGCCTTTAGTCTTCTTATTCAACTTAAAACAATTTAAGTAGAGAGTAATTCTCCAGAAGGTGACGTAGGAGTGGGAATAACTGCATGTAATCTATGTATCCAGTGTTTAGAGAAGCACTAAATACATTTTATCCAGGAGGCTATATTATATACACGTTTTAAAATTTAAAATTTTAATGTCCTATTGTTACACAATAAAACAAAGATTTTGTTTCCTTATTTTCTCCTTAGATATCACAATGTGAAGTGAAATGTAACAGAAAGAGACTTCAATTTCTGTGCAGCCAGAAGCTATCTATAAGCCTACACACAATGAAGGTCAGAGAAGAGAGCAGAAAGATACTGCAGGAGGATATTGAAGTTGTAGATCTCCGATAAAGCCAGAAAAGTATAGCTTTCAAAGTATGTGGCATATTCTATGACAGAAATCCAGCAATCTGTCGTTTACAAAATAAGGCCAAACTGGTGGCAGAAGATTCCTGGACCTTGACTGGCAACAAGCTGACGCCAGGGACGTCAACGTGAATGAGGAACCGCAGAGGCAAGACGTGTCTGCAGGAAGCAGTACGTCAGCAAGCGGAGTACTGGAGGCACACCTACAGCTCCTCATCTCCATGGGCCAGCTGAATATACGAACCAAAAGAATTTACTCACACCTAACCCGGATACAAAATAAACCTCATTATTGGAATGCAAACGGGTACAGCCCCTCTGGAAAACAGTGTGGAGTTTCCTTAAAAACTTAACAAGAGAACTCCCCTATGACCCAGCAATAACACTGCTGGGAATTTACCCAAGGGATACAGAAATGCTGATGCATAGGAGCACATGGACCCCAATGTTCATAGCAGCACTCTCCCCAATAGCTAAAACATGGAAAGAGCCTAAGTGTCCATCGATGGACAAATGGTCAAGAAGACGTGGTTTATCTGTACGACGGAATACTCCATGGCAATGAGAAAGAATGAAATCTGGCCTGTGTAGCAACATGGATGGACCTTGAGGGTGTTATGCTGAGCGAAATAAGTCAGGCAGAGAAGGACAAATATCATATGTGTGCACGTATAGGAGGATTAGGAGGAACTTAACAGAGGACCAAGGGGGAGAAGAAAGGCGGAAATGGTGGGGGAAAGGGAGAGAGGCAAACCATGAGAGACTCTTGAATGCTGACAAAACTGAGGACTGATGGATGTGGTGGGGAGGAGGGATGGGCATGGAGGAGGACACTTGTGGGGATGAGCACTGGGTGTTATGTGGAAACTAATTTGACAATAAACTATTTGTAAAACAACAACAACAACGACAACAAAATAAACCTCATTAGAAACCAGAAAAAAAATCTAGTAGTATAAAACATGGCTCTACTCTGATCCCCATATGACCCTCCTGAAAATATTTGTCTAAGAATTATCTTCAATAAAATATGCATAAAATTCAAAAAGAAATAGCACAGGGTCTTATACATAGTTGTAGCACAAAGGAAAACTACAAGTAGTCCAAGAAAGAAATTTCAATTGAGTAACACAAGAAAAACTTATTTCCACAGAAGAGATAAAAATTGTGATCAAATACAACATGACAAAGTAACATTTAAATAACAAAACACCTTTTCAAAAAACAGAATTTCTGAGCATATAGCAAAAGTTTAGAAAAGATACAGTGAAACAACAAAACTAAAATAAATAAGTAAAAAGGTGAGTTCGTAGCAATGTAAAAATATACTATCATAGAAATGAAGATCCCAGCAGAAGCAGCAGAGAAGAGAAAGACATACCTGCAACAAGATGGTGCAACAGAATGAACTGTACCCACCTTCCTCACATAAACAAGGAATTCTGAATTAAAAAAAAAAAAGGGGGGAGAAATCCAGAAACTGAAAGGCAAATGTGAGACCAGACTCATCAACTCACCAAAGCTGTTAGGAAGATTTGGGACACATTCTCACCAGAATTCATACCACTGACACAACACCATACAATCAGGAAGAGACCCCCAACACCCAGACTTTTTCAGGGGAGAGAAGGAGTTGATCTGTGCATTCAATGACCAACTTTTCTTTTTGTTTTCTTTTTTTTTTTAATTTTTATTTATTTTTGTGTGAGAGAGAAAGCATGGGTTGGGGAGGGGCAGAGAGAGAAGGAGACGCAGAATCTGAAACAGGCTCCAAGCTCCAAGATGTCAGCACAGAGCCCGACGTAGGGTTTGAACCCACAAACCGCGAGATCATGACCTGATTCAAAGTCAGACACTTAAATGACTGAGGCACCCAGGCGCCCCTCGATTACCAACTTTTCTGAAGGCATTCCCCAGTATGTTGGATTTTGTCTTGTCAGTTTGGGATCTCTGATTGGAAAGGCAGAGTTTAGCCACTTGAGGAAGAATGAAGTTGGTGACACAGACTGACAGACACCATAGATAGATCTTTCTCCCATTCCCTGTTCACCACAGGGCAAGCAGACAAAAAAAGCCCAGCTCCAAGCTTCCCTGTGAGGCGAGAAAGACCTTATACATACAGCTAACACCCCAATCGCTATGAGGTATCTATCTTGCTAGTCTTAGAGCTCTGACAGGTCCAGCATAGTCTAGCTGCAGGGAGAATAATGGAGATGGCAGTTTGGACTGAGAGATGCTATAGCTTCTCTCCCCCACCCCCAGCTTAGCACAAACTGAACAGACAAAAACCACACCCACCTGCTTCTCCCTGGGGAGAGAAAGAACTGACAGAAGCCCCAGAATTTTTAGCTGGCCTAACAAATGTGATACTTCTCCTGTACAAAGCAAGTCTATAAAGATTGTGAAAAGTACCTGCCTTGTCTAACATACAGACACCAACACAGAAAGGCAAGAAAAATGAAGAGTCAGGCTAAGAGGTCCCGAACAAAGCAACAAGATAGGTCTCAATAAATTGATTCTAATGAAATGGAGTTACACGATTTCCTAAGAAAATTTAAAATAACTGTCATAAATACTCTCTGAATTCAAAAGAATAATACATGAACAAAGTAAGAATTTTAAGAAACAGAAAATATAAAATAGGGTCAAATAGAAATCACAGAGCTAAAGAACACAGTAAATGAACTGAAAAATTCACCAAAGAGCTTCAACAACAGACTATATTAGGCAGAAAAAAGAAATGGCAAACTTAAAGACAGATCATTGTAAATAATTCAGACAGAAGAGTAAAAACTTTAAAAGAAAAAAAAGAGAGAAAGAATTTAAGGAACTTAAAGGACATCAGCAAATGACAAAAGTATTCATTATGGGAGTCTCAGAAGGAAAAGAGATACAGAAAGGACCAGAAAGTTCTTTATTCCTTATTTAAAGGAATAATGGCTAAAAATTTCCCAAATGTGGGAAAGGGAAATTAACATCCAGATCCACAGAACTTAAAGGATTCAAAATATAATGAATTCAAATCGCACACCAACATGTATCATAATCATTATCAAAAGATAAAGAGAGAATTTTGAAGCCAGAAAAAAAAGAGCAATTTGTCACACATAAGGGAAGCTCCCCATAAGATAATAAACAGATTTTCAGTAGAAATCTTGTAGGCCAGAAGAGAATGGAATCATATATGCAAAGTGCTGAAAGGGGGGCAACAAACCCACCAACCAAGGATACTACACCTGATAAAACTGTCCTTCAAAAATGAAGGAGAATGTCTCAAATAATCAAAAGCTGAGGAAATTAATCAACACTAGATCAGTCATAAGAAACGCTAAAGGGAGAAATGCCTGGGTGCATCAGTGGGATGAGCGACCAGCGTTGGCCCAGTTCATGATCTCAAGGTAGGGTACATGAATTTGAGTCCCTCATGGGGCTCTCTGTTGTCAGTGGAGAGCCTCTTGAATCCTCTGTTCCCCTTTCTCTCTGCACCTCCCCCACTCACGCTCTCTCTCTTTCTCCAAACTAAACATTTAAAAATGCTAAAGGGAGGGGCGCCTGGGTGGCTTAGTCGGTTAAGCGTCCGACTTTCACTCAGGTCATGATCTCGCGGTTCGTGGGTTTGAGCCCCCCGTCGGGCTCTGTGCTGACTGCCAGCTCAGAGCCTGGAGCCTGTTTCAGTCTGTGACTCCCTCTCTCTCTGACCCTCCCTGCTCACGCTGTCTCTCTCTCTCTCCTAGAAATAAATAAAAAAACATTAAAAAAAAATTTAAAAAAATAAAAAAATAAAAAAATAAAAAATAAAAATGCTAAAGGGAGTTCTTCAAGTTGAAATGAAAGGGCATAAAACAACAATAGGATAGAATAATAAAGTATGAAACTCACAGGTAAAAGAAAAATAGATAGCTAAAGAAGGAATATTAATGTAATGCTGATGGGTAAATACTTTTAATTTTTATAAAGAAGTTCAACAACAAGAGTCTTAGAAATAACTATAACTTAAAGATGTTAGGCTCACCTGGGTGGCTCAGTTGGTTAAGTGATCAATTCTTGGTTTTGGCTCAAGTCATGATCTCAGGATTTGTGGGTTTGAGCCCATATCAAAATCTGCACTAACAGTGCAGGCCTGCTTGGGATTCTCTCTTTAGCCCTCTCTCTCTCTCTGCCTCTCCAGTACTCACTCCCCAACTCTCTCTAAATAAATAAACCTAAAAAATATTTAAAAATTAAAATATGTTAAAAGACACACAATAGGAATTGATAATAAAAAGGGGCAAAAAAAGGGAAGAAGTTGAAGTATAGAGTTTGTATGTGATGGAACTTGTTATCAGTTCAAAATCGACTTTTTAAACTGTATTTGTTTAAGCCTAAAGATAACAACATACACACAAAAAATACCTACATAAGTTACACACACACACACACACACACACATGAAATAATCAAATGGTGACAAATTTTAAAATGTCAACAAAACACAGAAGGCAGCAAGACAGGGAAAGATAAACAAAAGAACAATGAGACAACAAAAACAAGACAATGGGGATAGTAAATCCTTCTCTAGAAATATTAATTTAGTTTAAATGGATTTCAGTCCCTAATTCTAAGACAGAAAGGCTGAATAAATTTCAAAAGTACTAATAACATCCAACTATGTGCCGTCTATAAGAAACCTACTTTAGATATAAGGGCACAAATATTCTGAAAGTAAAAGAAAAAGAAATTAAATGCAAATGGTAACCAAAAGAGACAAGGGATACATCAAATAAAGACTAAGACAGAAACTATCTCAAGAAATGAATAGGAACACTACATAATGATGAAAGGAAAAATCCACCAGGAAGCTGTAACAATTATAAATACTGTTATCTGTTTTAAAAGGCTCATATATTAGATTAGGTCCATGTGTATAATTTTTTTTTTTTAGTTTATTTCTTTGAGAGAGAGAGAGAGAGAGAGAGCAGGGGAGGGGCAGAGAGAGAGAGGGAGAGAGAGAGAAAATCCCAAGCAGGCTCTTCACTGACAGCATAGGTCTCAATCCCACAAACTTTGAGATCATGACCTGAGCAGAAATCAAGAATCAGATGATCAACTGACTGACCCCAGGTGCCTTAATCTCCCTCTTTTTATTGTCCACTGTGCCATGTGTTATGGGTTGAATTATGTTCCCAAAAAGATACACTGAAGTCCTAACCACCAGTACCTTGCAACATAACCTTATTTGGAAACAATCTTTAAAAGGTAATCAAGGTAAAAATGAGACTGAGGTGGGCCCTAATGCAAAATGCGTGAGAGAGAGACAGACACACAAGAGAGGGAGATGATGTGAAGACGTTCAGGAAGTGCTCCATGTGAAGATGGAGGCAGAACTTGAACTGCTGTAGCTACAAGCCAAGGAATAGTGAGGACTGCCTACCACTGACAGCAGCTAGAAACAAGCAGACAAGAATTCTACCCAGAGTCCCAGAGTGCAAGTAGGGTCCTGCAGACTCCTTGATATCAGACATCTAACTTCCAGGATTGTGAGGCACTAAATTTCTCAGAGAGAGAGAGAAAGAGAGAGAGCGAGCAGGAGGGAGGGAGGGAGGAAGGAAGGAAGGAACAAATGAATGAACAAATGAAGACACCTAGGATCACATGGAGGAAGAAAAGATAATAAAAATCAAAATAAACAAGACTCAAAAGAAATGACAGTCAAGGAAAAACATGGAGCAAATGGAATTTTAAAATATTTTAAAATAGTTTTTTAAATATTACTTTTTTAATTTCCAGAGATAAAAGCTGATCTGAATATATACATTGGAACATTACATCATGTCTCGGAAAAGCCGATCTGGGGTCATCAATGTGAGCCACATACTGGTAAAATTTCTGGACTTAAAAAGAAAGAAAAAAAAATCACTAGCATCTAACTTGAATAGTTGTATATCCATTTAAGAAGGTTTAAAAAAGTAAAAAGTTTTTTCCCTTATTAAAAAGTAAAATTAAAATAAAATAAAATAAATTAAATTAAAATAAAACTAAAAACTGGCCCAGGTTACAAATGGATTTCACTGGACTCAAAATGAACAGATAATTCCTATGTCTATGAATACATTCAGAACAGAAAAAAAGATGGAGAGAAAAGCTGTTAAATATACCATCTAAAAAAAAATAGTTGAGTAATCACACATTCAACTAAAAATAATAATAAATTAACTATAAGTGCAATTAAAGGATAATACCTCATAATCAATATAGTAAACTCAATATATGAAAGGTTATACTATTAGTATTATTAATATTAAGAAATGCATTAATAAAAGTTTTGACATTACTGATTAAAGGGGAAAATAAATGGTAAATAAAAAAACGGCAATACCAGTTTCTGATTTTAAACTTTACTTTTTTAACTTTTTTTTTAAAGTTTATTTCTGAGAGATACAGTGTGAGTGGCAGAGGGGCAAAGAGAGAGAGGGAGAGACATAGAACCCCAAGCAGGCTCCACGCTATCAGCACAGAGACAATTCAGGGGCTTCAGTCCACAAAACCATGAGATTATGACCTGACCTGAAATCAAGAATCAGATGCTTAACTGACTGAGACACCCAGGTACCCTTTTAACAGTTTTACAAAACACCAGAGAACTTGAAAAGGAAACATTCAATATGGTTATTAAAAAGAACTTCCATTATTTACAATCAACTCAGATAGATTAAATAACTCACTAAAGAGTTCACAAAAGTATTAACAGATTCATAAATCTATGAACTGCAAATTACAATAATGGAAAAACTGAAACATAAAATTTTCAAAGATAGGAAACAAAGAATATTTTTAGAAATAGAAAAAAATATTAATGTGCATATCAAAGGCAATAACATCTTGTGGAAATATTTATACCCAATGATCAGCATTATGACATTGCCTAGCAATGCTACTGAGTTTAATATATCCAAGGAGCAAGTCACCCATAGATGGAAATCAATGAAGTAAAAATAAAACACCATCCTCAAGGAGACCAAAAAGGACACAGAAGAATTAATAACTTATAATAAGGTAATTCACACATTTATGTATAAGTGTTCATGAATGTGCATATATTATATTCTATAAAAAGATATAAGAAGATCATTTCATATATATTCAAAAATTAAACACCTAAAAACAATAGGCTTACCCCTTTCTTTCAAAATAGCCTACAAATGCTCTCAGGTGCATCCTCTCTAGCTGCAGCAAGCTCATAAAATCTTTCCTTTTTTCTCTTTTCTTTTCTTTTTCCTTTCTTTTTGATTACAGGTCTATTTGTGGTGGTCTTGGTTGTATCTTAATGCCTGCCTCAGAGAAGTTGTTAAAAAGATTTATGCACATTCTTAATACGGAATACTCTACATCTTTAATAACATGGACAGATCTCTTAAACATTTTTATATGAAAAAGTTGCAGAGCTTTATGAAAAGTATGTCCCAATTCATATTTTAAAATAATTGCATATGTAAAAGAATGCATGCAAGTAAATATATTGGAAGTGTCCTCAAATTTGAATATCAAATTATCCATGGGTAAGAGAAAAGTAGGGAGATTTTAATAAAACTTAGATATTTTATTCCATATTTTTGAAATGTCTGGATCTTTCAATAAAAAAGTATATTCGCATATCCTGTGTATGAAAATCAGAATACATTTTTGAAAAGTTTATCTGACAAAGATCTACACTGGACATCTCCAAGTGCCAACTACTTAAATGAACCGTGAATTAGTTTGATTATGTGATTTTTCCTGGTATTTTTTTTTCAAAAGCAGAATAAACTGTAATAAGTCTGTATGAGTCTGGAAGTTCAGAAGGAAAAGGATAATATCTGATACCAAAATTATTTGCCCCATCTACTAATTGATGGCTGAAAGGACATATAATTTTACTTTAAACTTTTGACCTCATTGAAATGTATAATGCTCTAAAGTATAAATCACTTTACATAATTGTTAATTTTATTTAAAGATAAATGATTTTGGATCCTTTTTCTAAGGAAAAAGGAAGACACTAGGAAAATGTGATATATAGACAGAGAACAATTTTTTTAACAAAAAACAAGAGGGAGGGGGCGCCTGGGTGGCTTAGTCGGTTAAGCGTCCGACTTTCGCTTAGGTCATGATCTCGCGGTTTGTGGGTTCGAGCCCCGCGTCGGGCTCTGTGCTGACTGCCAGCTCAGAGCCTGGAGCCTGTTCCAGTCTGTGACTCCCTCTCTCTCTGACCCTCCCCTGCTCACGTTGTCTCTCTCTCTCTCCTAGAGATAAATAAAACATTAAAAAAGAAAAAAAAAAAACAAGAGGGAGAATCCCAAGTCTGGAAATACCACAGATAAGCTCATATATTTAATCAAAATACCTATGGTCTGAATTGTAAAGTTAACATTGTGGGCAGGTCTTCTTTATTAAAATATCAGAGAAAGAATATGAATGTGGTTGAAGGAGGAAAAGGGTCTTGAACTCATTAGCTACTCTTTCTACTTTAAAATATAAAACAGAATTTGGATTTGGCATGCTTAATTCAAAAGAGGAGGAAATACAGAGGTATAGTGATACAAATACTGATGATCTAGAAGACTTCAACCAGATCCTGATACCCAGTTCTTAACTATTACTTTATACATTTTTAATTTCTGATGAAAATTCTTCATACAATTTAGACTCTCAATTTGACAAACAACTAAACACTTAGACAACTAAGGAGATTTAAAATACCCCAGAAACAAGTGTCTCAAGCACTCCAGTCTCCATAACAAAATAATATTGTGAAGAAATGATGTTAAATTTAAATCCAACACAATTGTCTTTTTTTTTTTAACACAGTTGTCTCTAGATAAAAACCTAGACCAAAAATAATTACATACAAGTTTACTTTTAATATAAAACAAAGAGAAAGCCTGTCCAGGCTAGACTGTCCAAACAAAAATCCCTGATAGTCATAATGCAGTATTAAAGGAGATGTCTTATAAATGGTTTCCTTAAGTGTTGCCCTACCGATACATTTTCATTTTCTTAGGAAAATGGAATGTGCTTTTGTGAAGGAAAATATTTTTATTAAGTTCTTCAGGGGCTGGCGGGTGTCTATTAAAAACAGAGTACTCTTCACACTCATCTAAACATGTTCTTACTTTTTCGAAATAATATGTTTAGAAAAATATTAACATGTTTTATGTGGAAGGAAGGTGAACAGGAAATTTAAGCATTGAATGGGGAGGGTCACAAAATAACCTTTTAAGGTCCTTTTCAACCCTGACAGTGGGTGATTCCAAACCAGGCGAGGCTACAGCTAAAATGAAGACATTGCATCAAATCATCTGGTATTAGACGACCCTTATAAGCTGCATCTTAGGTTTATATTCCCCTTATTCAATTTAACCAAGAATGAGATTGCATTTTAAATAAAAAAATAAAAACCTATTGAAAAACAAATAGTTTTATTTGACAGACATAATTCACACCTGGGAAATAAAAGGGCTGTTTAATATAGCATCATCACTGCACTTCACAGCCATCCGAAGAAGCACCCCAGCTCGCTCATTGCTCATTTGCTTTTAGTGGCTACCATGGATCACGTTCAATCTTATTAGCGAGTAATTATTATTTGAAACTCACTGGCAGGTCACTGGCTTTATAAAAGAAATAATACATTTGTTTTTATGTCTATTGTCCCTGGTTTGATTTTGGTGTCTTTAATTTTTATATAATTTTAAATTTAGAAAATATATATTGAATAATACAAGGAACTGTCACATAGTTTTACTCAGATTCAACAATTCTACCATTTATCCCATTTATTGTTTTACTATTTTCACTAAATATAGGAATACACACTTTTCCTGTACCATTTGAGAGTTTATTGGAGATATCTTGCTCTTTTATTTGTAAATATTTCATTGTGTATTTTGTGTATTTTCCAAAAGCAAGTACTTTTATGTACTCACAGGACAATTATCAAAAATCAGGAAATATTTTCTAAACCAGTCTATGTTAAAATTTGCAATGTCTCAACAATAACAATAACTTCTTGTTTTTTGTTTTGGTTTTTTTTTTAAGATTTTATTTTTAAGTAATCTCTACACTGAACATGGGGCTTGAACTCACAACCCTGAGATCAAGAGTTTACATGCTTTAAAGGACCTGAACGTGAGACAGGAAACTATCAACACCCTAGAGGAGAAAGCAGGAAACAACCTCCTTGACCTCCACCGCAGCAGCTTCTTACTTGACACATCCCCAAAGCAAGGGAATCAAGAGCAAAAATAAACTGTTGGGACCTCATCAAGATTAAAAGCTTCTGCACAGCCAAGGAAACAACCCACAAAACTAATAGGCAACCAACGGAATGGGAAAACATAGTTGCAAATGACATATCAGATAAAGGGTTGATATCCAGAATCTACAAGGAACTCACCAAACTACACGCCCGAAAAACAAACAACCCAGTGAAGAAAATGGGCAGAAGATATGAACAGACACTTCTCCAAAGAGGACATCCAGATGGCCAACAGACACATGAAACGATGCTCAGCAAACCTCTTCATCAGGGAAATACAAATGAAAACCACACTGAGATACCACCTCACGCCAGTCAGAGTGGCTAAAAGGAGCCAATCAGAGAACTCTAGATGCTGGCGAGGATGTGGAGAAACGGGCACCCTCCTACACTGTTGGTGGGAATGTAAACTGGTGCAGCCCCTCTGGAAGGCAGTGTGGAGGTTGCTCAAAAAATTAACAATAGAACTCCCTAGGACCCAGCAATAGCACTGCTACGAATTTACCCAAGGGAGATAGGAATGTTCATGCATAGGGGCACATGGACCCCAATGTTCATAGCAGCACTCTCCACAATAGCCAAAACATGGAAAGAGCCTAAGTGTCCATCAACAGATGAATGGATCAAGAAGATGTGGTTTATCTATACCATGGAATATACATGGCAGTGAGAAAGAATGAAATCTGGCCATGTGTAGCAACATGGATGGACCTTGAGGGCATTATGCTGAGCGAAATAAGTCAGGCAGAGAAGGACAAATATCATATGTGTGCACGTATAGGAGGATTAGGAGGAACTTAACAGAGGACCAAGGGGGAGAAGAAGGGCGGAAATGGTGGGGGAAAGGGAGAGAGGCAAACGATGAGAGACTCTTGAATGCTGACAAAACCTGAGGACTGGTGGATGTGGGGGGGAGGAGGGGTGGGCATGGAGGAGGACACTTGTGGGGATGAGCACTGGGTGTTATATGGAAACTAATTTGACAATAAACTATTTGTAAAAAAACAACAACAAAAAAAAAGTTTACATGCTTTACTGACTGAGCCAGCCAGGTACCCCTAGCAATAACTTTTGAACTTTTTGTGTTCCTGGTTCAGGACCCAATTTAGACCATGAATTATGTTTCACTGACATATCTCCTTAGTCTTTAAAATAGAAGAAATCCTCAGGTTTTGTCTTTCTTGACTTTGGGTATTTTAAAAGAATACAAGCCAATGATTTTACAGAATATCTCTCAATTTAATCTTGTCTAAAGTCTCCTCAAGTCTAGGTATGGGTTGTGCATTCTTAAGGGAAATATCACAGTGTATCACATTAGGAGACACTTGATAGTAGTTTTTACCAATATAGTGACATTAACTTTGATTGTCTAAGGTGCTGTACACAAAATTTTTGTACTATAACATTGCTGTTTTTCTGTTTGTAATTAAGAAGTAATTTGAGTGGGGGATATGCTTTCAGACAATAGAAATATCCTGTTCCTTCCCAAATTTTAACCCACTAATTGTAATATTCATTGATCTTTTCTTTTTCATAATTATTAATTGGTTTCCTATGATAAAGAATACCTTTCCTTTCATATTTATTGCTTTATTCATTTATTTAATACATCAATGTGGGTTCATATATTATTCATTACTATCATTACTAATATACTTTATTTTTTCATTTGTCATTTACTTCATTATCATTATATATAATTCCACTGATACTCCCATTGCTATCATTACTGATTGTGATTATAAATTTCTTATAGTTGGTTAATGAAGGCCTTTGAGGTTGACCCCAATATCCCTTTTATATGTTACCATCTCTCTTTTTTATGCAAGATAATGTTCCATGATTAGATTGTACTTTCCTCATTCCAACCCTGAAATAAGCCAATTCATCCAGGAACCACAATACTTTTTATTGGTGAATGGCATTTAAAAACCAAGATCTGGTCATTAGATGAGCTCACAGTTACCAGTATGCCCTTCCTTCTAAGCTAGCTCAGCGGACAGTGCTAGGATATATATGCTAAGTCATACATATATGTCTGTAATTATTTCTCAATTTTTCTATATCTCAACCTATTACTTCTCAATTTACCTATATCTAATATACTTAGATACAGATACAGATATAGATAAGTATATATACTGTGTATATGTCTGTAGTGTATGTAGTTCATATTGATAAATCCAAATCCAACTCAAAAGCACAAGTTCCATTCTTCAACTTTTTTCATTTTTGTAACTCTCTTTTGATTGAGAAACATAACTCCAATTTTTCTCAAAATAATTGCTCATTTTCTCAAGTCTAGGCTACATAGATAACAGTTTCAGTATTATTAATCTATATCCTGCAAAAAACAAACCTGCTAACTAAGACCCAAAATTTATTATGGTCCTTTCATGCGTGTGAGTGGCAGCCGTAATAAAACATCCATGCAGAAAACTGCACCCATCTTAAATATATAGCTTAGTGAGTTTTGGCAAATACACATTCCCATGTAATTGTCACACCCTCATAAGATGGGGAACATGACCATTACCCCATAAGGTTGTTTGGTTTGGCACCTTTCCCATACAATCCCACTCCCATTGTGCAGCATAATTAGCTTTGCCTGCTGTGGTAATTCATGTCTACTTTGTGTCTAACATGCTTCGCTCATCCTGATATCTATGAGATATATGAATGTTATTTTATTTAACCACTGTATTATTGTGATACAGTAATAAAAATAAAACACACAGAGTATTGCTATCTATATAAATATACCTCATTTTCTTTTATCCATTATCCTGTGGTTAAACATTTTAGATATTTCAATTTTTTTAACCATTATAAAGTTTCTATGACATTTTTGAAAGTCTCTCTGTGTGATTATTTATTGTAATTTTTATTAGATGAATATAATCAGTTCTGCTATAATGTCACATATGTGTTCTTAAACATTACCATGCTATGAAAAATTGGGCAATAAAAGAACACAGGGCTTATCAGGATAATGAGATTGGGGCACAACATTCAAAACTTCTGTCAGTAAAGCATAAAAAGAGAGAAACATTATGAAAACAGTTATACACTGTATGCACATTTAATTGTTAAGAATACAAATACTATAATAAGTATGGCATTTTACCCTGAAAAATATGACGTTGGTTTGTAGAAGTGAGCATTGGAACGGTTGCACTTTGAGATTTATTTTGGTGGAAGGAGGGTTATGTAAATTAAGAAGAAAAGCTGTAACACCAAATACAGATGGATGTGGCTCATAACACACCAATGAACTGTGAAGTAGCTGATACATGTTTGAGATGTGTGTATATGTGTGCTTATATATTTACACACTGGTTAGTTCAGCTGAACTTAATGTTTTCTATATTTAGTGTTATCATGGACAAAACTGCACATAAACAAGTGAAATACATGTATTATGTCCAAATTGTTTCCTAATATACAAATTTCAGTGAATCAAATTTGCATTTTTTCAAAAAGCATTAGAGCAGAATTATCTGCACCTAAAAATGCATTTGCCAAGTGCTAAGGTATATAATGGTAACTTTATGAGAAAGTGTCACATTGTTTCCCATGTCATTTATACTATTTTAGACTCCCACTAGCATTGATTCATTAAGTTTTTCTCTTATTATTTTTTTTTCTATTTTGAGTTTACTTTGCTCTTCTCTTTCTAGCTTCTTAAGTTGGAGATTTTGGTAATAGATTTTAAACTTAATTAAATGTCATAAACTTCCCTGTAAGTAATAATTTAGTAATTCCCTCCATATGGTGATATATCAAATTTTCATTATCATTTAGTTAGAAATTTCTCTAATTTCCTTTTTTAATATTTTTGATTCATATGTTATTTATAAGCATGGTATTTAATCTCCGACCATAAAAAAGTTGCAAATATCTTATTTTTTAATATTTATTTATTTTGAAAGAGAAAGAGAGAGCAGGGGAGAAGCAGAGAGAGAAGGAGAGAGAGAATCCCAAGCATAGCCTGCACTGTCTATGCTGAGCCCAATAAAGGCCTTGTTTCATGAACAGTGAGATCACAACCTGAGCCAAAATCAAGAGTTCGACACTCAAACCAAACTGAGCCACCCAGGTGTCCCTCAAATATATTATTATAGATATATATATATATATTTTGTTTTGATTATAAATCATATATATAAGATTTCAGTCTTTTGTAAGATATTGAAATTTCAGACCCGAAAATATGGACTATCTTGGTGAAAGCTCCTTTCTTACTAAGTATGTATGTTATAAATACTTAGGATGTCAGGTTCTATAAATATAAATACAATCAAGACAGCTGAAGGTTTACTTACATCTGTACATTACTTCATTTTTGTCTGTTCTTACTAACAATTACTCTATGTCAGGTTGGATGATATATTTTGACTTATCATCAGGTTCACTGGTCCTCTCTTCTGCTGTCTCCATTTTATAAGTAGTGCCAAACAGTACATTTTCTATGATCAGTTTTGTACTTCTCAGTTCTATGTTTTCCATTTGGTTCTTTTTTATAATTTTTATCTGTCTGCCAAAACCCTCCCAATCTGTTTTATCATTGGAAGTATATTTTCCTTTAAGTCTTTGAACACATTTGTAGAACCTACAAATCTGTAGATTTTAAAATTATTTATTGCTAATTCTAACCTCTTTTTCACCCATGATGTTTGTATTCACTGATTTTTTTCTTGGGTATAAGTGACATTTTCTCATTTTTTTCCTATGTCTAAAGATGTTTGATTGCATATTAGGCATTCTTATAATTCACTGACAAGATTCTGGATTCTATTATCACACTATACAGTGTTTCTTTCTTATCAGTCAGTGAAACTGAATATATTCAAATTCCAAACCTTCTTCTTTTTACTGGAGGCAACAGCTGATATATTTGCCCATTTCTTTAAACCTCTCAACTGTTGCTTTTTGTCAGTAAGTTAGAGTGTTCCTTGAATGTTTGAACAGATATAGGTGGAAGCTACAAACAAATTTCAGAAGAGTCCTTTCTATGGGCCCCTCATTTCCAGTATTTTCCTCCTTAGTTTTCAGCTGTCCTAGGAGCCTTAAACTCCAAAAGTCATTAATATTGAAGGTTTCGCTTCAGTTCTAGCCTCCATAAGATAAATATCAATGTAATTTAAAATTTTACCCATGTAATACCCTCGTGTCAAGTCTCAGCTCCCTTCCAATTGCTGTCTGCTTCAGTCACTCTCCAGTGCCTTCAACTATGCGTTCTTCCTAATTTGATCAGAGTTTATAACTGTTGACTTCAAGATTCTTAGATAAAAGTTAGTCTATTATTGGTATCAAATCTTGTTACTGATTAAATTTTAATTTCTTAATTTAGTCAACAAATATCTACTATATTCCCACTATGCTTCAGATATTGTTCTGGGTACTATGGATACAAAGAATATAAGACTATAACTTAGCTCTGGGAGAATTCATAGTATAAACTAATTATTCTGATACAGTGTAACAAGATAAATTCAGGTAGCACTATGGAAGCACAGAAAATTAGAACTGGTAGGAATATATCTATCTCTTATCTTTCTCCAAGCCAGTAAACATATTTCCACTTGAGATAATTCTGTCATGAAATTTTATGAGGATTTTATTTATGCAATAATGACTATAGAGTCTGCTCACATTGGTTTGATCAAGATAGATTCTCAAAAATGTTTAAAGACATAAATTTGAGAAGTTGCTATGATGGAAGGTAGGGTTTTTTTCAGGTTTTTTTTTTTTTTTTGAGGGGTTAATGACTAACTAATGGTGTTTTGAGGAGGTAATCATCATGGATGTGAACTGTAACTTTAGAACACACTGCTATTTATAAAAGAAAACAAAATGGAAATTACTTAAACATTCAAAAAATGTACACCCAATAAAAATATTAAAAAGAAAATTTATACAATTTACAACCTAGGCATTGAAAAGATCTTTCCATACCAAGAAACAAAACACATAGATTATAAAAATATTTTTCAACAAAAATATATTAAGGTCGATAGAAATATGCCAGTTTAGAAAATAATGTAATGTAGATGAGTGATAAATGACTAAATATCTATAATGCTGCAAAACTGGTTACAAAAACTTAACAACCTAAAAGACATAAATGAAAAGGATATGAGTTGACAATTCACAGAAGAGCGAAGCCAAATGGCAGGTAAATATATTAAAATATTCCCAGTTTTTATAGACGTCAGGAAAATATGAATTACATAAAAAAGATAATACCTAATGCTGAAAGGAATCAGAATGTAAGAAGTATTCTCATATATTGTTGCATACGTAATCCTGTAGCATCTGTTAAAATTCAAAAGAGACATGCCCTTCATTCTAACAATCCAATATCTAAGATTTGTCTTGCAGAAATAAAAGCACCAGTATGTAAGGATAGATACACAAAAGGGTTCATTATAGTACAGCTTTATTTTTAAAAATGAAAAAGAATTTGGGTGCCTGGGTGGCTCGGTCATTTGAGTGTCTGACATGGGCTCAGGTCATGATCTCACGTTTCAAAGATTTGAGCCCCACTTCAGGCTCTGTGCTAACAGCTCAGAGCCTGGAGCCTTCTTCAGATTCTGTGACTTCCTCTCTCTTTGCTCCCCACGCTTGTGCATGCTCAATGTGCTCTCTCTCAAAATATAATGAATGTTAAAAAAAATTAAAAATGAAAAAGAATTTGAGGTTTTCTTCTGTAACTCAGAGCACTCCTTACTATCATCAGAATCAGTGGTTTAGTAATGTTAGCCATCAGTCTCTAGATTTAAACTCTTACTCAGTTGACCCAATATATAAAGAAAATTCAATACGTTAAGCAGATGACATCAATGACATTGTAGATTAGAGTCACGTAAGGGAAAAAGAGCAAGGTAGCAAAGCCTCTACCTATTCTACAATAACTTAGACATGTGGGGAGCTCTATTTGAAATCCAATAGTCTATCTGATCACCCCTAAATTAGCTTAACCTGATTTCCTCTGTACCTCCAGTGTCCTTAGCATATAAACTCCTCTTAAGTAAGTGCTAAGTTTCTCTCCTCACCCAGGACCTATCATAGTGCTTGCTGCTATATGTGATATTGAAGAGCCTAAAATTAAGTCCTCCATTAAGAGTAACCTCGGGCTGCACGTAGCCCCAGTTCCAGGAAAAGCCTCAGACTGTTCAAGGCTAAAGCCATCCTCGGACCGCCCTCAGATCAGCTAATCAAAAAAACATTCCTATGGTCTGAGTCAAGGCTGGGAACTGCAAACAGTTACTTTATACAAACTAGCCAATTTCTCCCCTCTTGTCTGAACCCCACGTGGGCCCTTTGAACTCACCTCATAATTGGTCATTTTCAAAGGATTGTCACAAGTCTTGATTGGGTCCCACCATAAGTAATGAACACCTCACAGATACTGAATGGTCAAAGCTGTTACCATGGGTGCTGTACAACTGTAATTGGTGCTTATGTGATGATGCTATACGTACTGTAACACCCCCATCCCTTACTCCTTAAAAACCCTGTTTGCTATTGTTCTTCACTTCACCTTGCTGCCACAACACTGGTAGAGGGGTGAGCCCCTGCTCGGGCTTGTAATAAAGACCCTTTTGTACTTGCATTTGTGTTGGCTCCTTGGTGGTCTCTGGGGCCTCGCGAATTGGGCACAACAATATTAATAAATGTAGGTTGTTATTTGAGCTGAGTTACTATCTGAGATACTCAGCTTAAAAGTATGTTTGATACTCTATTTTTTAAAGTTTATTTATTTATTTTGAGAGGAAGAGAAAGCATGTGAGTTGGGGAGGGACAGAGAGAAAGGGTAAGAGAGAATCCCAAGCAAGCCCTGTGCTCAACTAAAGGCTTGAACCCTAAACTGTGAGATCATGACCTGAGGCAAAATCAAGAGTCAAGACACTCAACCAACTGAGCCACCCAGGTGACCCTGGTACTCTTCAAAACTCTGTAACTAACAATTGTCAATCAATTTTGGCATGAGCTCCTCAAATGCACTTAGATATCTGAATATAGATAGCTGCCTATAACTTTAGATCATTAACAGGAAAAAACACTTAAAAGTCTTTGTGAAACTATAAAAGAATATTACTCACTGCAGTTCAGTGATTTTTTTTTTAAATCTCAAAAAATATTTTTTACTATTCTCCAAATAGTCTAATTTTTTGGTGTTTCGCTCCATCATTAGGTCAATGAAGAATAACAATATTTAAAAGATGCAGTCCTTTGAAAAGTCATCACACACACACACACACAAAGTATTAAATAAAAAGACTTTAGCCAAACATACTGACAAGATTATAATAGCTCTCATAATCTAACTTGCATTTACTCTGTAATTACCCAGAAAAAGGTGCAGAAGTATAATTCACTGATGTAGCAGAATAGCAAACAAAAAAGATACATGATAAAAACTGTGAACTAGGAGATAAAATTAGTCAATGCTATTCTTGCTCTTTCGGATGTCACCAACACCACTGAAAGCAAAGGCAAAATGCCATTCACAGCTTCATTCTTCAAATACCCTTTCCAGTAATATCTTTTTCTTACCTGCTCCATGAAACAATTGTTCTTCTCTCCCTAATAGGATAAAAAACATATGTGAACTCTTTGCAAACCATAGGCAGCCTTAGCACACACACACCCAAAGTTTGAAATTTCAGTAGCACCACTGCAATATTCTGCAGTGTAAGGCAAAACTTGGAGAAAAAAGAGAAAACTTGGAACTAGTTAATTGGTGATCCTATACCTTAGAATAATTGATGACTGCAAATTAAACCCTCACTCATAAAAGCTCTTATTCTTTCACAATTGTATTATAACATATTAAGCTTCAGTTAATTACTAATTCTGGAAAATATAAAAAAGGTTCAATAAGTATCTTTTTGCTGGCTTTCATATTTAAATAAACTGCATTCAAAATATTTTAATGAAAAAAACCAATTCAATTTAGTTTTCAAATATTTCAAACTTGCAGAAATGTCATATAGGACAATAATTTTGACTCTCTAAATTTGTTGCTTCATTTCTAATATAAGAGAAACAATAACCTACCATAGGACTTTTAGAAATAATTAATGAGATCATATACATAAAATATCTAACTCAGTATTTAAACCATAGTAAGAGATCACTAAGTTTGATTCACTTTATATAATTCAGGTAGTCTGTTTGCAATACTATATTGAATATAGTGATTAAAATAATAAATTATAAAAATAGTACTACAAAACCTACAGAGATTGGGCATAAGAATATTTGCAAAAATAACTTTCTGAACCACCGAAACCTGTATGTATGTTAAACTGGTATATACAAAGGAAGTATGAAATCTATATTATTTTTCATGATGATCTATTTTATATTCATACCCAAGTAGTAGATATACTTCCAATGAAAAGTGAGGGATATGTTATCACTCTTATTATACAAGGGCAGAAAATAAAAGCAACTGGCTGAAAAACCAAGCATTACATCACAACATTGACGATATTTTTACCAAGAATGCATTTCCAGCTCTCTTTCTCTCTCCATCAGAACATCTAACAATGGGAGGGGAAAGAGGAAAGATATAAAAAAGTTATAGCTTTCTGTTTTGTGTATTGAGATTCTCTAGGGCCCAACAAAAAATCCAGATATTTTGGATAAAATTAGCTATAGAAAGATACTTTGGGGAATCATTATGGCACATATTATAGATTCATAACTTTTTTGAGATATGTATTCATAGAAAAATATAATGAAAGCTATGAACCCTCTCCCAAAAAAAAGAAAGACTATATATGTATCATACAGGTTCAGTGGACTTATAGACCCTTTAAAATTCATCAGAAGACTTTCTTATTCTATGGTTCTTGGTTATGAGTTCTTGATGTATACAAAGTTATTTAAATATTGATGCTGTCATCATGGAAAAAGGATTTATTTCAACTTCTCCTAATTCCCACACCTGAGATCCTTGAAATACAGATTTTGATACCAATTTTCATATAAAAAATCACATTTTGTTCCAAATAAGAAGTAATTTCTAAATAACTACCTTTTTGAATTATTTTTGAAACAATTATTAATTAAATTATATTATATTTATAATTAAAACAATTATTTTTAAATTATTTTTTGAGTAATCTCTATATCCAATTTGGGACTCAAACTCAAAACCCTGAGTTCAAGAGTTACACATGCTCCTCTGACTGAGCCAGCCAGACTCCCCACATAATTCTTTTTTTTTTTTTTAATATTTTTATTTATTTCTAGGAGAGAGAGAGAGAGACAGCGTGAGCAGGGGAGGGTCAGAGAGAGAGGGAGTCACAGACTGAAACAGGCTCCAGGCTCTGAGGTGGCAGTCAGCACAGAGCCCAACGCAGGGCTCGAACCCACGAACCGCGAGATCATGACCTAAGCGAAAGTCGGACGCTCAACCGACCAAGCCACCCAGGCGCCCCCACATAATTCTATTTTTATTGTCTCAAAGTTCAAATAATTGTCTTATTCTATGGATTCTAACAAAAATTTAAAATTTTAAATCAGTGCTTCAAAAGAAATAGCAATGGAACATTGTGATTTTTATCAAATGTGTTCTTTATGACATTTGAGTGAATGCATAAGGGACAACCAAACATTTCCTGCAGACAGTGTGACAAGGAAGTGACATTTCTTATGGACAGGGGTAGTGTGAGCATAACGTGGGATAAATAGAGGAAGAGCATCAGATTTTCACACACTAGAAGAATGAGTCCAGGCTAAAGCAAACCTGAAGTATTTTCCTAGCTTTGCTTGGTTTGATATTCAACAATTCTTGAGTGAAAAGGAATTAGAAGTTTGTACCAGAACCCCACTGTTGATACAGATGTATAGACACAGATATAGGTACAGACACAGACTTACACATATACTTGATTACATACACACACACCATTATTACACACTCATGATTATGCCAGAGTCCATTAAGTCACTCTTTCATTTATTTCTCCTGGGAATTATTTTTAAAAGACAAAACTACATGGAGGAAGTAAGATGAGCTACAAGATAAGTAAATCATGGAGGAAAAGAAAGGGTCACTGAGATAAAATTTTGAAAGAGAAAAATAAATAAATAAAATACAAGGAAAAACTGGGCCCAGATGCACACTTCTACCTTTATTAAAAAAGACAGAGCCACGTCTATAGGGAATGATAGCATCTGGCTACAGAGGCTCTGTAAGCAATGTTGAAATAGGATAACACTGTACATTAAGGAAGGGCTTATAAAATAGCCATCTGGAATATGCAAGTATTTTAATAAGTGTTATCCAAGTTCTTTGTATCTGAAGCATCCAAACTACACTTTGTTTCTGAAAACAAGGGCTCCTCCAGGATAGTCCTAATAGGCAACACACGTGACACAGAAGTTAATACTTACATGTAAAAAAAAAAAGAGAAGCCTTGAGACATTCTGATGTGTAACTAGAAGCAAAACAAAGAAACACAGGCTTTGAATATGCACAAGTAAGAAAAATAAATTATATCCCATCAATATGGAAGAGGAAGATCTTGAAAAGTTTCTAGCAAACGAAGAATAGTAAACCAAAATTTATACAATCACTATTAGTATTTATTTAGATTCTTCATTAAGTGAAATGTTTATCAACTAAAAATCACTTCACACATATTATCCCCTTGGCCCTAAATTTCCCATGTATTTCTAAATTTCTTAATTCCCAATTCTATCACTACCAGTACTTGGAGTGGAAGCTAGGGAAAGGATTGCTGACTTAACAGTTAATGGAGTGGGTCTGAGTGACTATCACCTGGCTGTGTATTTCAAGATTCTGGAGCTTAAGACAGAGAAAATTATGTACATACTGGTGAACACTCTAGTTCAAGCAGAAAAGGAGTGAAAGACCATGGAGGATGGGGTACACAAGCTCTCTCAATAGGTCAACAATTGGAAGCTACAGGTAAGCCGCCCTGCAGAACTGCCAGCAAGCATGTTTCCACAGCCCTCTGGCAAAGGGATCGCATCTTGCTTCACAGCCACTGAACCCAGAACATGATCCCTATACAATCATTAGCCTGCTGTAGCTCAAAAGTGACACCTCCTCAACTTTGACTGTTTAAGGACAGCACCATACACATTCCCTGAACTTAAGTGTGCGATTCATGACTCTAGATTATAATATGCCTTAAATCCAGCTGCCACAGAGTCTGAGTTGGTGAGCGCTGTCTTCTGATGTACGGAATTAACAAAACAGAGAAAGTCATTAAAAGATGCCAAATGACAAAATATGACAAATACCCACTACTGAGCTCACTTAACACTACTCACAAGCCTTAGCTCTGCTCTGGTTTGCCTCTCTACTAGGTAATATGCAGGACCAAAAATAAGCCAGACTAGAAAGAATAAATCCTCACTGGTGTGACTTAACTCTTTTCCCAGCAGCGTCTTCATTACCCTCTGTAACAATGGCTCTTTCCCTCTGTGTTGAAATATGTTTGTTTCTCCCTCTGTAAATAATCAACAAATAAACTAGTAAATAATCCTTCATTTGACTGATATACTACTCCTAGGTACCTTTCTGTTATTTTCTGTATTGCTTTTACCAATTGGTGTTATTTTTTTCACTCTACTATGCTGTTTTCATGCTCCCCTTTCTAAGAGTTTCTTAATTCCTGTCTCTACTCTTCCACTCTACCTGTACTCCTGAAAATCACAAATGACCAGTTTCTCATTGAGTCATGTGGTATTTGGGGCCCACATTCTCCCTGACTTCTCTGAAGCTCATGGCATTACAGGACTCTTTTGGAGGTTCCTTCCATATTCCTTTTCCTGGATTTTTCTCCCCATTTGATCTCTGCCATTTATTTTTGTATCCTTTACTACTTCATCTCTGGTGGCAGCTCCTAAAATTCAGTGTTGGAGCCTCTTTATTTTCTTTATTATCTTCCTGAATGAGATCACCCCACTCACTACTTCACTTTCATTTGTTAGTCTACTCTCTCATTTATTCACCATGTCTTAATTATCTACTAGATGACAGGCACTCTACTAAGACCTGGTGATAAAAAGGTGAATATAACACAGGCTCTGCCCTCAAAGAACTCAAGATCTTTTAGGAAATTCACTTAACAGAGATATGTGTTATAAATTTGAGTGCAAAGTACATGAGAATCATCTAAGAGATGGGCAAGGGGAATGTAGCCCAAAGCAAGAGTGGACACCCTGGAATAAATGACAATCACTTTCATAGGGACATTCTGTACCAGTGCATCTCCAGCTCTGCCATTATGCATCTTAGTTCTACCTTTCTGATTCCTACTAGACACCTGTCTGTCCCTCAATGCCTTTGAAGAAATGATGTGTTAAATCAAATGTTTTGGGGGCACCTGGGTGGCTCAGCCGGTTAAGCGTCCAACTTTGATTCACGTCATGATCACACGGTTCGTGGATTCGAGCCCCGCATCAGGCTCTGTGCTGACAGCTAGCTCAGAGCCTGGAGCCTGCTTACGATTCTGTATCTCCCTCTCTCTCTGACCCTCCCCTGCTCACGCTGGCTCCCTCTCTCTCTCCCTCTCTCCCTCTCTCTCTCAGAATAAATAAAACATTAAAAAAAAAAACTTTTTGGGGCACCTGGGAGGCTCAGTCAGCTAAGCCTCCAACTCTTGGTTTTACTTCAGGTCATGATTTCATGGTTCTCTGATAGTGCACAGCCTGCTTGGGATTTTCTCTCTTCCTCCTTCACATATATGCACTTGCTTTCTCTCTCCTCCAAAATAAATAAATAATATTTTTAAATGTTGAAAAAAATACCAAATTGTTCATTTCCACTCCTACATTCATTTTTCCTCATTTTCTAACTTACAGTGATACCATTGATGTTTATTTGTCCAAACTAGCTCTAAACCTTTGAGTCGTTGTGGATTCTCTCTGCCTTTGTCATTATATCTGCTCTTTACCTAATACTGCTGATCATTTTTTTTAAATAAGTGGTAGTACCAGGTAATATTATTAGCACAGGCTGAGTTTAAAAAAGAAGTCACAACTGTGCAGGTGTAGGCAGAATATTTTTGTGTATCAGTTTCCTTTTTTTTTTTCTTTTTTCTTTTTTTTTAATGGGGATTATGGCCCCTACATTACATGCCTGTAAAATTAAATGAGTGATTTCCTGGAACATATCAAGCATTAATCACTGTCATCTGCTGTCAACTCATGATTTCTATGTTGTCCATTTTTACTTTTTCATTCCTACTCTCTTAACCCTGGCTCTAAATTTAAATCATTCACATTTGTGTAATCATGTTATTGAATGAACTGAACTCAATAGAGTAAGCTCACAAAGTCACTTGATTATCTTTTCCCACTGTGTCTTCCTATTCACTCTATAGATCAAATCTATCTTTTCCCCTCAGTGAAATCTCAGCTAGGTTAAACAGGGTTCCAGGTACTTTGATTCACAAGAACACCTTGTTCTGCTAATAATAACTCCTATTTGATGTAATAATCAAAAATTCAAGCTCATTTAATTTGGAGCTTTTTCTACCACCAATAAGATGGTACTCCAAATCAGTAGTAAACCTATGGGAGTGTGAAATATGGAGGACATGATTGTTCTTCATTGTCAGCTCCTCCCTCCACCTTGAAATTGTTCTTGTCAACCATTTGAGAGTTAGATAGACCCCAGGAAAGAAAGAATTAGGTGCTACTAGGTGGTGGTCTAATGTTTGGTTCCTCTGGCTTGAAAGAGGGCATTCAGAACTGACCCTTCGTCTCCATGGGTTTTTCAGCTCTTCTGCAATGGCCTTGATATAAAGAGCTCCCCTAGGAAGTCATTCCAATGGCCCTCCCTCCATATTTGGGCCTCAGGCAGCAGCACAGATCTGTTGGGTCACTTCCTCCTTCCCACCCAGGCCTCAGGCAATCTCAAGACCTCAGTCCACCTTTCCCCAGATCCACTTGGCTCAGGGAGAACTCTTGCATCCTCTCCCTACACAGCTATTTTGGGCTCAATTCCAAAGCAAACTTGAATCTACCTCTCTCTCATTCTCTCTCCTGTGTTCTCTCACCTCCAGCACACGTGTTTGTTCTCTCTCTCTCTCTCTCTATCCATTCTCTCCTCCTCCCTCTCCTCTTTCTCTCAAAACTCTACCGTCTTAAGTTGACTGACACAACTTCTTAAGATTTCTCAGATATGTATGAAAATATTCCTTTGTATCCCTCAAACCCTAAAGGAAAAGTATTAAGCTCTTTAAAACGCCCCCGTGAATCTCTTCACACTGGATTTAATGTAAATGAAAGCACCTCAGAGAGAAGAGGAAGAAATGCTCCAAAGTTCAAAGCATGCATCCAAAGAAATTTGTGCATTATCTCTGTTGCCCTCCTCACCAGTCCTTAGCCCTGTTCTACACATCCCTGAGAGAAGTCATAAACCTCACAAGGCAGTTTGGCAAGATCTTCTTAACCACAGCTACTGATTAGTCTTGCAGGCACTTGGCAACCATTTTTCTCAGTCTTAGGTCTTCATGACAAAAGTGAGACAGAAAGGAATCCATTTTAATATCCCATTACAGCTGCTTTAGTATATTCCTCATGAAATTCATCTCTGTTTGTAACTTTTTCCCATCAACCAGCTAGGTTTCCTTCAAGCAGTGCTTTATATATCTCCCAACAAACTCCCAGTGTGTCCATCTACCCGAAGAGGAGTTTTGCTACTTCTATTTGATCTATAAAATTCTCATACTTGCCTCATCTGTACCACTTAAAAACAGGATCCTTTCCCAAGTGGCTCTTGAATCATTATCATTACTTTTTAATAACTAAGAGAGAACAATCTATTAACAATTAATTAGAGTAAATGAAAGGGGACTCTCCCTGCAAAGATGAAAGCAAACTGTTCGTGTTTAGGGAAGACTTGCTGAAACACTTCAAACCGTAAGAAAGGCAATCAAAAAAAGGTGGAAATATTTTTGTCAAACTGTGACCAGAAATGATTAAGAACTTTGCTCTAGATTAGAAGTACAAACAAGGGGTAGCACTCAGCCCTGAATAAATTAATACATATGTGTATGTAGGTGTATATAGATAGCTAGACAGATATATAGTTTTACTCATAAAAAGATCTATTGTAGCATATCTATAGATTAGAAAACTAAAATAATACTTTAGCCCATTTACTTTCTTATTTTAAAAGAATACTGTCATTTTTTTCCAATGTCCCGAACTTTTTTCTAGACATCAATTATTAGAGTATTACACTTAATAGAGAGTATAATATAAATGATATATATTTGAATATAGTCTGTAGAGAACATTTTACTAATAAAGAATAATATGTTAAAGTGTTTGAGAACTGAAGAATTGAGAACAAAATTAATTAATAGATTTCAAATTAGATAAAACAGGATTTCTTAAAATTTTTCATTCAATCTGTAGCCTTCTAAATTACCTGATGGGAGAAGACTGACAGAGGGGAAAAATTGAGAGAGAGAGAGAGAGAGAGAGAGAGAGAGAGAGAGAGAGAGAGAGAGAGAGAAGGCATCCTATGTGCTTGGTTCCAATAAAACCTAAAAATGCAAAAGTCTGAAGTGAGCTAGAAACAGATGAATTGTGATTCTTATTTTTGATGAGTCATAATGTTCAAGAGAAAAGGGGCGTCTGAATATAGAATGAGGTTGTTCTAATTTCTTGATATTATCCTAGAGGCCTTTTAATATATTACTTATATCTTTTTTTCCCACTTGAAGAAAGAAATGATCTGACCTCTAAGAGGCACATTTTCAATAAATTCCATAAAACAGCAGGAGAGAATGCAGATTGAAAATGCAGTTCCAGCATCTTGCACTTTAAAAAGCTTTTAAAGCCTGTCTCGTGCATTTATCTTTTAACAAAGATGAATGCACAAGACACCTCGTATTCTACCCTGCTTGGTAAGCCGGTGATAATGTTAAATCAATGGCACAATGATCAAAAATGAGAATGGGATCGATATTCTGATCAATTGAATTGCTTTAGATATTAAAAAGTAATTATTCCAGAACAAGCCTGCATTGGCAAAAATAAGAGTATGTCTGCCTTGTCTAATAACGTTCACTTTAAATATTGACAAACTCAGTTCACAAATAAAATAACAAATTTGGGGGAATTGTGTTGAGCACAAAGTTAGCTGAAAATGTGTCTGGTACAGATAAAAATACAATTATATCCTTTAACACATACCTCTGTAAGGGGAGATCCTCCCCCCCAAAAAGAGAAGCGATTCTAATTTCTTATTATATTTCATAATAAAAAGCAGGCATCGGGTAAGGGGGGGAAAAAAGCAAGCAGGCTGAGGTCCAACCCTCAGTGCCAGACATAAATCAGAGCTGCTAGACAGCCATCACAATGCATCGATTTATAGCTGCAGGTGAGCAGCACAGTAGGTAGAATTAGGATTGGTCTCTGACCTTAAGGAACTTACATTCTGGTTAGAAAGCCAAACCTAAATATATGAAACAATGTGAGAAGACTTACGAGCAAAATAATGTAATGAAAGCTAACTTTTATTGGCAGGGTACAATGAGCCAGATACAGTTGTAAGCACTTTGTACACTGCAGTGAATTCTGTTGGTGTGCTGCCCGGAACTGCTTTAGTAGCTCTGGGCACCCAGCACCCAGCTGACACACACGTTGGCTGCAAACTGCTCAAAGCTGACCTATTCTTCTAAACATTGCCCTTATAGGAGGAAGTCTAGGCCTTTATGCGCCTTCACCTCCGTGGAGCAAGCTGTAGCCAAAGACCAACACAGTACAAAAGGCCACCTCTTGCCTAAGGCAGCAGCAGATCTGTGGTGTAATTTGTGGTTCACCACTCCCAGGAGGATCAGGCTGCTGCTGAGAAAACCTCTTTTCTTAGCTTGCCCCCCAAAACCCCACCCTAACGCTTTCCTCCTTCCCTCTTTACTTTCTTTCAGATCCCTCTCTCAATAAGCCATCTGCACAATAAACTCTGCCTCAAGCTCTACTAGAGAATGAGACCTAAGATTCACATGGGAACTCCTTAAATACAATACCTTATGGAGAAATTACCACTCTTGCACCCATTTCACAAATAAGAAAGCTGATGCTCAGATAGGTTAAGAGCAAGGTCTTAGGCTATGAACAAGGTCACTCAGCTCTTAAATGGTAAATCTTGGCTTTGATCTCGGGCACTACTGGCTTGAGAGAGCATGCTCTGAACCTCTACCCTCCACTGCTGTGAACGTTTGCCAGGTGAAGGCATCACTACAGATGGTGGAAAGAATGAGGGATTTGAAATAAGGGGACTGATTTTAATGTGAGTTCTTAAATTTCCTAGCCTTGCGATTTTGAGTTAGTCACTTGATTTTACAGTACACATTTGTAAAATAAGAACAGTAATATGAAGCTATTGGAAGGATAAGATGAAATCAAACATGTGAAGTACCCGGCCTACGGATGGCCTTCAAGAATGTTAATAAAATTTTGAATTTGAGAATACCAGCATTCCTTTGAGAGTATATAGCACTTTACAACTTGTAAAATGTTTCATTTAATCTTCTCTTTAACCTTCACAATAGCCTTGCGATAAAAATATTATTGGATATATTTTATTGATTGTAAAAAAAAAATCAAAGCAGAGGAAACTCTAAAAGTTAGTGATCGAACCAGAAAGCAAATTTCACATCTTCTGCAATTACAATATTTTTATGTTTTACCACAGCTACTTAAAATAATAAAGTATAATTTAAGGATACTCTAGTGTATACCGGCAAATCTCCTGCCTCTCTTGATTTCTGAAGAAAATACCAACATTTTATAAATGGTGAGTGCCATCAGTTCCATGGGAATTCACAAAGGGGAGAAAATATCCATGTGACTTCACAGAGAGAATCTCCGGGGACACTTCACGGAGAACAGGGCATTTCTGCTCAATTTTTATTTCTTTGACAAGCAAATATTTGTTGAGTTCCTTTTGTATTTCAAGCATTATATACAGTGTGGAGAGAGAATGAAATGAGGTAAAGAAATAACCAGTGGAAGCAAAGAGTCAGAAAAGAAAGCACAAGTTCAAGAAACAGGAGTAACACATTTCAGGAATCTGAAAAAGTATGGTGGAGCACGAGACTGGTAGGTTTATTTGGGGCAGATATTTGGGGACAGGGCAAATCTGGGGCAAGATTTTTGACGTTGGAGGTGAGATGCTAAGTACTGTGGGTAATCATGACAAGATTTGAGCTATACTTTAAGATCCACAGCAAGTAGCACAAACTTGAGAAAACAGATGATGGAAGGAAGGACACACATTGACACTCTACTAATAAACAGTTCAGGTGAAAAATAAGAAAACTGAGGATGGGCTAACAGAATGAGGGATTAAAGGAAGGAAATTTGAATCTTTTCAAAGGTCAAATTAATAGCATTTCTTGACTGGCCAACTGCAGGGGATGAGAAAGAGGTGAAAGAGGTAACTTATCAAATGGTTCATTTTCATAACATAATGGTAAAAAGGTCTCACCCCAAACCTCATTCTGTTTCAAATTCCAGCCCTACCAGGTAACTGCCAGTGAACTAACTTGAGCAAATTCCTTTTCCTGCTTCTGTTAGTTCATCTGTATCATAGAGTGAATAACTGTACCCATCTCCTAGGACTGTAATCATTAAATGAATCCTAACAAATGCACCTGCTATAGAGGGGAGATCAGAAAACATTCTGCTGTTACGACACGCTGACACAAAGAAGAAAGCAGGAAGACATGATATAAGAGAACGAAGCAAGAGATTTGTAGCAAAGATGATAGGGTTAGAAGATTAGGTCTGTCTTCTTTTTTTATAATTTCTTTGTTTCATTTATATGATTGCTCAAAAAGGAGAGACACTAGTCTTTTTCAATCCCTTAACAAGATGCCATGTAAATAAATCACCATCAATAATGGTGTAATCACCATTCCAAAAATGGAATAATCACCGCCAACTAAATCAGCCATTCATGCACTTGTCCATCAGGCACGTATACATACAACTTCAGGAATTCACATATTTAATCTTTGTCTCATGAACAGCTCCATTTTATTTCCTATGGCCAAAAACACTGTGAATTAACTAAAGTGGCTGAGGGATAGAAAAACAAGAATGGGAAGTATGAGATTCAATGCTATTACTGAAAAAATTTTAGGATACTTGATAAAAAAAAAAACCAAGTGAGTCAGAAATATTTCAAAAACATATAATTTAAGTTGAAAACAAACAAAAATTGCATTTTTATGACCAGCAATGTTCCTTTCTTTTTAAGAAAATTTTAATGTTTATTTACTTCTGAGAGAGAGAGAGAACCAGTGGGGGAGGAGCAGATAGAGAGGGAAACAGAATCTGAGGCAGGCTCCAGGCTCTAAGCCCAATGTGAGACTCAAATCCACAAACTGAGATCACGACATGAGCTGAAGTCGGGCTTAACCCACTGAGCCATCCAGGTGCCCCAGTGTTCCTTTATAATGATATAATAAGATCAGAAGGTCACAGGCCCTCTGCATTTGTCTAGTATTCATTATCTATAGCCAATTCTCAATAACACCTTAACATAAAAGGTCATCTTTTCTGAAACTCAGGATTAAATAATTAGCAATATGTCTCCACACACCCACCCTCATTTCCAATATTTTATTGGATGAGCTATTATTGATCCTTAATTTTTAATACACTTTGATTTTTAGAGCAGTTTCAGGTTCACAGCATAACTGAGTAGCAGAAGGTACTGAGATATGCCCTCTGTACTCAAGCATTTATAAGCTTCCCCACTGACAACATCCCCCACCAGAGTGGCACATCTGTAACAATGGATGAACCTACATTGACACATCTTTATCACCCACAGTACTTAGTTAACATCACAGTTCACTCTCAAAGGTGTACATTCTATGGGTGTGAACAGATTTTTAATAACCTGAATCTACCATTATAGTTTCATGCACAGTAGTTGCATTGCCTTAAGAATCCGCTATTCTCCATATCCTTCATTTTTCAATTTTATTTTAGTCACAGTCACTACAGCTGTACCAAGGCAACTACTTCTCCCTGAATACACCAAAAAAAAAAAAAAAGTTTTTAAAATAATATACTTCAGTAAAGCTAACACATGATCAGGTAAAACCTGTATTCTAAGTTGAACATGGGGAAGTTGTATATGGTAAAACAAAATACATATTCTGCATATTTTCTCTAATTTAATACAAATTAATTACATTTAACAAAATTATAATGAGCTTTATGTATGCACTTTTATAACAAAATCTTTTCATTACCTTTTAGGTACAAAAATTTTGCTTAGGCAATAAACTCCAGTCTTAATCGAAGATTTACATTTCTATAAGATGCCAGAGAAATTTAAGATCAGATATTCAGCACTAACTAAAAGTGGAATCTATTAAAAAAAATAAAAAAGATTGATTACTCAAGTGAGACACTGGAAGAGAAAATAAAATACTATAGCATATGATTTGTGAAAACTGATTTGGTACTTGCCAATAGCACCCCCACCTTCAAAGTTTTGACAAACAAAAACATCTCCAGACATGGCCAAATGTTGCCTGAGGGATAAAATCACCCTTGGTTTAGAACTACTAATGATAGATAGTACAAATATCCATTTTTCCAATCTATCTCCTAGTTTGGGGATGGACAGGTAACCCAACTATAATACAATGAATAAGTTCTAAAAATGATTATCCTCCTCAAGGAGAGCCCCCTTTCCTCTGGTTTGGAAAGCTTTCTTGCTTAGAGTGAGAGGACAGTCAAAAGCATAGCTGGCATGCTGATTCAGAACCCAACACAATGAGGATCTGGCATAAAACCAGCACTACCTATGTACAGACTTCTTGCCGTGAGGAAAAAACAGTTCTAATCAGTCTTAGACGTTAGAAAAAAATATTCCCATTACTCTGCATGCTTTCTTGCAACTGAAGACATTCTAACTGCATGACTATACACAAGCGTCTTAAATTCCTTTGAAACTGTTTTCATAACCTTTATTTTTTTTAATATTTTAATGTTTATTTTGAGAGAGAAAGATAGCATGAATGGGAGAGGGCCAGAGAGAGAAGGGGACAGAGGATCTGAAGCAGCCCCTGAGCTGACAGCCAGATGTAAGGTTCAAACTCACAAACCATGAGACCATGACTTGAGCCAAAATCAGACACTTAACCAACTAAGCCACCCAGGTGCCCTCATTTCCATAACTTTTAAATATGGGTAATACTGGCAATTTACAGGAAATGTTGAGAGAATTTTAAAAAAGATAATGTGCATGAAACAGATATATCTGGTACATAGTAGGTGTTCAGTAAATGGTAGCTACAGGTGTCATTTGACATGACACCAATTAATAAATAACAGATACCCTTTTAGTTAATCCTCAGTGTCTCTAGAATAATATTCCAGAATGGAGTTCCTAGGACACTCTAGACTGAACAACTCCTGAAATAACAGCTGTAAATTAGAGTCCAAAGATACTCTCTAGAGGATTTTTGGGCTTCCTATCATTGTTGTCCAAAAATGTAAACGGTCTACATACATGAACATGAAAGAGGGTCCATTGCTTTCATCAGTTTTTCAAGAGGGTCAAAAAAATTTGAATCAAAAATGGACTGATAATCAGCACTAAGAAGCTTTTTGGCTGGGTACAATTACTGCAGACAGTTGATTTAGATAATTTGCTTTTGAGAAAAAATAACATTTCAAAAAGTTCAGTGTGAAAAGAGAATATACTTATTATGAACTTACAACCTGGGTGGGCTGATGGAAAGAAGGCAGCCTGTACAAACACAAGAATGATGCTCGCCTTCAAAATACATAGAAAACATTTCTTCAAGAACTCTTCAAATACTGAGTGCCAAAGAAAAGTTACTTTCTTTAATGAATCTTGATTCCTAATTAAAAGGAAAAACTGAAAGGTGAATGTAAGATTTTCTCCTCCCCAAAAGAGTACATTTGAGCCTGCCTGGAAAACACAGTACACACAATCATGTTGAGAATATTACATTCCATAAAATCAGACAAATCTAATTTGGATTGAATTTGCCAAAAAGGAGTCATGCTTTCCTGCCTAATGCACATATCTTTCTGCTCTGATTGTTAGAGTTCTAAGGATTTAAAATAACTGATCATAAGCTTGAGGTATTCTTCAAAAATATTATGAATAACTGGTTTTAAAATAAAATTTCCCTTTGAAGAACAAATCAATCCTCCTTTTATAAATCTGTCTTTGGAAAAATATACCTTTCTTCAGAAGAAACCATGAAAAGAAATGATCAAAATTAGAGAAAGAAAGAGAAGATTCTCTCTACGGGACAGGACAATGAAGAGAAAAGCAAGTGATCGATGGTGGAAAATGAATCCAATCTTGTGGAGCACCTGCGAATTAGCTGCCCCTTGCAGCAAATGATACTGTGATAGGGTTAATTTACCTTACAGCAATAAGAAAGTTACTTCCAGAAAATACTTAATTCACCAATGCTAAAATAAAAGAACATGATTTATCCATGAAATTAAATATATTCAGTGATATATTATTACAAAGTATCAGTTTGAAAACCCAAGTAGAATATCTGAAACTTTCATGTTATTTCCCTGAATTTGATCCATTTATCTGGCATGTACCTTTGCTATACACTGCATTGCCTTCAACAATGAAACAGCCTGTTCCCTGCACCATTTCCCTGAATGAGACTTGTAAAAATCCCCATAATATCACTGAAGGTCATTGTCAAATATCAGAGATTCTAAGTTTTCTTAGATCTGCAAGCAGAGATACCTCAGGAATATTAACCAACTCAGTCCTTCAACAACAATTATCCTTATTAAATAAAATCTGTATCAGCTGAATCTTAGCACAAAAGAAATTAGAACTGCTATGGCAAATCTGCAGTGTAAATCCATGGCAGTAACTGATTTCCGCAAGAGAATATTAATCAAGAAAAGTTTTAACTTTATCAACTGCACTAATGAAAAGACATTTTCTGTTACATATCACACAAAGCCTGATGGGGTGAAGGAGTGCAAGCCTTAAGCCTCTAGATTTTAGCTGATGTATTACTTCTCCAAGTTCACAATGCTTTTGAAGTGCCTCAGATCTTAAATCAAGGAACTTGCACTACAAAGAAGAGAGCCGCAGTGAAATTAACTTTTTCCTACCCTTATATATGGTATTATTTTTCTTGTCTTAGCACCTTAACATGAAAGATGCAGAATACTGAGGGCGGCAGACATTTGTATAAAGATCTGAATGGCTAATTTAGTGAGCAAATAAATTGAGACACAAATCTTCCTGCCCCCTTAACCCATCATCAGCAATTCCAATCAAGCTCATCTGTTCCTATGCTGGAAGCTCACTGCAGTTGCAACTTTCTTCCTGCACTTACATTATTTCCCTTAATGCAGATGCCCAAAAGACAGCAAAACAAATGTATTGTCAAATGTAGTTTTGAAATGAATCAAAAGCATGTTGCTCTGAATCTCAGTAAGCACCAGGCCCTTCATGTGTGAAGTGCAAATCCTAATACTATCCACCTAGTAGGCTTTGTGTGTTTATTGAATGAGACAATGTATATAAATCAATCCACATACAGTGCCTGATGTAAAGCAAATGTGCAATACACATTAGTTTGTATTATTTACTTGCACAGAATTTTTTGAGCAGAAACATGATTATCTTCACAATTTCCCACTGTGATCACAGTATTCATATACATGCAGTGAAAAATAAACTAATCAATACGAAGAGGAAATAAGCTGTAGCTACTTGTGCTTATTAAAATACATTCTGTCTGTGCCAAAGTACACAGAAGGATAAATTCAAAAAGTTTTAAGGTGTTTCTGATTGCTCCTAATACCCTAGATGGTGAAACAAGTAAAATATTAAGGACTGCTTCTCTATGCTAGGGCAAAATTTTCTTACTGCATCCTTATCTCTGTCACTCGCAGCTACTGGTTAAGGGGGGTGATTTGGCAGGTAGTTGGTAAACACAAGTTCTGACATTTGGGAGAGCTTTCTGGGAAGCCTCCGGAAGCAATACAAGTTTAATAGAATAAAGCAAATAAATGGAGGATGATGCCAGGGCAGTCAGCGAAGGGATTCACAGGAAGGAAGGAAGGAAGGGAGGGAGGGAGGGAGGGAGGGAGGGAGGGAGGGAGGGAGAGAGAGAGAGAGAGAGAGAAAGAAAGAAGAGAAAGAAAGAAAGAAAGAAAGAAAGAAAGAAAGAAAGAAAGAAAGAAAGGAAGAAAGAAAGAAAAAGAAAGAAAGGAAGAAAGAAAGAAAGAAAAAGAAAGAGAGAGAGAGAGAAAAGAAAGGGAAAGGAAGGAGGAAGAAAAGAAAGAAAGAAAAGATGTGGGACAAAGAGTCAAAGAGAGCATGGGGGAACCTAGGACATAAGTGATCAACACATATTTAACAAACATTTATTATGTGCTGAAGGCAGTTTTGGTTTCTTGCTAATATCAAAAAGAAATTATCAAGCAGACTTAGGGGATCCATGATTATAACAGAACCATTTGTATCCGAAAAAGTCCCCAGATCCAGTCAGAGCTGGCTCACGAGGGTAAATGGGGGAAGGGGAGGAGACATTAGGAAGCATTGCTGTAGTTCAAGTAACAGATGGTACAGCCCTCCATCAGTGCTCCTCAATGTGCAGGGGTAACATAAGCCTAGGTTCTGTTTGCTTTTTTGGTTGTTTTTCAAACTCACCAAAGATACTATGTTTTTGGAAAATACAATACAAAGTAAAAGACCAGGGGTGCCTGGGTGGTTCGGTAGGTTAAGCTTCTGATTCTTAGTTTCAGCTCAGGTCATGATCTCACAGTTTGCGTTCAGCTCTTGCTGACAGTGTAGAGTCTGCTTGGAATTCTCATTCTCTTTCTCTCTCTCTCTCTCTCTCTCTCTCTCTCTCTGTCCCATTATCCCTCCCTGACTCTCTTTCGCTCTCAAATAAACAAACACATTTTTAAAAGTGAAAGACTAGAAGAAAAATGATCATATGCTTGAATGTCTCCCAATGAAAAATCTCCTTTAAAATTGTTAAATGTTTACTCCACATTTCAATGTTTATATCCTGAGAATAACAGTGTATGAACTAACATTAGACATAGACCACACTTTGAGTAGTTGATAAGGATGGTAGCAGTAGACATGAGAAAAATGTATAGATTTAAGACCTAATTACAATAAAATGGACAATACTTGATGAATGACCAGATTGGAGGTGTTTCATTGAGGCAGAAGAAACTGACAAGAATGACAAACTTTTGGCATGACCTATTGAATAAATCATGGAGTTCTCTACTAGAAGAGGAAACATTGCGGGGGAAGCATGTTTAGGCAAGATGTCAACAGTATAGAGAAAAGAGAACATATTCAGGTCAAATGTGTTGATTTTTCAATGACTGAAGGTTTTGAGTGAGCAGTATGATGTGAGTTTAGAGCATAAAACATTGATATGAACAAAATAATAATAACTAATAAATAGTAATAAACATTGATATTCAAAACATTAATAATGATGTGCATAATGGTTGTCTAAGAAATGTAGATATTTAATTCTCACCGTGAAACAGGTAATACTTTTAGTTCTACTTTACAGACAAGAAAACTGAGACACTGATAAGATGGTTAATTTATTTAGAATCTCAGCTGAAAAGTGGATGTGCTGGAGTATAGAGAGAGATGAGCCAAACCCTACACATTACTCTGTGTCCAGAATAAACATCTAGGTAAAACATATTATTTCCAGGTATAAGACTGAGATCTAAAAGCTCTGTCTTAGCTTCTGGGCAAACTGAATGAGTTAAAGTAATACATATGCTACTTGTATCTTGTTGTTCAGTTTTGGAGTTTCTAGTCTTTAGGAATGAAGGCCAGTTGGGACCAGTAAGCCAGAGTCGTAACATTGACTACTCCTTTTCACGGAGCAGGTATTTATGAATTCCAAATATCAAGTTCTGAGGAAAGGAAATCACAGATAAAAGCATTTCCTTTTAACTACATGGCATCAGTTTCCTTTTCACATTTTGTCTCGTGAACATGTAATAATGCAAGTGTCGTTGGTGAAAAGTATTTTTAGACCTAAACTTTGTCACTTTAAAGTACAACACTGCTAGCTCACTCTTATTTAATAAGTCATAATGAGAATTTATAGCAATTATCCATGGACCTCCAGGGTGGTAGCAGGTTAGGACGCAAGCTGCCAGAGTCAATGTTTAGGCCATAGCAGATGGGCCAGGGTAACCAGAGGGCAGATGTGCAAGGTCCAACATAGGCTAGAGGTCCAAACTAAGAGTAAAAGGTAGGGAAATCTGATTCTGGGTCTAGACCAGCTTGGTATGAGTCCAGAAGAACATCCTGAAATGTGTCCAAGGCAACAGGAGGCCAGATGGGTGCACCCTAACCTGAAGCTGAGAGGAATTCAGGAAGAGATCTATCAATCCAGCCAAAAGCAGCATCTGGAAGACCCAAATGGCAGACAGTCATCTTAAAAACAAAAATGAAAAGTAAGGACGGGGCATGTCAGGGAGTGATTTCTAATCACTTTAGAAATGCAGTGGTTACCAACAAGAGGCTTTCTATTCAAAGAGCCTGAGTTAAATACCAGCTTGGTATTGAACTATTCACCTATTTTAACTTTGGACAATTTATTCCAGTTTCCAAAACCTCACTTTTCTTACAGAGTTGGTAGACAACTAAGCAATACGTATAAAATATTTAGTAGAATATCCAGAATGTTCCAATAATTTTAAAAAATGTAATGTTAGGCTGATGAACATGATGATGATGGTGATATTCACACAGGGGTAGGCACCCTTCCTGTGAATAACACAGCACTGCTAAAGGAAAATCTGTAGATACAGGGGTGCCTGAGTGGCTCAGGCAGTTAAGCATACAACTCTGATATTGCCTCGAGTCATGATCTCACTGTTCATGGATTCTAGTCCCACATCAGGCCCCATCCATGATCACAGTGTAGAGCCTCCTTGGGATTCTCTCTCTCCCTCTCTCTCTGCCCTTCCCCTGCTCACACTCTAGCTCTCGAAATAAATAAACTTAAAAATATATATATAGATAGAAATGTGTCCTATCTTTTGTCTTTTTAACTAGGAATTTTTTTCTTTGGATAATAAAAATTAAAATAAACTTTGACAATATGAGACTGCCTTTTTCAGATTAGTCCAGCTGTTTCTATAAACTTAACAAGCCAAGACTGGCCAGTGCAGAGTGTACCAGAGAATTTTCCACCCTACTATTGGGTGAGATGCAGCATAACTGATACTGAAGTGTCTCAAGTCTGGTATCCCACATACATTGAGTGAGGCTTTGGTCCCCAGGCTCTCACCTCTATCTCAAAGGTGTAGCCTCTCCCTAAATCCTCCTTGTCAGGCCAGCAAATCCACCTGAGCTTCTATGTTATTTTCTGTTTGGTGTTCCAGTGTCTAAAGCCAACCCCAAGCTCCTAGCTCTAATTTGTTATGGATCGCAGTTAATCACCTACCACTTTGGTTCAAGGTAAGCTGGAGATATGAGAAGAATTAACTTGTACGGAAGTGTGGGACCTAATGAAAATGTGAGAAAACAAGGCAAGTTGCAGGCCAGAGAAGCTGAATTTTATAACTGACACTGTTAAGTCGGTGTTGCAGAAAAGCTCTAGGGAATGTGATGTGGGGAAAATTCTTTCAGGGTTTTGAGGACAGAAGATAGTACTGAGACCCCACAGGGCGTGCTCAGCAAGATGTCTGGGAATTGAAAGTGGCCCCTGAAAAGGGATGGAAAAGCCAGAATACTCACTGCTTCCAAAACTAATTTGTGGAAATTTTAGCCGATTTGTGGAAATAGTCTGACATGTCTAAACTAATTTAGGGTATAGGAAAGATAAACTAATTCCAAATCTTTTCTGGCCTCTAAATGGAGTTTAAGATTCACACCATATTAATTTCCATAGAGAGACACTATAAGGACAACAAAACCTGGAAATTTCTGGATATACATTTGAAGTATTCAAATTGGAAAAAGACAAGGTCAAAGGTCATACTAGCTCCAACCTTCTGAACACACACACAGTCAAATATACGGACTCATACACACAGAGTCACTCTCTTGCTCTCTTTTCTCATACACACACACATGCACAAACACACAACCTTTCTAAATTTTATAATGCTTCAGATCGGGGCGCCTGGGTGGCTTAGTCGGTTAAGCGTCCGACTTTCGCTTGGGTCATGATCTCGCGGTTCGTGGGTTCGAGCCCGCGTCGGGCTCTGTGCTGACTGCCAGCTCAGAGCCTGGAGCCTGTTTCAGTCTGTGACTCCCTCTCTCTCTGACCCTCCCCTGCTCACGCTGTCTCTCTCTCTCTCTCCTAGAAAAAAAAATAAAACATTAAAAAAAAAATTTTATAATGCTTCAGATCAATCATTTAAGTCCATCCCTGGCTTTTTCTTCAACTGTCAGACTCAAAGATATCTTACTATAAATTATATCAGAATAACCTATTTTGCCAAATTATTAGAAATGTGATTGAAAAAAAGTGATAGACACAGTACATCACTATTTAGTGAGACAAGTGACAAAGAATCTCATGGAGAGTGGAAATTAAGGAATAGAGTGATAAAAGTTCTGCGAAAGAAAATAAAGTAAATGAATTAGTAAGTGTTTTATCAGCATGCTCAGAGAATAATTACAGAAAACATCACTTAGCTTAGAAATCTGACAGAACAAACTTAAAATGTGAGCTGTAATATTGATTAGCTTTATAACAATAGACAACTTAACTCTTTTAAGTCTTTGTTTCCGCACCTCTGTAGGGATAATAAAAACAAGAGCAACAGTAACAATAACCTTCATATGGTGGTTCTGAAGATTCAATGGAAGTTTATTAAATATTCTTAGCACAGTGATATATGTTGGCTAAATTAAAAAAGAAAAACTTTTCTAGCTTTGCTTCTCAAAAACAAAATGTACCACCTTGAAAAGATGTGTAACTCTCATACCAGTAGAGTTCAGAGATCCTATCCATGGGAATGATATAAAAAGTGTCAAATATCAGATACGTGACTCTATGAAACATAAAGATCCCTTAGCCTATGAATCTACAATCCTATGCCCAAATTATTAGATAGTTGGGATTAGAAGTATCTTTCAATAGATGTCAAGTGCCATGACCCTGGGGCTGAAGGTAGTGAGGGTGTTACACTATGGAGAGACTGTAAAGTCTTCTCCTCAAGTACCAAGCATCTCTACTCAAACTGCTCAACAATAAGAAAATATACTTAATCGAAACAGTTGAAGGACAGATTATGTGAAGATTAGATAAAGTAGTGCTTTAAATATATTATCTAGGAATTTTCTTATTTCTTCTCCCATCAACAATGTCAGCTTCATATTAAATCAGGTTTCCCTCATCATCTTAAAACAGTTACCAGCAATAATTGGGGAACCATGCTTTCTGGTTTCCAAGTTTCCTCCACTCCCAACTGTCCTTCCCTTTGGTACAACTGGGCCATTTAAGGATATGAGCTCACCTCCAGAAGCTTAATGTCACCAGGGACTTTCTAGGCACCGACTAGCTTATACCAGTTAAGATGCATACTTGGGTTAGTAAATGGAATCAACCTGGCTAGGAGGATATGACCAAAAGTAGAGGTCAGGACCTAAAACAAACAGATGTTTTTAGAAAGGGAAAATATCAGTGAAAGTTGACTAGGAATAGGGCACATTATTAGTAACAACTTCAGAAATAAGGTTGGATAAGATATAATCAGTGCATACTCTAAGACTAGATACTCCAGAATAAGAATAAAGTATGAAAATAAATTGATCAAGTTTAAAAGGATGCAGGATATAGAAGCAGGTGGACATTATCCAGATGTTTCAATATTTTTTTTTCAACCACAATACTCTTCGCATAAGAATAAAAAGACTGTGAAAACTTTGTAAAGAAACAATGCAAGTTAAATAGGACAGGCACCTACTAGGCACTGAATATTTTCTCAGTACACATTTTAACAGGAAACATTTTTTTCTGAGTTCTCACTTTATGCCCATGCTAAGTATCCTGTAGTATACGTGATTTCATTAAAAGAAAATTCTGACTGAATAAACAAATAAATGCATGTACAGTGAGAACACACAATACAAAGGGAATGCTACAAAGTCATGTCTCATTCAAGTTTCACCTTCCCATAAAATTGCTCTAGAGAGAATGTTAAAGATAAAATAGAACATGAACTTGGCTGTGGAGTATGCCAACAGAAGTGTGGGAAGTTGTGGGAAATAATGATTCAGTTTCATAGAAACACAACTTTGAAACCCAGATGGAGTTAGAGGAATCTGTGGTAATTCTGGGATAGAGAACATACTAACCCTCTAAAATAGCTTGTAGTAGCCCCACCCCCACAAAGGAAACTTTCAGATCAGTTTGCATGATTGTTAAAACAAAAGAACAAGAATACTCAGTCAAAAGAAAAGTTTCACCTAAATGTGTAAGTATTTTTCTCCTTGGAAAAGTCAGCAAGGCTTTTTAACAGAATCTTAACAGTTCTCAAAGACGGTGTCCTTCTTGTGTTGATGTGGACTTGAATCTACCTTTATAATAATTATACCAGGTCTGGTTTAAAAAAAACAAAAAACAAAACAAAAACAGAATCTCAAATGAAGGCTGTATGTAAAGCCCACAACTTCTGTTGCCCACAATCTCCAGTTTGCTGGCTCTGGGGTTCTCTTGCCATTTCTTGCCAAATTATATTTGCTCTCTGTCCCTGTCCATTGGCAATGTGACAACGTGCTGAATCTGCAGGAGCCATGACATGCTGTGCAAGAGCTCCCAGAGCAGATTTCTGACATATTTCCTTCCCCTGCAGTAATAAGGCTTGCACTACATTTTATGCAGAAGGGCATAAATTAGTTAATATTTCTAAAGCATTTTCAAGATGAAAAGTGCCATATACATACTAAGTTTGACTATTAATTTCTGTTGCTATAAGGATCAAGATAAGCGGACAAACACATTATTAAGCTTTACTAGCAGAAGCATTAACATGTTGCATGATTGTCAAGTTGCCTGACAATGACAAAACACTGCATTTGCCTTCACATCTGACAACCTTTGATAAAACAGATAAACCAATTTTCTGGAAAAAAAAGACGCATTTAGTACATTTATAATTTATTTGAGTTACAGATAAAATCCTAACAAAGATTTTCCATATTTTGACAGTGTTATGGATAGTCACTTGAGAACTGAGCACATTCTGAATTCTCAGTTCAAAATCCTTTTACTAAAATGGGCACTCGGTCTGCATATTTCTCTTTCTCATAGATGAGACTTCACTTAACCCAAAGTTCCTAACTAACAAGAACAGACCCAATCCCTAAGAATTTCTTAAGGCCCAAGTGAAGAAATACCAATTCTTCTTGGCAACATCTCAAAATATTAGATCAAAATCTTCAAGGATCAGTCTGGAGCTTTTGCATTTTTAACCAGAGTTCCAACTGCTTCTGCTTTTGTAGTTTAAGCTGGAAACCATGCTTACCTAATTCATATACTTCTAAAAGTTTTTTGGTTTTTCTATTCCTGACAGCCCATAATGCTTTCACTCTTACACCAATGTTAGTTGTGGCTACCTACTTCTTAAGTGGGTTCAAACCATAGGAAATGAAAATCTGTAAAATTTTTGGAACTTATGTTTCTTCTTAATCTCTGATTAAGTTTCTAGCTTTTACTTAAAAAAACTTTTCTTTGTGCCTTTGGTTATTTCTTTATTTCCATTCTCATTTGCCAAAACTGTTTGGTGATGTTAGATCAGGAAATTCCACCTAGAGTTCTCAGCATAAATCCACCCTTTGATTCCTACAATAGTCCTCAGTCTTGCTCTAGCAATGCACTAAATGCTTGCTTTTAACTATTTTAAATTCAGACAAAACTTAGTCCTTTGAAGGTATTCTGTCTGTTCAATCGAATTTTGTGTTTTTACCTTGTCTCCTTTACTGTTTCATCTCATTTCCTTTAAAGTACTATCTGTCGATGTACCTTTGTTTTATTTATTTTCATCTACCTTTTTATTCTTTTCAAATGTGGAACCAGTGGTGTCATCCTCAGATGGTCAGGTTCATTGCCAGCATACACCAGAACACTATAATCAACCCTACATGCAAACTGTGGTTTTAATAAAACTGTGTAACTCATTTCCTCAACAATTCATATGTATCATTGCAGAGGTAAAAGTGCATAAGATCTAGTATGAGAAAGTTTATTTAATCTGGTTTAGAACCTTATTAACTGTGACCTCAAACAAGAAATAGACTCCCTTTGTGAAAGGAAGCCAATGATAATGAATGCAGTCAGTTCATGGAATGGTTGTTAGGATCAGATAAAATCATGGATCTAAAAGTTTGAAAACTGTTAAGCTGTTGGGAAAATAAGTAAAGTTATGCACTATAAGACGGCCAATAGGACTAACATAAGCTCTAGCCCCTAGCTTAGAGACTCCTCTTCCAGGTTCTTCTTCCCATCCCACTTACCACATGCACCAAATTACACTAATGCAGAATGCATAAGTAGCAGATGATAAATTGTCCCCCATGCTTGTGCTCGGACTCAGACCTCTGGAGAGGGATCTCCTCTGAGCCCACTGGAGTAAAATAAAAGTCTGATTAACCAAGATCTCTGAGTGATGCCTGGTTTCTTTGCCAGTGATCCAGCCTGGTTCCATAACATATTTGATTCCCTGATAGGGAAACCTAACCATGCTGGCCCATTGTTGCCACCGGTTTGGGAAAATGGCAAGGGGGTGATGGAATGAGGAATCGCTGAGGAAGGGGTGCCCCTGCCATGTTATTTGGCAGCTTCCAAACCTGACCGCCTCAGTCCAGCCCCGCTCAGCCATTCTCATCAGACTCAAGGAGACTTGGCAGGTGAGGACCTGGACCTGACATCAGATATCGGTAAGGCCTGGGGTTCCAGTTCAGTCAGGTCCACCCATAGGGGAGGAAGGGGGACCTGATCACTCCCTGGAGACCTCAGAGGTCTAATAGGTAGGAATTCTGTGGGGTGAGGAATGTAATAGCCTCTGGTGTGTATGTGTAACTTTATCTGGCTTGCCTGCCAAGTTCGATTCTGTGGCTCCATGGGTGGGCATCCTTAAGGTTCCCAAAATCCCAGGGAGTCTGAGTGGGCCCATCTGTGATTCTGTGGTGAACAGCATACAGTCTATGGTGGCATTGGAATAGTTTCCAATTGTAAGTCACAAACCTGAGACTGCTATGGCTAAGCATGACCTAAGTTCCTTCAGGACATGGCCAGACGGGCATCTGACTGGTCTCCTCATTAGAGGGGACACCCCTACCCCTCTGTCTGTCTTTGCAACTCTATCTCACAGAAACATTATGGGGTCAGAGCAGAGAAAAGAAGGGGTTTTCAGGAGACTATGGAATGAAGATACCCCCTGGCAAGTTAAGGACCCTATGTGAGTTAGAATGGTTCACTGTGTGTGTAGGATGGCCCTCAGAGGGAACCTTAGTTGTCCCAACAGTCCACCACATCTGGCATGTTGTTGCCAGAGACCCAGGTTACCCTGATCAGTTCCCGTATATCGACTCCTGGTTAAAGATTGCCCAAACCCATTCCCTTTGGGTGTGATTTACCTGTAACAAACAGAGACAGGCTAGGGTCTTAGTTGCCTTGGCAAAGAGACTCGAGGAAGTTCAACGGAAGTCCTGACTTCCACAAATTTTGCCAGTGATCTGAAGAAGAACCAGTCTTACCCCCACCATATGAACACCCCAGTTCCTGATATTCTGCCACCTTCAGTCTCCCCAACACCTCCGGACTCAGCAGATACTCTCTGCCAGCAGAGAGGGCCAGATTGCACCCTCTGCCAGATGCAGGTGCTCTCCAGATGCCAGTCCACAGCCCCCAGTAACAATAGGCTCTCCTCCAGGGCATCTGAGCAGGAACTGAGAAGCCCAAGAATATGCCCAGCAGAAAGGAGAATCCCCCAGGGATTATTATGAGAGGCTACACAAGGCTTACACCCCAGTTGATCCCAGGGCACAATGGAGCCATGACCAAAGGACAGGGAAGGTCAAGCCACTAAAAGGGGGGGTGGGGTGGGAAGAACCTCCTTAGCAAGGGGTCAATGAGCCTACTGCAAGGAGAAAGGACATTAAAAGAATAAATGTCCTAACTGGGGAAAGTCCCAGAAACCTAGCAGATACACACAATGACCCTGCAAAGAAGGACTTCATAAGCCTACCAGGAATAGATGCAGATTGAGGGGGACCAGGCTCTCTTGTTCTTGGCTCCCACAAGCCCACAGTCAAAATAGAAGTAGGGGGCCAAACTATGACTTTTATGTGAATTCAGGGGCCACACTGTATGGCATGAGTTCCTCTACCTACCTGAATGCCCTATCCCCCTCTTTTGAAATACTCTCAAAGCTGGGGGCCCAAATAACTTTTGAGCCAAAAGGATGCACCAGCCTTCAATTAAATAAAGAATGGAGGCCATTCTGCTCCCAGGCCCAATGGAGCAGCCCACCCAAATTCAGGACTGCCTTCCCCACTGTATGGGCTGAGGACAACCCCCTCAGACTTGCCCATAACTGGGCCCCCATCATTGTAGAGTTAATCCCAGGGGCTCAACAGTAAAGACAGTAGCAATATCCCCTCTCAAAGAAGCAAGGGCAGGCAACCAAGAAGCAGGCATTCTGGTGGAATGCCAATCACCCTGGAATACCCCACTCTTGCCAGTCAGGAATCCAGGAGGAGGATACTAACCAGTTAAGTGATTGTCTCCTTGCAGTCAGTGTTCCAAACCCATATACTCTCCTCAGCCAGATCCCAGGCTCTGCCAGCTGGTTTACCTGCCTAGACTTAAAGGATGCCTTCTTCTGCCTCTACGTGGCCCCCTAGAGCCAACCCTTGTTTGCCTTCGAATGGACCAAACCAGACACAGGACGCCAGATGCAACTGACTTTGAAGTGACCCCAACAGGGGTTTAAAACCTCACCTACTGTCTTTGGGGAGGCAGTGGCTAGAGATCTCACCAGCTTTCCAAGTATGTACCCTTCTCCAGTATGTAGACGACCTCCTCCTTGCCAGCAATACCCGAGAGAACTGTACAGAGGGCACAGGCACCCTCCTTCAACCCCTGTCGGACCCCGGGTATCAGGTCTCATGGGAAAAGGCACAGATCTGCCACTCCTCACCCAAGGAAAAAGAGCACTAGGGCTGGAGACAAAGAAGGTTGTCACCTCCCTACCCCAGCCCCAAAGTAAGAGGAGGCTATGAGAATTTCTGGGGGCTGCAGTATTCTGTCGAATCTGAATTCCTGGGTTCTTGGCAATAGCAAGACTACTCTATAATTTCTTGGTAGGGCCAGATCGAATATCACCTGTCTGGACAGAAGAGGCTGAAACCATCTTCCTAGAGATAAAAGCCGCCTTGGGGCAGGCACCAGCCCTTGGCTTACCAAATATAGAAAAGCCTTTTAATCTCTTTGTGCATGAGAAGGAAAAGGTTGCCCCGGGGTTCTCACATAGAGAGATGGCCCTTGGCAACTACCAGTAGCATACCTGTAGAAGAGGCTGGACCCAGTGGTGGCAGGATGGCCACCATGCCTTAGGGCACTAGTGGCCACAGTTCTGCTCATTAAGGAGGCAGATAAACTCACCCTGGGACAAGAAATGTTACAAGAACTGTTACAAGAAATGTTAAAGTCCCCCATGCCGTCATATGTGGGGCACTTCACAAATGTCCAACCAAGCTGAGGCTTTAGATGCCCCTAATGATAGTCTAGTACATACTCTAAATGAGTTGAAGCTTTCCCAATCAGGACGGAACAGAGCTGGGAAGTAGCTAAAGTCCTCCTGAAAGAAACTGTCCCCTGGTTTGGCTTATCAGCCACAATCCACAGCAGTAATGGGCCCCCATTCATGGTGGACATTATACAAACTTTAGCCAAGTCCCTCAACATCACTTGAACTGCTAACCAGCCTCAAAGCTCAAGGAAAGTAGAGCAGATGAATTACACCCTCAAGGGAACCTTAGCCACATTCTGTCAGGAAACAGACCTCCCATGGCCTGACTTATTGCCCCTTGCTCTCCTGCATGTCCGTTACACACCAGGAACTCAAGGTTTCTCCCCTTTTAAACTAATATATGGGAGTCCCCCTCCATGTCTAGGGAGCCTCCCAGGGAACATACACCAAGTAGAGGATAAGGGAATATGAGAACAGCTTCAGACCTTGAGAACAGTCCTAAATAAATCACAAAGATACACCATAGAAAGGGTCACAATTTCCATAGGGACCCCCATCGATCCCTTTTGCCAGGAGACTCCATATGTGTCAAAGACTGGAAGACGGAACCCCTTAAACCACAGTGGACTGGGCCTCATACCATTATTCTAACAACTCCTGCAGCCCTCAAAGTTTCAGGTATCATGCTATGCGTCCATTACTCCAGAGTTAAGAAGGCCAACTCCGAAGATCCTTCAACCTGGTTAAGTGACTCAGATCCAGTCAACCTGCTTAAACTGACCATGGAAAAGATGCTGGCCCCTGAGATCTTCAGCCCTGTTCCAGCCACACTCCTGAAGCTGGCTTGCCTACATAGGGCAGAAGCTTGAGTAATCAGCGTGTGGACCAAGTCTGGGGGCTCAGATGCAGCTCTGCCAACCTTTGCCACTGACCAGTATCATATCCCTGATCTTGCTCCTTACCATTGGACTAATAGAGGCTGCCCCACAAACTGGACACCCTGGCTCCCTCCCCTGGCAGAACCGTTCCTTTCCACAATTTTACTTGTGACCTTCAGCCCCTATATCCTAAACACTCTGGTACACTTCACTGAAAACACCATTGCTGGCCAAACTGCAACACACATCTGAGCCCTCCAAGGGTACCAAGCCCTAGAGCTAAAGGGTGATGCCTACTAAAAAAGATTTTAAAAAAAATCAATAAGGGGAATGTTGGGAAAATAAGTAAAATTATGCACTCTAAGATGGCCAATGGGACTAATATAAGCTCTAGTCCCTAGCTTAGAGACTCCTCTTCTGGGTTCTTCTTTCTGCCCCAATTGTCGCACACACCAAATTACTACTAATGCAGAAAGCAGAAGTAACAGGACGCTAAGTTGTCCCCCATGCTTGTGCTCTGGATCAGATCTCTGGAGAAGGATCTCCTCTGAGCCCACTGGAATGAAATAAAACTCCGATCCACCAAGACCTCTGAGTGCCACCTGGTTTCTTCACCAGGGATCCAGCCTGGTTCTGTAACAAAGTAACTGTTGCACATGCAAGAAAGTCTATACATTAAAAAGCCATGGCTTCAATGTAAAAATCACTGGAAATTAATTAACTTTTCCTTTTATCTCTGGATAAAGAAAGGACCAGGTAGGCAAGTGGAGAGAAAGGCATTTCAGTGAATAAGAAGCAAAACTGTTTGAGGACCGAGCTGAAGCAAACATAACAGAAAGCAGAGTCAAAAGACAGAGAAATGAGCACCGCCTCTTGAGCCACTAGAGTAGACCTGGATTGACACTAGTCATACTTTGGGACTTTTCAGATAAATGTGCCAAAGACATTTTTGTTTTAATTTGGGCTTTAGTTGGATGTTTTATCACTCACAGCTCAAGGAATCATAACCAATACAGTGCATCAATTAAATGTGGGTATTAAGGCACTGCTCTTATTGCAGTAATAAATAATATTACTGCAATATTGCAGCAAATATTGCAGAATTTAGAAAGCTGAATCCAAATAATTTGACTTGAGTGGTGGGTTGTCTTTGCTAAAAACATATATAAATATTGCAAATATGTTCAGACAACTCTACATTTAAAAAGGATGAATGAAGACCTCCCTGGAGATTATACTTTAGAATGCTAGAGAACTGTGTCCCTCAACAAAATATTCTTCATGAGAGAAATGTGGGTCTCAGATAAAGCTATTGCAGTGCTGACCACTGCTAAACATCTACCCTCTTTTCTTTCACCTGCTTTGTGGAGAAATTTTTACTTTACTGGAAAAAATATTTGAGAACAATGTAAGCCTTTGTCAGCAGTATTGGTCTACATTAGTCTTTGATTCTACAGACAGGTATCTCCATGGGCCAAACTATGTGATCTCAGCACACGTCTCGGGCTATGAAGGTCCCTTCAAAGTTGGAACCATAATGCCACTGTGAGAGTCAGAGGAGATAGGAATGAGCTCTCAACATCAAATTTCAATCAGAAACCAAGAAAGAGACTTGTGCTCTAACCCTACTTCCTTTTAATTTATTTCAAAATAATTTGATATATCTTTCGGATGACCTGAATGAATACCTTCCTGCCACAGGAAGTGAGAAGACAAGCAGCTACTTCTGTGCTGATGACATGGATTTCTTATCAGGTTCCAGAAGCTGCCTTGATAAGCTACTAAGCCTGCTGGCTAAACACTGTCAGTTTCATAGTCACTGTGCCAAAACCCAAAGTTATTTTAGATACACATTCCAACATGCAGATGAAGAATATGAGTGAAATATATCCAACAGGATTATTAATTTAGCTATCTGGGCTTAACATTAATTTATTACATCTTTATTGAATAAACAGATTCCATAAGCCAGAAGCTTAGTTAGGAAGGATTTGAGATTGTTTAGTAATTAAGATTCAGTTCCTGCCCTTAAGAAACTTATATTCTAAATTTGAATGCAAAGATCATCTGGAATCTATAGGGTCATGCTTTTATACAGAGACCAATGTAAGAAAAAAGTCAAACTGCTGAATACTTGCTTTGATCAGACAAAAAGAACTATGTGTCTTAGTTTATTACAATGTACGAGTTCCAAAAGTATCTTTACCAAACATAAATTTGACCCTTTATTTTAGTAAAATTTTTTATATATGGTTCTTATTTCAAGTATCCTCAAATCTTTTTGATACTATTTTAACTACTTTGAAGAATGTATAACATTTTGTATCTCTGCTTAACCATCTCACTTGCATAATAAGGTCACCTCTTGCATGACTTACACTGCATTTACTAAAAACTGATTGAACAAGACAATGTGTTACCAACATGAGAAAAGGGAAAATGTAGCACCTTACAAGTAAAGAAGGCCCAACCATCAAGTTTAGTACAAAATCATTTGGGAAGGTAGCATTTCATAAAATCTTTCATGATATCCCTACATGACAGTCAACAATAGCACCTACAGGGAGATTTAAAGAATGAACAGAGTTGACTCATTGATTATGTTCAATCTAGAAACTAGCCTCAGAGCACTTGGGTGGCTCAGTCGGTTGAGTGTTGGACTTTGGCTCCGGTCATGATCTCACCGCTTTTGAGTCTGAGTCCTGCATCAGGCTCTCTGCTGTCAGTGTGGGGCCTGCTTCAGATCTCTGTCCTCCTTCTCACTCTGCCCCTCAACCACTCATGCATGCATGTGTGCACTCGCTTGCACTCTCTCTCTCAAAACCAAACATTTAGAAACCAGCCTCTAAGGACATGTCTTAGAAGGTGCCCTTGGTTTTGTCCTGTGCAGGGTTTTTAACCACATATCAGATGAAGTTACAGAAGTCAAATTTACTGTATTTTCAGGATGCAATAAATCAGTGGGATGCCTAATATTTGTATGGCAGAAACATGGCACTTAAGGTTTTCATCTAGATTCACGTATCCCTGCTCGATTCAACAATTAAATATATGAGTTCAGGCTGGAAGAGACCGAAATTAATTGCAATTTGGAATCACAGAACCAATGTAGGCCAACGGTAGTCTATTGTTCCAAAAAGGAAACAAGGTTATATACTGGGAACCTTCTATACCTTTATTTCATGGAGTTCACAAACTTAGCAGTATGCAGAGAATGGGAACAATGGTGGTGATTGCTGAGATTCTTGGGTGCTGGTGGGGTGCTCTGGAGCCCATGTCCAGGAAGGACTTCTTGAAGATGTCTCAGATGCAAAAAGGTGATTTTATTAAAGCAAGGGGACAGGACTGGTAGGCAGAAAGAGCTGTGCTGGGGATGTAAAGAATGGCTGGTTTTATACTATGGAAATAGGGAGGTAAAGTCAAAAGGGAGGTCTGCAGAGGGACTTTGATATGCTAAAGAGGACTCCTAAGATACCTGAAGCCCTGTATTGTCAACCTAAAGTTGTTTTCCCTCTAGCAAAACTTTGACATTGTCATGATAGAGTTTTCCTGGAGAAATGTTATACTCTGTATTTCCCTTAAGTATTTATCAATGGGCTGCAGGGTATAAGGAAATTTAATTTTACCTGCCATTTTCTTCTTGTCTTTGTTTCCCACATCACTATGGAGGGTGATGTTGGGGCTCTAGGAAACTGCTACAGATTTCTGGAGATTAGGCTAGTGATAAGATTGTTATTTTCTTGTAATTTACAAAAATACTTGAAACCTGATGAAGACCCATGTTCTGAATGACTGTGATCTCTATCAGTTGGCCATTTATTTTCTTTCTTTTCCTTGGGAAGTCAGGAGTGCCTGAGGAGTATCACACACATGCCCCACAGGCGGGGGAGGGGGGTGGGGGGGGAGGTTTGCACTTTATCCTCAGTCCCACCCTACACTCCCTCATCAGTGATGGTCCTCCAAAGTCCAATCTATAGAAATATCGAGAGAATGTACAATATTTAGCTTGGAGAGAGAAGTTCTTGACTGAAATTTCCAAATATTTGAAGGCCTATTGTGTTTAAAGGGAAATAGCCTTATTCTAAACATTTTGGAAGTCAAAAGTAGGATCACTAGGTAAAAGTTACAGAGAGATAAATTACACCTCCAAAAAGGAAGACATTTAAATGATAGAAACTGGGAAATGGATTTCCTTAAAATGAAGTGAGCACTAGGAAATGATAAGGGAATGATCATGTATTTTTCGAAAATTTCTTGTGAAAGAAGTAGGACTTCATGATCCCATGCCCCGGGTTAATTTTTTTTATTTGCTACTGAAGAACCAAACCAGCACCATGACAGGCCCCAGAAGGCCCCAGAAATTAAAAGGCCCAAGTTTCTGAGGCATCACTCAGCAGGCTTAAGCAACCACCCTTCCCCCTACCCGAACCAATCACCAGAGGTTGGGAAAGTATCGGACCTTCCCGCCACTTTTCTGGCCCGCTTAGTTTTAAACCCACCAATCCCTCCATGCCTCATCAACCTCTGCCGTCACCCTGTCCTATGACATTGTAGTCTCTGCCCATCACCCCTTTCCCCGCCCTGTGATAAAAACCCTACTCCTCCATTGTTCGGGGCTCTCAGCACGGATCCACTGCATTGGTGAGGTCTGGGAGCCTGAGTGTAAGCCCGAATAAACACCCTTTGCTTTTGCATATGTGACTCGGACTCCTTGGTGGTCTTGGGATTTGGGGGAGATCGCGATCTGGGCATAACACTATGAGGATTATCTACCTAAAGAAAGTTGTTGTATTCTTCAATATTTCAGGACTTCAATTTTTACCATTACTTCCAAACTCTACATCCCACACTCTAGAAGACTCCTTCTCAGATGTTCATCATTCAGAAACTCCTACTCATCTTTTAATACCCTGCTCAATTTTTTTTTTTTCATTTCCTATGCAGGTTTGCCCAGCTGCCCTATGTAGAAATCTTCATTCCAGCTTTCCCACCAATAAATTCTTACTTCTATTATAACTTCTATGATACATTATTTACATGTTAGTTTCCCCATCTAGAATAAGAATACCTTCTAGAAAGAAATGTAATTTCGTCCATTTTTATGTCCTCTTTAGAAGCAAACATGAGGGTACCTGGGACATGGCAGGTATTAAATGAAAAGAGTGAGGAGAGATGATTGAAGCGATGCACACAGTGCCAGAGCAGAAACAGTCATTAAGTAAGAAAAACTCACTTGTAGGAATGAGGGACTTAAAATCATAGCAAATGTATCATTACATGGGATATATATATATCTAAAGGAAACACAGTGAACTGAATTTCTCTGAAGCGAAGCTAAGGTTCAGTGCTCTGGCATCATCCACTGTCACTTGCAACAGTAGATATTAAGTGTGCATTTGCACCTCACATGTTTGATTCTTGGAAGGACATTCACATAACAAAATTGTGCATAATAAACTTGCTTTATGTGATAAACTTCCATTTTCTTCCTAAAAATATTATGAACAAATTTGAATCATTCTTAACTACTTTAAGGCCAGAGATGTGTTTGTTCATCTTTGCCTCTCAGCCCAAATACATAGCAGAAATACAACAAATTATGGTGAATATATTACTATACACTCTTTTTTATTAAATATGTTTTACTATATATCTTCTATTATATATAGCTTTTTTTAAGCTTGCACCTCTGCTATTAGAAATGTTTTGTGTGACTCCCTCCTTCGAATTACTTTTTTCTTTCTTTTTAATGTTTATGTATTTATTTGAGAGAGAGACAAAGAGCAGAAGCAGGGGAGAGACAGAGGGAAAGAGAGAGAGAACTGCAAGCAGGCTGGGCACCTTCAATGCAGAGACTGACTTGGGGCTTGATTTCACAAACTGGGAGATCACATCCTGAGCCAAAATCATGAGTCAGAAACTTAACCTACAAAATCCTAAGTCAGACACCCAGGTGTCCCATATTACTATTTTCATAGATTAAGAAATTAGATAAGCATATGGTTAGAATTGTGTGAAAGAAAATTTTTTTAAAACTCTGAATTATGTCTTTTGTTTGTTAATTTACATCTAAGTTAGTTAGCATACAGTGCAATAATAATTTCAGGAGTAGAATCCAGTGATTCATCCCCTACATATTAACACCCAGTGCTCACCTCAACATGTGTCTTCTTCAATGCCCTTTGCCCATTTAGCCCATCCTCCCCACCTACAGACTCTTCAGCAACCTTCAGTCTACTCTATATATTTAAAAGTCTCTTATGTTTTGTCCCCCTTCCTGTTTTTATATAGATTTTGGTTTCCCTTCCGTTCATCTGTATTGTATCTTAAATTCCACATATGAGTGAAGTCATATAATATTTGTCTCTCTTTTATTGACTAATTTTGTTTGGTATAATACCCTCCAGTTCCATCTACATTGTTACAAATGGTAAGATTTCATTCTTTTTGATTGCCGAGTAATACTCCATGGTATATATAACACACCTTTTTTATCCATTTATATGTATGGACATTTGGGCTCTTTCCATAATTTGGCTGTTGTCAATAGCACTGCTATAAACACTGGGGTGCATGTGTCCCTTCAAAACAGCACACCTGTATCCTTTGGATAAATATTTTGTAACAACTGCTGGGTCATAGGGTAGTTCTATTTTTTTTTTTTTTTTTTTTTAAGGAACCTCCATACTGTGTTCCAGAGTGACTGTACCAGTTTGTATGCCCACCAGCAGTTGTTAACATTAGCTATTCTGACTGGTGTGAGGTGGTATCTCATTATTGTTTTGATCTGTATTTCCCTGATGATGAGTGATGTTGAGCATTTTTTCATGTCTTTTAGCCATCTGGATGTCTTCTTTTGAAAAGTGTCTATTCATGTCTTTCATCCATTTCTTCAATGGATTATTTGTTTTCTGAATGCTAAGTTTGATAAGTTCTTTATAGATTTTGGATACTAACCCTTTACCTGATATGTCATTTCCAAATATCTTCTCCCATTCTGTTGGTTGCCTTTTAGTTTTGCTGATTGTTTCCTTGGCTCTGCAGAAGCATTTTATCTTAATGACATCCTAATAGCTCATTTTTGCTTTTGTTTCCCTTGACTCTGGAGATGTGCTGAGTAAGAAATTACCGTGTCTGAGATCAAAGAGGTTTTTGCCTGCTTTCTCCTCTAGGATTTTGATAGCTTCCTATCTTACATTTAGGCCTTTCATCCATTTTGAGTTTATTTTTGTGTATGGTGTAAGAAAGTGGTCCAGGTTCATTCTTCTGCATGTCACTGTCCAGTTTTCCCAATAACATTTGCTGAAGAGACTGTGGTTGTTTTTTTTTCCCCCCATTGGATATTCTTTCCTGCTTTGTCAAAGATTAGTTGGTCTTGCATATGTGGGTCCATTTATGGGTTCCCTATTCTGTTCCATTGATCTGAGTGTCTGCTTTTGTGCCAGTACTATACTGTTTTGAGGATGACAGCTTTGAAATACATCTTCAAATCTGGGATTGTGTTGCCTCCCATTTTGGTTTTCTTTTTCAAGACTGCTTGGCTATTCTGGGTCTTTTCTGGTCCCATAAAAACTTGAGGATTGTGGGGCGCCTGGGTGGCTTAGTCGGTTAAGCGTCCGACTTTCGCTGAGGTCATGATCTTGCGGTTCGTGGGTTCGGGCCCCGCGTCGGGCTCTGTGCTGACTGCCAGCTCAGAGCCTGGAGCCTGTTTCAGTCTGTGACTCCCTCTCTCTCTGACCCTCCCCTACTCATGCTGTCTCTTTCTATTTCTCCTAGAAATAAATAAAAACATTTAAAAAAAAAAAAAAACTTGAGGATTGTTTGTTCTAGTTCTGTGATGAATGCTGGTGTTATTTTGACAGGGATTGCACTGGTGAATTATGTGCTTTCAGTATACTAAATTTGGAGATTTGCTTAGAAATTTTCTTGATGATTAGTAGCCTATATTGCTTACTTTTTAGTCATTACTGCCTCTCTCTATGTTTGATATTGGTCAACTTATAACTTCCATATTACTGAAGCATGGATGTTTAAAAATATATATTGGCAGGGTGTCTGGGTGGCTTAGTCAGTTGAGCATCAAACTCTTGATTTCTGCTCAGGTCATGATCTCACAGTTTGCAGGGTTGAGCCCCACCTCAGGCTCTGCACCAACAGTACAGAGCCTGCTTGGAATCCTCTCTTACTGTCTCTCTGCCCCTTCCCTGCTTGCTCTCTCTCTCAAAATAAATACAAAAACATTTAAAATACTATCTACTGGTATCAGGTACCTAAGATGGGGGGAAGGTATTGTTGTATTTCTTTAGACAGAATCTCTTGATTTTTACACAAAGGTGAAGTTGGTGAGTACCAATATAACTAAAACATTTAATCTTTATATTCAAACTTGAAAAAAAAATAAACTATCATTTGCTCTGAGTGAATACTAATAAATATTAGTATCTTTGAGCAATTATAAATTCAATGGAAAAACAAGACCTTTACACATGGGTCAACAAAGTATATATGACATTACTGATTAAAGTTTCACAATTCAATGCAAATATGAATGTGAGCAGTATTATACAATGGGAATATTGTCCATGGAACTATTCTATGATAGTACATGTTTGTTTGTTTTTGTTTTTTAGCACTAAGAACTTTGCCTAAGCTATACCACTTATCAGCATATAATGCCATTATTTGAAATGTAAATAGCAGGTGCTGTATGCGGCAACTTGTTGAATTGAACACAGTCCGATTCAAGAGTATTTTAATCAGTGAAATTTATGAAGCAGTAGCATAACACCCTCATGATACCAATACATTCAGTGTTATTCAGGCAGTGGTACTGTCGTATGCTTGTTGATTACTGAAGTGAGAGGTATGCCACACATTATGTGTTACTTTGTCAGCAGCTGAAGAACACTCTAAGTGCTACACCACAGATGAAATACTTAGTCTCCTGAGCAAATCACATGACTCTCACTTCCCTAACACTTTTAACATATGTCACAAATGGATTTCAACTATATCTCACACTTCAGATACGCTTTATAATTTTGTTTATACATTCAAGCCATACGGTGTTATAAAACAAGTTAAAGGAACTATACTTATTAAGATGACACAGATAACTCCTAGGTTAAGAAAACTACATGGGCAAAGCAAAGAACTTGTGTCTATTCCATTCTAGGACAAAAGATGGTGTCAAAGAATAAAGGTTTCATTTGTAGAACTTATATATTTTAATGTTTTTACATGTGCCTTTATATTCTTATATACTTGCATTATGTTTTGGGGGTTTTTAGTACTTGGAAGTAAGACCTTGTGTGTTTGAAATTCTTTGTGTACTTGTTGGAATTTAAACTTCCAAGCAGAGAGACTGACAACACGATCAATAGTAAGAGGCATATGTTCTTAACTGAGTGACTTTAATGTGCCAAATGCTATGCAGTTCTCATCTAATAAATCCTCATGAAAATTCTCTGGGCTGTATACTTTTACCTCTAATCCACATGTAAGGAAATCAAGATGTTGAGTAATTGAGTGACTAGCAGGAAACCATACAATGTTGTAGAAGGATTGGAACCAAGTCTATTTTCCTGTCACAAGGCTATGATCTTAGCCCAAGGACTATGCCTGAGAATAATGTAACAAAGGTAACAGAGTATTCCATTCTAGTGCTTGCTGCTTAATATTAATTTAAAGAAGAGGACAGAAATACCCCCCAACTCTTTTTTGTAACTATAATCATGTAAGATTGTTTCTTTGTTCCATATTTATTGACAGAGAAATACAGAAAAAAAGCATGAAACGGGAAACAGAAAAAGTTAATCCTAGGCCTATAACCATCTTGAGACAATACTGTCTAGCTTTAAGGTCTTTTGAAAACTCTAACAATGATCAAATGACACTCCACAACCAAATTGGCAGTATCTTTCCTGGATCATCTTGTTAGTGTGCTCTTGAAGGGCATCCTGACCTATGTTGCTCCAAGTGTCCAAAAAGCATCAATTTTCTACCTTGATTTTCTCTGATTATTGACAATTTTCTCAGCTAGGGACTGTGTGGATGATGAGCTAAAACTCAATGTGATTGGCCAGGTTAACAAAGTGAGAACAATCCAGTCAATCAGTATTCACCTCATTAGTGTTGTTCTCTCTTGTAATTCATGAAAAGGTATCTTGAAATATACAAAGAAATTTTCATTATAAGGTAGACAACATTTTATTGTAGATTTGGTCTTACCTATCTTAAGGCTTATAGTATTTAATGATAAAAGTCTAAGAGACTTCTTTCTTTGTCTTCATTACAAAGTCCCTTTCTAATGTGTTTTGGGGTTTTTCTGTTTTGTTTTTCTTATCCTTTGCTGCTTGAAAGTAGCAGTTTTTTATTTCATCAACCAGCATAGATAATTATTTAATACTTTAAATCTCTTTGCTTATAAATTGCTTATCTAGAGAAAACTAAGCAACCATAAAAATCTTAGAAAAATAATTTTAAAGGCATAGGCTTCAAATTTATTTTAGCTTATAATTACTTATTTGTCAATAAAATAAAAAAACTATGTTTATAATTTAGAATAACTGCTAGGGAATCCTGTCATTTGATCACAACAGAATGTGTTCATTTCATTATAAATTTTCTTACTTTGTCAAGGACCGTGGTCTTAAAATAGCGTTGAGTTTGGAAAATGGCCAAGAAAGTATTTTAAAACCATAGAAATATAAAAACTAAAAATAGATAATAAAGCTTAATGTAGACTAATGCTTGAATATGTAGTCAAGCTAGTAAACTATGTCTCTGACATAAAACATCATTATTCATAAAGTGGCTACATAGGTCAGATCAGAGTAGCAGGAGGTAGATCGTACTATATAAATTCTCAAAACCAGTGAATTTCCTTTGGCAGCTAAAGCCAAGCTTTTTCCGTCTACAGAAGGAGAGCATTAAGAAGGCAGACTTTTGGGGTGCCTGGGTGGTTCAGCTGGTTAGGTGGCCGACTTCAGCTCAGGTCACGATCTCATGGTTCCAGGCCCCACGTCAGGCTCTGTGCTGGCCGCTCAGAACCTGATGCCTGCCTCGGTTCTGTGTCTCCCTTTACCTCTGTTCCTCCCACGCTCATACTCTGTCTCTCTCAAAAATAAATAAACATTAATTTTTTTTTAAAAAGAGGGGGCATACTTTTAGATGTCGCCAATGTGATCTACTATTCTTCAAAAATGCAACTGCAAACCAGCTTCTAATACTCAGCAAAAATGTCTGCATATATTGTTTAGTTATACCTGTTTAAATGTTACTTTAAAATACTGGGGAAATAATAAATAATGGAAAAAGAGGAAATATTACAAATAAGAGGTCTTCATATGAAGTATATTCTAAAAATTCTGTTGAAATATTTTTTTGATTTCCTTGGTGTATTCTAAAACTTTTTTATTTCTCTCAACTATAGAGCCAGTCTATTAGACTGACTGTGAAGGCAGGTATTAGAATGTCTCTATTTTTTTTATTATTGCTGTTTAAAATATTTTTATCAGATTAATTCATCTTTTATTGTATTATATACAAAGTTATGTTGCTAATATTTACGAAAATTATTTTTTCTATCCTAATTTACAGAATTATAATATCAAGATTTAGGAAAAAATTGTAAGTAGGTAAAGTTTATAATTTTATTTGACTATTTTAATTATTTTGGAAGCAATATTTTGAAGATAGCAAGTTTAATTTCAGGGACATATTTTGACAGTGTGTCTCAAGAAATAATATTTGAAAAAACATATTTGTTTGCTTTCCAGTTTTACTACATGAATTGAAAGCTGTTTGAAAATTACTGAAGAGTAGTGACAGGTAACAGTTTATGGAGTTGATTGAAGGTTCTTATGTGTACATTGGGACTCATGTTAGGTCCATTTAGGCTCTTTTAACAGTTTCATCAATAATCAGAAGGAAAGAAAAGACAGCATGTTAATTAAATCCCTGGAGCCATTAAATCCAAGAATCAATTTAAAAAAATTGTCAGTCCAAAGTACTTAGTTCAAATATGCTCAGAAATAAACTTTAAAACAAAAGAACATTACAAAATTTGTATTTCAATAAAAGGTCATGGAATAATGTTTACAATGTTTAATAATGTTTAAAGGGGGTGACTGGGTGACTCAATTGGTTAAGTGTTCGACTCTTAATATCAGCTCAGGTCATGCTCTCACATCTTGTGAGTGAGTTCAATCCCCACTTTGGGCTCTGTGCTGACAGAGTAGAGCCTGCTTGGGATCCTTTCTCTTTCTCTCTCTCTCTGCCCATTCCCCATGTGCATGTGCTCATGCGCACAAGCTCTCTCTTTCTCTCTCTCTTTCAAAATAAATTAGCTTTAAAATAAAAGGATTCTTCAAAAATGTCATTTCCTAAAATATGAAGAAAATTGGACAAAAGCAACATTTCGCAAATTTCATCAATAGCTTCATTTTTTGTCTACAGAGTTAAAAAAATAAATTTGTACAGAGCAATAGGCAAATAAATCCCACCTTAGACTATGAAAGTCATTTGCCCTTGACTGCCTGCTGTTTCTTAGAGCTAAGCACTTTGAACTCTCACTGCAATGTCAGCTTTGCTTCCTTCTTCAAAGAACAACCCTGACTACAGTTTATGGACCCAGAGAAGCTCTGTCCAGGTCTCTAGAACCAGATGGACAGCCCAGACCCCCGCTGTTCATCTGGGTCCAGCCTTGCAGCTCACTTGTGCAACTGAGTCCAAGTTGAAGCTCTGTCCTACCTTTCTTCCTGAAGTCTGTCATCTGCTTGAGTCTAATTGAAGCTCTTTCCCACCTTTCTCCCCGGAGCTGGCTTCAGTCCCACCATCTCTGTAATGCTGCCGGTCCTCCAGAGCCTATGCCGTGGTATTTCTCTTCTTCTTACTAGCCGTTCATCTTTGTCTCACCTGGGAACTGAAAACTTCTATTTCTAAATCCCAAATTCTGCTTTCATGCTAACAAATACCTCTGACACTACTTACCTGGCTGCCTACCTGCTTCCCTGAATATCAGTATATTGAGATGCTTTGGCATTTTATTCTTCTGTGTTCTATATCTTTGCTTACTGGAATACCCTATTATTCAATCTTTCTAATGGCAACAGATTGTTACCACAAATGATGAGTAATGTGCACATAGCTATAATTAATAAACAAAATTACAAAGAAACAGAACGCTTCTCTGTTAACACAAAGTTACCAGTGTGAAGTTTATGTCACAATTATCATTAATAGCACATGTGAATGTAAAATAACAAAATCCACATTAAAGAAAAATAATTACAAATGAATGTAGCATATTTATTTGCTATTAGACAAATCTCATTTACTAATTTCATTAAGGGAATACATCCATTGCTTTTTATTGTCTTAATCTGAACTAATCCTCTATATATTCTAGATTTTTGTTTAGGGCAATTTTCCATCACATTCAGGTTTAAAAAATAATAATGATTGGAATTTTACACTCAGTAAAATGCTATGTATCAGTGTTATTTTTTATGATGATGATTTAATAACACTTCTGCCTGTTGAACAATAAAGCAGAAGAAATATTACACTGCTCATCAGTTCATGCTCTACATAATAATGCCTGGCACCTGCACTTAACTCTAACACTTCAGCCATGCACAACTACCTGAAGAAACTATTTCTGGCCCTGGCATATAAAATATCATGGTCAGTTCTCTATTAAGCTCTATTCTTAGCACCCTTTGCCAATGATCAGATGCCTCATGAGGCCACTCTTCTTCCCTTCCCAGACATACAAGGTCATCCTTGAACTTCTGTTTACATATCTATCTAAGGAACCCTTGCTCGTGGACATCTAAAATTCTTGACTTTTGCATGCAGTGGTGTGTTAGTAAATATTTAATAACCAGCTCTCCAAGAGGAGTAAAACCCTAATTTATAGCATTTACCAATTTTAATTAGAAATTTCTACCATGGATATGTACCTCCTGGATGGAGCTGTCCAACTCTCCCTCATTACACCAGCATCTCAAAAGGTGACAATGAATCCCAGTAATAGAGTTCCAACCTCCCAAAACAAAACTTTTCTTCCTTTGAAGGTAACAGTGTAAACCTGAAGATATCTAACCCTGAAGATATCCTTGATTCCTCACATTAAATTATACTAAATCCATTTCTTTAATAGTGACAGAACTACCCAACTCTGCTCACCACTGTTAACTTTAACTTGGCTTTTGCTTCATGAAACATTCTTTGCATCTCTGTCTTTTTAAACATTATTTGACCTCTTACAACTGGCTCTCTAGGTTTCTGTGATCTAACACTTTTTATGGTTCACACTGTATCTATTATCCTTTCTTTGTTTCCGCCAGGGCTTTCTCTTCCTTATCTACTTTATAAGGCTGATTTTCTAAGGATTTCTTTTTTGGCCTTCACTCATCTACATATGTCATCATTTTAGTGTATTATCCCAAAGCAGTAGCTCTTAAAGTTCTGATCAACTCATATGTCTCTTTTGAGTTTAGATTTTTTCATAAATGTTTATAGTAGCATTATTCACAGTCACTAAAAACTGGAAATAACACAAATGTCAGTGACAAAACAAATGAATAAACAAACCGTAACCAAACTATACAATGGACTTCTACTCAGAGGTAAAATAGAACAAAATTTGGAACAGCATCCATGGGTCTCAAAAGCATCATGTCAAGTGAAAGCAGTGAGACACAAAAAGTTATATACTGTATGAATCTATTTTTATGACATTATGGTAAGAAAAAAAGTTTAGGGACAGAAAACAGCTTAGCATTTTCCTTAGCTATCCTTAGCTGGATATCTATGAAAGATTTACTGAAAAAGAACATGAAAGAACATAGAGGGTTAAAATGTGTTTTATAACTTGTTTCTGGTAGTGAACCATATATATTTGTCAAGATTTATAGATATGCACTCCCAAAAAAGTTATCTTTATTTCATGTAAATTATACCTTAAAAACATTGATGTTAAAAAATCAATGGAACAAATACAGAATTCATTATCTTTCCTTCCTTTTTTCCTATACTTAATATTTTAAATGTCAATTACCCTAATTACCCAGTTACGTAAAGAGAAATCTAAAGTTATTTTTGATTCTTCTCCCTTCCTAACATTCTATATCTACTCCATCGCCAACTCCTGACAATCTAAATCACTAAAGTATGTCTTCAGATTTCTTCCCTCTTTAGAGCAAATGACCAACTATATAGACCCAGATCTTCTCTCACTGAACTAAAACAAAATTTTATCGAAGTCCCCTCTGGATATCACAACTCTCCATTGCTCCTTTCATCACTAGGAATCATTCTTGTATTTAACACTTGAACTCATTCTTATGTTAGCTGGCACAATGCACCATCCTTTTTCATGACAAAACCTTTGCTAAGTTTTTTGTATCTGTATTTATTATTAGCCTGAATGCACACACATGGTTTCTGAAGTAGAACAGATTATTATGCACTTACAGCAATAATAAATGTGTAGTTCTCCTCTGTCCCAATTTTTACCTCTGGGGAAATGTGAAAGCTAGATATCATCTTCCTTATACGGCAGCGGTATTATAGGTGAATAACTCAAAAACATAAACCTGGCCATTTATATAAGAGAGAGATACACTCTTCCCTTCCCTCCCAAGAAAGTTTCCTTAGAAATGTAACAGAAGTCGGGGCGCCTGGGTGGCTTAGTCGGTTAAGCGTCCGACTTTCGCTTAGGTCATGATCTCGCGGTTCGTGGGTTCGGGCCCGGCGTCGGGCTCTGTGCTGACTGCCAGCTCAGAGCCTGGAGCCTGTTTCAGTCTGTGACTCCCTCTCTCTCTGACCCTCCCCTGCTCACACTGTCTCTCTCTCTCTCCTAGAAATAAATAAAACATTAAAAAAAATTTTATAAAAAAAAAGAAATGTAACAGAAGAACCTTGGATCCTAACATTTTGGAATGTAAATACATTCTCCAGGGGAAAGGTAGGGCCAGTATATTTAGTTTCATCCCCTCTTAAAATAGAAACACATGCCTCCAGGGAGGTAAATCTCTCTGGATGATTCCTCACTATCTACTCAGTTATAATTTAACTTCCAAGCTTGTCTTTTAGTTCAGATCCCAGGTTTCAGTAAAATTTGCTCAGAGAGCTCTAACTGTCCAGAAACAGAAGACTATCTTCTCTATTCCCCTGTTGCTCTGTAACCCTCAGTACAGAATCAGCAGACTCTTCCAAATTCTCACTTTTCCCTCTAAATAATCCCTACATCTTCCTTATTTAAGTCTAACTGTATATTCTTTGAAGTCACTATTTCTCCATTAACCCTTTCAAGTAGAGGATGTTCTTTTTCTCGGCCACAACAAGGAGCTGGGGTACCTGTCTGGCTGCTCTCCTGCTATTTCCAGATCATTTCTCCCCTTCCGGCCTGCAAAATTCTGCTCCACTGACGTGAAAGTCATTTTAGCCGTTTCAACAGTTTTCCATCTTACTCCTGCCATCCCCTGACCTACTAGCTATCCTCTTCATTCACTAAAAATTTTAGCCTTTCTATAGCTACTGTGGTTGTCATTCTCCAACACATAACAACCAAATCTCCTCTCTAGGTACCAGAGAAACTATAGTAAAGAATCAAATTTGATATAAATCTTGAACCTACTCACTGCCAATGTGCCTATTGGGGCCTAAGTGACCTTCATAATTTTCCTACAATTCTGAAATAACTCCCATACTGGTCTCACCTCTTCTACTTTAACCCTCTCCAAATCATACTCCACGCAGAAGCTAACATGTCATTTACTGTACTGCCTAAATCTCTTCGGTGATGGTTCCTTACACAGAGAAGTTAATATAAACTTGTCATCATGCACTAAACCTGATCACCTTCCACCTCTGTACGAGACACTTGCTGTCTGGCTCTCCAGCTCTGCACTCACTGTGCCACAGGTTACAACGGTCTTTCAATGTGTAGAATATAGTAACCTCTTTCCCTCTGCTGATCTTGGGGCTCACTGTTCTCTGTGAATATGTTTTTTTTTTCCCCTTTGGATTTTTGTCCTTCTATAAGATTAGATATTTCCTCTTTCAAAAGATCTTTTGTAAGGAAGCCTCTATCTCTCCCTATTACTCTCAATAACAGGCTACTCATTATTCCTTTCATTGAACTTATATCAATGTATATTTTCATTTATATAGGATCCCTTGTTTCTTATTTTTCTCCCCATCAGAATGCAAGTTCCATGAAGGCAGATGGACGTGCTAGTCACTGCCACCCATCAATTAGAATATGGTGACCCCCAATGATCAAATATCTATGAACAGGGGTGCCTGGGTGGCTCAGTCAATTGAGCATCTAACATCATTCATGAGATCGTGATCTCACAATTTGTGAGTTTTACTACTGTGTCGGAGTCTGTGCTGACAGCTCGGAGCCTGAAGCTTGCTTCAGATTCTGTCTCCCTTTCTGCCCCTCCCCAATTTGTGCTCTGTTTCTGTCTCTGTCTCTCTCTCTCTCTCTCTCTTTCTCTCCCCCTCCCTCTCAAAAATTAAAAAAAAATTAAAAAGAATATCTATGAGCAAATGGTTTATGTTCCCGAACCCATCTTCATTCAGCCAATAGAGGGATACTGCTTTAAAAATCATCCCCAAAATTCAATCACTTTTTAACCTCACCACATCTCAAAGGTGGAACCCATTTCCCCCCTATTCTAAAATTCTTTAACTAGACAGGAGAAGAAAAGGCGATGTCCTATTTGCCACATGTCTAATTTAAAGCTAGATATGTAGAGGCATAGGTAATTTGAAATAAATCCCCTAAGTAATTCTGAACCATCGTCTCCTACCTCTATCCCCACAATATTCTACTGATTGAGAAACAGAAATTCTAGGCAAAAATTTGACTTTGTTGCTTTCCTGTTGAAAACCCACATGTGATTGTTTAAAATGGCACACGTAGCTATCAATGATAGTCACATTATCAGTTTCAAGTCACTACTCCCTGCCTCAGAGAGTATCCTACAGTATTATGTAACTATTTTCAGTACACACACACACACACACACACCTTCATTAATTTAATGGTTCTGAGTATACTTAACAATCATTTGCTTTTGATTTTCAGATACTTCTTTTCATTTTTCCCAAAGAGTCATGTTAAGAGTGTTTTATTCACTGAGTTATGAATTACTCATTAAGGCACACTAAAACAATGGTTTTCGCAGTTACCATACCTATCTCCAGCTCATTTCACCTCACTGAAAGATTATGTTATTCCTTATAGGTGTGGGTAGTGGAAAAAATGGTATTTTGAAAAACTTCACTTGTAAATTGTCATTGCTATGCCCTACTTAAATACAGATCCAACCTTAATAGACACTGAGCTATTGAGAAAAAGTAGAAAAAGCAAAAAAAAAAAATCATGTAGCATCAAGAGTTGAATTTACTAATTACTTTTATCTGACCAGCTAAATTTTCCTTCTAAATTAGTTTACCTTAAGTAGCTGCCCTTCTGCTTTCAATCATCTACCAAGATTAATTTATTAATTACACAAATATTTATAGAATGTCTACAATGTGATAGCAATTATGCTGCGTGTTGGTGATACAAATGATGAGCAAAAAGTACACAGTCCCTCTTCTCAGTGAGCCTAAAGCATGTAGAGGAGTCATATATTAATCAAATAATCACAGTGATGACATATAATTAGGAATTGAGATAGGCATACTGAGGGAGGTAATCACAGTATTACTGTGAGAAGTAATGTGAGGGTATATATATCCCATATATCTGATTTATACTGGGAATCAAGGACAGCTTCCTGAAGTACAATTGGCTATGGTTTTAAGGATAAATGAATTAACACACAAAGGGAAAGCAGGAAGAAAATGCTCCTGACAAGAGAAAAACAGACTATGCAAATCCCTGCTGTGGAAATGAGCAGGCATATCCCAAGGACTCAAGGTCAATGTGAAAAGCAGAGACCAAAGAGGGAGGTCAGAAACTATAGGGCTAGCAAGGAGCCAACTACTGGGGTCTTTACAGCCATTTTAAGGATTGTGGTCTTTATTTTTTTTTTCTAAGATCAATAATATCTCACTGAAATTTTTTAAGCTTGCTGGGTGTCTCATGATTGACACTGAAATATTCTGGTTGCTATAGAAAGACTAGATCATAGAGGAAAAGATAGAATATGAGGAGTTTTTGGTCATTTTTTAGTCAGTTCTATTTTCTAATCTGTAATGGTTAATTTTATGTGTCAGCTTTTCTGGGCTAAGGGATACTCAGACAGCTAGTAAAACATTCTTTCTGAGTGTTTGTGAGGGCATTTCTGGAAGAGATTAGCATTTGGATCAATAGACTGAATAAAGATCACCCTCACCATTTTGGGTAGGCAAATGGTGAGTAGACTTCACGATGTTTTGGATTCAGACTAAATTACACTTCCACCCTTCCTGACTCTCCAGTTTGCAGATGACAGATTCCCAGACTTCTCAACCATCATAACCATGTGGGACAATTCCTATAAAAAAGGGGGGGGTGGGGGGTAGGAGTGTCTTGGGTTCAGTCGATTAAGCGTCTGACTTCAGCTCAGGTCATGATCTCACAGTTTGTGAGTTCAAACTCTGCATCAGGCTCTGTGTTGACAGCTGGGAGCCCAGAGCTTGCTTCAGATTTTGTGTTTCCCTCCCTCTGCCCCAGCTTGTGCTCTCTCTCTCTCTCGAAAATAAATAAACATTAACATTTTTTTTAATTAAAAAATATATCATCTCTCTTAACCTCTCCTCTTTCTATATATAGCCAATACAGACTATATCATAATTTTATAGTATGTAAACTATGATACATAGAATATATCATAATGCATATAATTGCAAATTATATGCATTTAATTCATATAATTAAAATTTTATAAGTTTATAAGAGGTGCCTGGCTGACTCAGTCAGAGAGCATATGACTCTTGATCTTGGGGTTGTGAGTTCAAGCCCTACATTGGGTGTAGACCTTACTTAATTAAAAAAAAAAAAAATTAAAAATAGAAAAGAAAGGGCACCTGAGTGGCTGGGTCAGTTGAGCTACTGACTTCAGCTCAGGTCATGATCTCACAGTTTGTGGGTTCAAGCCCTGTGTCAGGCTCTGCGCAGCTCTGACAGCTCAGAGCCTGGAGCTTGCTTTGAATTGTGTGTGTGTGTGTGTGTCTGCCCCTTCCCCATTCACATACTCTGTCTGTATGTCTGTCTCTGTCTCTCTCTCTCAAAAATACACATTTAAAAAAATTTAAAAATAGATGGGGCACCTGGGTGGCTCAGTCAGTTGAGCATCTAAATTCAGTTCAGGTCATAATCTCACAGTTCGTGAGTTCGAACCCTGCGATGGGCTCTGTGCTAACAGCTAGCTCAGAGCCTGGATTCTGTGTCTCCCTCTCTCTCTGACCCTCCCCTGCTCACGCTGCCTCTCTCTCTCAGAAATTAAAAAAAGACATTAAAAATTCTTTAAATTTATGCAAGTCATTTCATTGTTTGTATTATATTTCCCTTAAGTGAGCAGTAAAGAATATATATTTATATTTTTTATATATGTTTCATTTTCAAAAAGAAATTTTGTATTTTTTTTAAATTTGCACATAATTTTAGCAATCTATTGTGTCTACAATTTTGTCACTGTAATCTCATCTATTACCTATTGACACAGGAAAAACAAAACTGTCATCTTTGGAAGAATTTTGTTTGACTGTCAAGTAATAGAACATTGTTTTGAAATGACTTAAATGTTACCAAAACACCTGAAAACAGAACAGGTTTCTAAATAATCAAATTGCATACCCCAGGTTAGCAAACGACTGAAGAAGGTAACTAATATCTCACTTGGAAATCATAGTCTAAAGTCAAGGCAAAGAGTTTTAAGTGCATTAACACTAGAATATTTTCTGAGAATCAAAAATACATTATTTTCTGTATTTATCATTATTACTCCAAAGATTCTGAAGGAAATAGGAAAGGAGAGAGAAAACACTACTAAGCCTTTCCTGTAATTATTTTATCTACTGTTCTCAAATATCCATAGATAAAATTACAGACAACTCTCCGGGTTTCCTTAAAGCAAACTCTGAGTTCAAATTTAAACTTTTGGTGGAAATGTTTAACAATATTCTTTGCTGAAGAAACTAGGAAGAAGTACTGAAATATGAGAGAAAAAACATCGCTGGAGATCAAGGTAAATTACAGCAAGAATGACCTCTGTTTTGAAAAGTGATTCACGATGATTAGCTCATCATACACACGGCCTGGAGAGCTTATTGATCTTGTCAGCAGAACTTCTTTTTTTTCTTTTTTGTACTTCTGTGTGCATGGGTGTATATATGCATGCATGAATAAGCAAATGTCATTTAAGATATATCAGTTGTGCACACACAATTGTGCACACACACAAAATATTTTACTATAACAGGGAAGGGAAACTAAATCGAGTTCATTTTTTATTTCTTCCCTAAATGAACAAGGAGGAGAAACTTCTTTTTGAGGAAACAAAATTCTCAAGCATAACAACACACATTAAACTTCACAACCACATTTTTGTTAAATGGTCAGTGACATTCAAGAAAAATATCATTCATATGTTTAAGAACCATATATCAGAATTAAAATATATATGTATATATAATCATTGAGCACACTGTACCCAAATATCAGGATATAACCAATTCTATATGCGTAAACTTAGGAAATGCCAGGAGGTATAATCCTAATTCATAGGTATCTGAGCTCTAGTTTTCTTAGGGTTTTTTTCCATGCTATTTTCTATTACAAACAAAATATTCTAGAAGTTTACAACTAGTACTTAGAATAAAGTAGGGGTTGAATACATATATTTAATTATATGTATAATTTTCTATATATATAATTTTATACACACACACATGCAAGCACACACACAATACCTATGCCCTTCATTACAAAATCAGTTTACTGACAGTCAGTGGTGAACACATCCTAGAGTGATCTCACAACGATTCAAACCTTTCTATAATGCCCCTCCACCTTGAGTAAAGGTGACATCTACGATTTGTTCTAACCAACGGAATATGGCAAGGATGACAAGGATAATCAACTCCTTTGATTAGGTCATGTCTATAGGAATATCTTATTAGACTGGGAAAGAGACTTTCTTACTGGTCTTGAAGAGGTAAGCCATTGTGATATGAACTGCCAGTGGAGAAGGCTACATACAAGGAAACTGGGAGCAGCCTCTAGGAGCTGACAGCCTCAAGAAAGTGAGTTCTACAAATAACATGAATAAACATGGAAGAGGAGGGGCGCCTGGGTGGCTTAGTCGGTTAAGCGTCCGACTTTCGCTTGGGTCATGATCTCGCGGTTCGTGGGTTCGAGCCCCGCATTGGGCTCTGTGCTGACTGCCAGCTCGGAGCCTGGAGCCTGTTCAGTCTGTGACTCCCTCTCTCTCTGACCCTCCCCTGCTCACGCTGTCTCTGTCTCTTAGAAATAAATAAAACATTAAAAAAAAAAAAAAAACAAACATGGAAGAGGACTCTGAGATGAAACTGCAGGCCTTGGCTGACACTTTGTCAGACCCTAGGTAGCCATGCCCAGACTCATGACCCATCACAGAAGCCATGAAATAATAAAGGGGTGCTGTTTTACATCATTGAGTTTGTTATGCAGCAATAGAAAAGCAACAGATTTGTGTATTTTAAAAATAATTTCAAGTCTTTAATTATTCTGTTTGGAGAAAATCAGAAAAACCTTTGAGAGTTCATCAAATTTTGTTATCACACCCTCTAGTGAAAGCCTTTCATATTGTGGCATCTTCAAAATGCATTGCTTGTGCTTACCTCCTGATGGTTTAAGGAGTTAATGTATATATGTATCACTTAATCCTTTTTTTTAAATATTTTTATTTATTTCTAGGAGAGAGAGAGAGAGAGACAGCGTGAGCAGGGGAGGGTCAGAGAGAGAGGGAGTCACAGACTGAAACAGGCTCCAGGCTCTGAGCTGGCAGTCAGCACAGAGCCCGACGCAGGGCCCAAACCCACGAACTGCGAGATCATGACCTAAGCGAAAGTCGGACGCTTAACCGACTAAGCCACCCAGGCGCCCCTGTATCACTTAATCCTTTAAAAAATGGTATGGCATGTAAAATTTTAAGAAATTTTAAACTTCAATATAGTCAATAGTATAATGAATTTAAAATAAAGATGAAGGAAGTCATGGGCTTCCCAAATATAACAGAATGTTGGAAATAGTAACAGATATAAAGTTAAAGAATAATATAAGTAAATTTTATGGTATTTGAAAATTACAAATAAAATATCTCCAAAGTCAAACAGAAATTCCAAGAAGCCCAAGTACACGTGACAAGAAAAAGCTCCCTGCAAAGTACTAAGCAGTATTAACATATCATCAGTAGTGTCAACAAAATGGTAACTGCCATTTAAGTATTTGCTATGTGCCAGAGACTTTACACCTTTCAATTCACTCATGTTTTTCTACCAGGACTATATATAAATGTTACCATTTACAAATGAGGCATTTATAATTTATAATTCCCAATTTACAAGTGTGGAAATAAATCTTAAAGAGGTTAGGTGATATTTTCAACTTTACTTATGTCTAATAAGTAGTAGAACAGGGAACTAAACCTATGTCTTTCTAATTCAGAAGTTGAGTTTTAACATTATGCTCCAAATTACTGCCCAATGGCACAACAGTTTGTATATCAAGAAACTATTCTGTTTCAACTCATCTATTAATTTGACACATGAAGTTCTTGTTTCTTGTTTCAGCAAAGAAGTATATCAGACAAGAGAGTATAGGTTATGCTGCTGTAGGAAACAAACCCCAACCCCCCATGGCTTACAACGGCAAAGGCGTATTTCTCTCTCCCTGTGCATATCCAGTTTGCCCCTGCATCATACTACCCTCATTGTGGGAGCCAGACTGATGACAGCCTCCATCTGAAACATGGCTGGCTGTAGTGGCAGAGGGATAAAAAGAATAAAGCAAATTGAGAGCTAGCTTATCTGGTTTTCAACTACAATGACATCTATTCTCATATTTCATTACTCAAACCAAGCCACATGGTCACATCAATAGTCAATAGTGCAGAGAGATATATTTCTCTTTCAGTGAACATTAATACAGTCCAATACAAGGTACTCATATATTCCAAGTCTTTGAGTATTTGTAAATGTTTACATATATGAAGTATAAAGAAGGATTTCATTAATTATAAAATATAAAACAGATCCAAAATCAGAAGGCAGATACAAAACTCAAGAGTTAATAGTTTTAACAAAACAGGATAATAAAAAAAAGCTAACTTAAGACATATATGTGTGTGTCTATATATATATATATATATGTGTGTGCGTATATATATATATATATGTATATATGCATATATTTATATCACAGTTGCTCAGGAACCAAAGATCTCTAAAAACTTTTTGTACAACTCTCTGACAGTAAATCTGAGAATCTGAATGAAATGGGTGATTTCTAGGAAAATAAAACACTTATGTGATTCTAAAGGATATAAAAAACTTAATTATACTAAGAGCTGTAAGAAGAAATTAGAAAGTTGTAATAGAACTACCCCTCCAAACAAAACACCTCATGAAAAGGAAATTATGGTTAACTGGTCCAAAAAAAAAAAAAGGGGGATAATTTTATGCTGGGTAAAATGTTTGGGAGCCCACAGAAATAATAATATAAAATATAAAATAAAATATAAAATAAAAATATAAAAATCCTAATTTTGATATAATCCCAGAATAAGGCCAGTAACAAAACTTTTTAACAATAATAGTAAAAAAAGAAAAAGAAGGAAGGAGAATAAGAATATCATTGACTAACAAAACATTTAAAATTTCCAAATAGAATGATATCCAATAATGCTGAGGAATAGACACATTGATAGATACATGGATGGATAAAATGATAGAGAACTGAAAAATCTCATATATGTCTGGTAATCAAATATATGACAAGGTAATATTTTATATGGCTGCGACAATTTTATTAATAAATTAGGATAACTGAAGTTGTACGATAAAAAAATTGAATTTCTACTTCATACTGAGTATAAAACAATTCCAAATTCCAAATGGATTAAACATATAAATATATACAATACAAATAGTAATGTTACAATAAAAATTAGTTTTTAAATTAAAAAAACTTAGTTTTACATTTATCCATAATTTTGTGTGGTACAGTAACTACTCCAGCATGAGAACAAAGCCAGAGTTGATTAAAAGATTAGTAAATGTTACTGAAATAAAATAAAAACAAAATTTCCGTATGATCAAATACCATAATCAAAATCAAACTGCAACTGATCAGAAAATTGGTATTATAACTCCTACCATAATACTTAGCATTGAGAAGTCACTCAATTTTTTTTGAATGAATGCATACATTTGGCACTATTCTATAAAGTGTGCTAATAAATATATAAGCAATATGTGACTACCCTAATAGTGAAAAAAACAAAGGTTATGGATTAGAAATATACCAAAAAGAAAGGATAAATGGTCAGTAAATTCACAAAATGTATGTGAGTTCTACCAGAGAAAAAGTAACTAAAGCACTAGTGATAGAGTATTTCTACCTATCAAATTGTCCAGGATTAAAAAGGTGAAAGATTTATGTGATCTGAAGAGAAACCAGAGTACGTCCAGGATTAAAAAGACTGATGGGACACTTGGGTGACTCAATCAGTTGAGCATCGAGCTTTGGCTCAGGTCATGTCCTTGCAGTTTGTGGGTTTGAGCCCCACATTGGACTCTGTGATGACAGCTCAGAGTCTGTAACCTGCTTCAGATTCTGTGTCTCCCTTTTTATCTACTCCTCCCCCACTCATGCTCTCTGTCTCTCAAAAACAAATAAATGTTAATATATATATATATAAAATAAATGAAAAGACTGAAAACAAAAAGACAAGAAATAACTGTGAACATACAGGAGCACTTGGGTGGCTCAGTTGGTTAAGCGTCTGACTTTGGCTCAGGTCATGATCTCATGGTTCATGGGTACAAGCCCTGCATTGGGCTCTGGTGCTGACAGCCAGCTCAGAGCCTGAAGCCTGCTTCAGAATCTGTGTCTCCCTCTCTCTCTGACCCTCCCCTGCTCATGCTGTCTCTCTCTCTCTCTCTCAGAAATAAATAAAAAGCATTAAAAAAATTTTTAAGTATATATACATACAAGTAACAGGCACTTTCAGACATCTGTTGGACTATAAACAAATAAAAATGTCCTATAGAGATGTTGGATGGTATGTATCAAAATTTAAATATACCTCCTCTCTTCAGAATCTAGTAATTTATCTTTAAGGATACAACAGAATCACTATGCACAGATTTGTCAGATTCAATAAATGATGATATATACACAGATGGACAGATAGATACAAATACAGAGATACATACCCACATATTTTTACAGATTTAACAAATTTAAAATGAAAATAATGTTCATCAGTATAACTAAGCTGAGGTTTCCATAAAACGAAACCTCTGAGTGCTTGCTTGCAACGTCATCTGCAGGTCACCTAGAGTAAGGGGGGAGATGGCTTGCTTAGACCAATCTGGGTATCTGACTGACCTTGGCTCTACATAATCCCAGTCATTTTCCTAGCAGAGGCAGTCCTCAACTCTCTGGAACATCACCAACTCTGGTAGAGGTACACTCAGTCTCCAGGAAGAGCACAGGTCAAGTACTGAACACCCACGATTCTGCATACTGCTGGGTGGCTAGCTCGTCTGTCAGCCTGCAGTGAGAGCACCTGGGTCCCATAAAAACATCCTGCAGTTCCCTAGGTTTTACCTGTAACTTACTCTACCTGTCTCATTGCATTTCCCCAGTAACAGACTCCTTCATAAAACAGGACTTTATCTGGCTCTGGAAGACTTCTGTATATTTCCAGAAAGTAAATCCCTTATATAATAGACCTAGTCCTGGACTCTGCCTCCACTTGTGCGTAGTCCTCAGCCACTCCCACGGAATCTGAGGCACTTCTGCAACCCCTTATAACTAGGATACTCATGGCACTACTGATGGTGCTGGCCACTCTCATACTGAAGATTGTTTTTATTCACTTCTCCAGCACCGACTTGTCCCCTAAACTGCCACCCTGTTTACTAGCTCAAATGTGGGGTATTAATTTATATTCCTCTTACACCACACTCTATTGACATGCTATTTTATCTTCTAATAGAGTGATAGCACCTTAAAAAACACGCATTGTTTATTAAGCTCTCCCAATAAATGCTTAGCCCACTGCCATACAAATTTTATACCAAATAAATATTTGCTTTAGGTGAATAAATAGATGTTTGTTTGGAGAAAATATAGGAAATGTAAAAAAAAAAAGTCTGAGGTTTTAAATCTTGAGTATTAATCCCTATATTTTAGCCACAGACATATACATTCTTAAATTTCATAAGTAATTTCCAGCCTGTCCAGTTTCTCAGTATTGTAGCTCATATATACTATGTCCTTTGTCTGACTGCAGATCTACTTGACTGTAAATATAGTTGAAAATGACTTCTGTTTGACTGTGGATATACTTGAAATAGTTATTCTATAGAATTGTGTGCATGAAAGCTTTTTTCCAAATCCTTCTACAAATTGTCTACAAGGCAATAACATCATCATACTACATGTATACTTACGAACCTACTAAAAGTAAGAGCATTTCACACAGTGAGTTAAATGTCTTTGTAAATGTGCAATAGACTAAAAGGTTCAGATATAAGAACTTTTGAATTAAATTTTAAATTAATACCCAACCAACAAGGATTGCTCTTCTGGTGGGCAAAAGACTGCCCTTGATTACAAACCAAGCAGTTAGCGTACCTTGTTTTAAAAAGACTTCCCTTGAGAGACAGTGAAGTTAGCTGCTGGTTTGAATTTCTAAATGAGGCCCTGATTTCCGGCTGCAGCAGGTCTTGCTGACATGTCCCTGGGTTTCACAGCCACGCCTCACTGCTTGAGCTTTGCTTCACTGTGTCCTTCTGCTCACATACTTGAAAGTTCCCTCCTCCATTTGCCATCAAGTGGCTGCTTAAGCATCCAGCTGTCATCCGTCTTTCACACATGCCCCACCCAGAGGAGTTTCGCCACATGCTGAAAGTACTTCTGTGCTGAGGAACTGACTGCTTTCAAAATCCCGCAAAAAATAACAAGTTCAAGGCGAGATGCTGACAATATGTAAGCAGTTTGAAATACCATAATAATTATAAATGGGAATAATTTAGCAGACCAAAGACCAGTAAAATGGCAAACTGACTAGTTATCTATACCTAATATATTGATATCTGAAGAAATGGGGTAATAAGCCAAAGGGCTTTGAATGAGTAAAAGGGAGAATGGTAAATTAATATGTGTAGTGAACACTTCGATTATTGAATACAGAAATATTTCCAGGGCTACAAAAGAAATTAAAGAAATAACAACATGAAGCAGCAAATTTTTTTAAAAAAGATGTTCCCAGTTCAATTATTAGTCATTATAATGTAGACACGTGAAAAGGTATTTAGCAGTTTATGGTTCTGTGAAAAGGTTATACAAGCTTCAACCTGAAAAATGTTTGGTGATGAATGACCCAGGTACCATCTTCAATATATCTTTGGAGGTGTCCATACTCACTGTCATCACCACCACCTCACAAAAGTGTGTCCTGTATTTTAAAGGGGAGAGGGGCTGATTTGATGTAGTGTTTATTCCCATGATATTGAAAGGAACTGACAGAAGTGAATTTGTACAGGGAAGGGCAAAGAGAATGAAATAAAAATCCAAGGCTATTAGTCAAAAAGAATGAAAAAAAAAGTAAGTTCTTCAAGGCAAAGTGATTAAAAGCATGGCACTGAAAGGTCCAAGGGGAATAAATGTTTCAAACAAGGCTAGAGTGTTCAAATATACATCTGGAAGGATGTGACACCTACATTTCTAAAGGGCCTGAATGATTTTCAGCAGACCTCAGGCTAAAAATTTGTAATGAGAACTTCTCAGAAGCAAATACCAAGGGGAAAGAGTCAGCTGTTAATAAAAAGGAATTTGTATTTTATTTCCATTAATTCACATTTGTTGAATTTTCTTAAATGAGGAATATGACTTATGATCACAGAAAAGAGAATAATAATTTGTATCTACTAAATAGAACACTTATGATACTTTTTTTTGCAAACATTGTCATGGAAAATGTCTATGCCATTCAGTGACATTCAACAAATATCACAGTGAAATAACAAAGCAAGCAACAAGAAGAAAGCAGGACTGTCTGCCTGTGGTGCTGTATCAGGAAACATGAGTAGGCAGGAGGTGAAAACCACAGACACTATAAACTAGGGATGGACATACAGATATAGGGGAAGCAATCAACCCACCTATTGCAAGAGTCACAGGCAGGTAGAAGCACATTTCCCTAACTATGTGCACCACCAGTACACATGTCTGATTTCAACCAGCAATATTCTTTTTATAATTTTAAAGGTTTTTTGATATTAGGAATGATTTACTTAAAAAAGAGAAAAGTCTAGGAGAGACAGTTAACAACAAAATGAAAACCAAAAGTCCTTGTAAGGATACTGATGTACAGAACTTGTCTACTTGAGCATCTTAGAAGGATGGGGCATGAGAAAGTGAAGTAAGAACTGAGTAGAAGGAGAAAACAGATCCAAGATAACCACTGAATATATCCAAATCTTACAAGGCTGGCAAAGGCCTTGGCAATGAAAAACTGTTCATTTATTTTATCTAAGATCTAAAAGTTACAACAATAGTCCAATAATCATCATACAGCTTTCACTATGATTCTGCAAATGATATTCACAGACTTTACTCAAATTTTATCACTTATCCCACTATTGTCCTTCGTAGCTAAAGTTAAAAAAAAAAAAAAAACATTCTGGTCTAAAATGCAATCCAGGGTCATACATTTCACTGTGAGGGTCATCTAGTTTCCTTTAATCTGGAAAATTGTCTATATCCTTCTTTGTCTCTCTTAACCTTGACATTTTAGAGAATATAGGCCAGTGATTTTATAAAATCTTCCTTAATTTTGGTTGTCCCAAGGTTTTCTCACAGTTAGATTCAGTTTATACCCTTTTGCCAAAATAACACAAAAGTGATGTATCTTCACTGCATTTTATCAGGAGACGCAAGAAGTCAGTCTGTCCCATTAACGGTGACATTAACTTTGACCACTAGATGAAGGTGGTATGCCAGGCATTTCTATGGTAGTTACTCATTCTTCCTATTTCATTATTTTGAGAGAGCATATGTGCATGTGCATGTGACACACGGGCAGGGGAGGGGCAGTAGAGAGGGAGAGAAACCCAGGCAGGCTCCACGCTATCACTCTGACTCGGGTGAGAGCTCGAACTCATGAACCATGAGATCATGACCTGAGCAGAAATCAGGAGTCAGATGCTTAACCAACTGAGTCACCCAGGTGCTTCTTTTAAGACGATGTAAATGTTCTCTTGCTCACTATATTTTTTTTCTCCACTAATTTTATCATGCAATGATGATTTGTACCTAAAACAACTATTACTATAGAGGTTGCCAAATGGTGATTTTCTGATTATTTCTACATTTATTAGACCTAATCATATGATAGCATTTGTTACTAATTGTGAATAAGCTACTTTTTTTAAAATGTGTTTTTATTTTTGAGAGAGAGAGATTGAGAGAGAGAGAGAGAGAGAGAGCAGTGGAGGCACAGAGAGGGGCTCTGAAGCAGGCTCTGCACAACAGCAGTGAGCCTGATGCTGGGCTCAAACCCACAAGCCAGGATATGACCTGAGCCAAAGTCCGATGCTTAACCTACTGAGCCAAGCCAGTAGGCTGATTTTTTTTTTCAGTTTATTTTTTGTTTTTTAGTTTCTGAGTGTGTAGGGTAGGGGGAGAGAGCAGGAAAGTAAGAATCCTAGGCAGGCTCTGAGCTGTCAGTGCTGAGCCCCGTGTACGGCTCGAACTCAGAAACTTTGAGATCATGTCCTGAGCTGACAGAGTCAGATGCTTAACCGAAAGAGCCACCCAGGCACCCTGTGAATAACCTGATTTTTTAATTTGTTTATCTAACAACTGATGTTAAGGGAAACCACTGAGCTAGGCATTAGAGGAAAATGTTGTTATCTGGTATATACATCTTTTTACAAGCTAGGTAATCATCATGAGATAGCATGTGCTTGAAACATAATTTTAGAACTGCATTAAACCACCAGCACAAAGCACACTGAATCCTGACAAAACTGACAGTCTCTAATAGGAAACAGGAGACTGGAACCTACCAAGAACAAGATTACTCAAGTAACATTGTCTGAGTGTACCTGAAAAATAAGAGAAGAATGTCTAGATACAGTCACTAACAAGTCTTATGCTTATATTTTTCTTTCTAAAGTCACTCTGTTTCTGTAGAAAGCTCAAGGTCTATCTTCACTGTGAAGCTCCAAATAAAATTGAGGAAATCAGTTTATATTTTTACAATTAAATTTATTATTGGCCCAATAGTAGGGAATCCAGAAGAAATAACTCTTCATCCCTAAAAAAGTATGGGGGGAAATATCTTCAGAGGTGCTTTTCTATATGCTTGGAAGTTCACGACTTTTTTCAAATTTGTAATTTATCCTTTTTATCAGGACCCTTATATTTTGGCTTTTATGATACCACTTTACTTATATTTCCCATCACAAATTTTCTGAACAGCACAACAGAGTGTCAAATGAGTCATAAAAAATTTTTGAAAAGTTTACTATGTAAGTCAGGGTTCTCCAGAGAAACAGAGCCAATAGGAATAGATAAACATGGAGGTTTATTATAGGAATTGACTCACGTAGTTGTGGAGGCCAAGAAGTCCCACAATCTGCCTTCTGCAAGCTGGAGAACTAGGAAAGCTGGTGGGATAGTTCAGTCTGAGTCTGGTATAATTCAGTCTGAACCAGGAGGCCAACATGTGAGGGCAAGAGAAGATGGAGGTCCCAGTTCAAGCAGAGAGAGCAAATTCACCCTTCCCCCACCGTTTTGTTCTATTCAACCCCACCACAGACTGAGTGACACTCACTCACATTGGTAAGGGTGAATCTTTTTACTCAGTCTACTGAATCAAATGCTAATCTCTTCCAAAAACATGCTCACAGACATGCCCAGACTAATGCTTTACCTGCTATCTGGACATCCCTAGGCTAGTAAGTCAGCTGACATATAAAATTAACTATCACATTTACTATTTTATGATAATGGAGAATTTATTTATTTTTTGGTTACAGAGCAAAATTTTACCTTTATGGAGTAAATGAGATATTAGTGAAATGTCTAATTAATTACATATTAATTGTTAAAGTTACAGCTTTCAAATATTTGTATTAAAATAAGCTAATTGGCCTTGCTAGATGCATTTTCCTGCCTGTATAGATTTGAGATGATTTGGATAAGTAGATCAACTAGAGCTCTGAAAGTCTAATAGTCAGGAGACCTAGTGTCCAGATTCAGCTCAATACTAATTAGTTATGTGATATTGGGTGAGTCAATAACCATCACTCACACTAATTATTTATCTGTAAAAGAGGTAGATAATATCATCTATTGAGGTTTAAGACCTAAAATTCTATTATTCTTAAGACAAACTGTTCTTGTGGCGAGGATGTGGAGAAACCCTCCTAAACTGTTGGTGGGAATGCAAACTGGTGCAGCTACTCTGGAAAACAGTGTGGAGGTTCCTCAAAAAATTAACAGTAGAACTTACCTATGACCCAGCAGTAGCACTGCTAGGAATTTACCCAAGGGGTGCAGGAGTGCTGATGCATAGGGGCCATGTACCCCAAAGTTCACAGCAGCACTCTCAACAATAGCCAAATCATAGAAAAAGCTTAAATGTCCATCAACTGACTAAAAGATCAAGAAGATGTGGCTTATATATACAATGAAATACTACAAGGCAATGAGAAAGAATGAAATCTGGCCATTTGTAGCAACGTGGATAGAACTCGAGGGTGTTATGCTAAGCGAAATAAGTCAGGCAGAGAAGGACAAATACCATATGTTTTCACTCATAAGTGGAACAGGAGAAACTTAACAGAGGACCATGGGGGAGGAGAAGGGGGAAAATAGTTGGGGAAAGAGAGGGAGGCAAACTATGAGAGACTCTTGAATACTGAAAACAAACAGGGTTGATGGGGGTGGGGGAGAGGAGAAGGGAGGTGATGGGCATGGAGAAGGCACTTGTTGGGATGAGCACTGGGTGTTATATAGAAACCAACTTGACAATAAACTATAAAAGAAAAAAAAAACTGTTCTGATTCTGCCTATATTTCTTCAATTATTACATTTCCAGTTAGCACAATATATTCAAATAATGACGTTCTGCTCTTAATATATATTAAACTACCTGCCACTTACATGTATATATATACACATTTCATTTAACTTCTTAGGTCTATTATTTTTAATAGATTATGTATGTGTAACTTCAGATTAGCCTAAAGTATGATTACGTCCACATTAGTCGTGATCAGAAATAAAATATCACTAATTCAAATTATCAACATCCAAATCAAGAGATTTTTACTACACATAGTCTGCATGTTTTTCCTTTTGTTAATAAACACTTGCACTGTTCAGCTAATCTTTTCAGAAGATCTGTTCAGAAAAAGTATTTTCTTTTTTTCTGACCAGACTACCTTTTGATTATAATTTTGCTACCATGAAAATTTGGTTTCATACAGAGATGGCACAAACATTCTAATCTACCTGATAATTTCCCCAGTATTAATAAAGTGCACTCTGATAAACATTGCATTCTCATCTAAGTTTGGTTAGTATCAACCAATGCCGATGTCTCTAGAATACAGACAAGAATCAAGTTGCTATACAACTGAGGCAGCTGAACTACCATGTGTAGGTCCCGGTAAATGCATCAAAGACACTGAAGGCTGTAACAGTCAACAGACTTCACCCTAAGGATAATCTCTCCTCACCATAAGCTGCTCTTGAGGCATGCTGTTTCCTACTTCTACACTGGACACTTCTGATACCTTCACACCAACTATTGGAGTTTTTCAGGTAAGACAGATTCTAATAATACTGGATCTAATTCTTAGAGGTTTACTTAATAGAAAGATAGTGTTAGATAAGAGCCACTAATCAAAAAACTCAACATTTTCTATTTAAATATTAAGAGGATATGAAAAAGACACAAAATCACAAAATGATGATTCCAGGCCCAGGATATTAAAGTGATTAATGGAAGAACTCAAAGTTAAATCATTAAGTGAACTTCAGATTTTTTCCTAACTCCTTCCCACATCCCTGAACTCTACTTCTTATTGCCACCAACACCATGATTCAGGACGTTTACTGAGTGCCTCTATACACCAGAGGCTTTGTAATCTCAACTCAGTTAATAGTACTAACATACCAGCCAGTGAAAGTTATCCATATTTTATATGCAAAGACACTGAAAATGAAAGAATGGTAGTTATGCAATGCATCACAGCTAATTGATTGCAGATTCTGTCTGATATGCCTAACTCAAATGGCAAGGCCTTTCCATTGTAAGAATGTTTCACAATTAAGAATTCCTTCCTGCATTCGCTTTAGGTCTGTGTATCAAAAAAAAAAAAAAAAAAAAAAAACTAGATCAGAGCCAGCAGTATCCCAAGATATCACTCTGTCAGTTGTAGATTTAATTCTTTTTCAAAATGGTGTAATTGTAAGCATATAACTATAGGTGCAATTGTGGGTGTGTGCTTGCACACACAAAAACAAGCCCTGAAATTTTAGGATGTCCTTCTTAATGATTACTCTTGAAAAGCATTGTCATCGAAGAGGTTTGATGGAGTGTAGCTGAATTTATTACATGTCAATTGAATTAGCACAGTACACAAGTAACTCTGGGCTTTGGGATGGCTCTGGGAATCTCCTTTTGCGTTGCCATTTACCCATGCCTGGAAGGAAAGAGTGATGGCTGAGGTGGTTGTGGATAGACAATGACCTCATTAATCATTGTGACGGAGATATGAGTTGTTCCTCGCAGTGACTCATTACAGAGTGCATCAAATAATAAACACTGACAGCTAGCTAGTAGTGAGTGAAGACTGACAGATGGTCAATAAATTCAGAACTGGCATATTTTTTGTAAATTGATTGTAGGTTTGAATGCTTACAGTGCCTTTCACCACAACTTTAAATTACCAAAGTTATCTTCCAGATTAAACACTTAAAACCTAAATATGGAAAGTCCTAAAATTTGAGAATGGGATATTTCCTACTTTCTTATGCCACTGAAATCTACCCAATTATTTTTAGAGGGGAAAAACAGAATTGTGAGAGTTTATGCAAAGAAAAAAATATGTTAACTAAACTGCAAATACTTTCCAATGAATGACATGAAAGGTCTATGTAAAATAAAAATACAGCCGCAAAATTCATGAAAATTGTTTTTCCTGCTAGGAATTATTATCTCCAATCTAAATATGCAAAATTAAAAAAAGAAACAAATGCAAAGCGTAAATAACATGGTACTTTATAAAATGCATTTCACAACTCTAGATATTATTCTGCCACGTAAGATAGAGTTACTACAGGTGATGTAGTTCCCTTTTCCCACAACTTTCAAAATTGCATGAATCTTATTTTAGTGGTTTGGGGAGATTTATAAAAAGCATGCCAATTTCAAAGCCCAAGGCGGTACATTCAATAAAGGCAACAAAACTGTCTTCTGTGTCTATAGGTGTTCAGACAGCCTGCACCAGTTAACTCTCCTTTGATAGCTCTTCCTCACAAAGCATAGATTATAAAAGAAATCTGTCCTCAAGAATGATGAGAAAATGCTCATTCAACTCCTTTTATTAGTGGGAGGCTTTTGTTTCATGTCAGCATCATATATAAGTACTCAGAACACACCTTTTGCTTCGCATCCTGAACGTCTTCTATTTGCCCCTCAAGGCATACACCTGCCCCTGTTGTGGGTTGAATTGTATCCCCCTGCAAAAGACATGTTGATATGCTAATTCCCAGATACAGGGATTTAGGGTCTTTGCAGATGTCATCAAATTTAAAATGAAGTCATACTGAATTGGGGTAGGCCCTGATTCAATCTGACTGGTGTCCTTATAAGCAAAGAACACAGACACACATGAGAAGAGAACATGGTGTGATGACAGAGACAGAGACTAAAGCAGCTACAAGCCAGGAGGCATCAAGGGTGGCCAGCAAATCACCAAAAATCTGGGAAGAGGAAAGGAAGGGTTCTCCCCTTTAGGTTTCAGAGACTTCAGTGGTCCTCCTGACTCCCTGACTTCAGGCTGCCAACACATGAAACTGTAAAGTAATACATTCCTACTGTTTTAAGCCACCCATTTTGTCATGCTCTGAAGCCCTAAGGAATGAATGCACTGTCCATCATGCTTTGTGCCCCAGAAGATGACCCATACGGGTTGCAACAATGGGCTTCCTCTCACATTTGGTTCAGCTAGGCCAACATAAAGTACTGGCAGGAAATTCAAGGGCAGTAGGAGAGTGAGGATAGCCATTTATTCCCCTACCTACTTCTTGCTAGTTTTTGGTTTTTTTGTTTTTGTTTTTGTTTTTTTTTTTTCTGACTTACTGTTTCTTTCCCAACGGCCACAGCTCCTGCCAGTTACCTTTTTCCATACAGCTACGCTTCCAGGTCTACTAATTGCCTTGCCCTCTTTTCCCTTCAGGCTTCTTGGTGGTGTTGGTTTCCAACTTTTACCATCTATACGGAGTATTCATTGCTACATAAGAAACTGTCATGAATTTAGTGGCTTGAAACAGTATGAATTCATTGTCTCCAAGTTTCTACGAGTCAAAAATCAGAGGTGGTTTAATTGGAATCTGGGATTCTGATTCTCCCAAGAGTGTGTTCAAGATGTTGACCAGGACTGGTACTCATTTGCAAGATCGACTAAGGAAGGATCTACTTCAAATTCATTTACATCATTGTTGGCTATATTTAATTCCTTTTGGGTTGTTGATCTGAGGGCCTCAGCTCCTTGTTGGCTGTTGGTCAGAGGCTTCCATCATTTCCATACCATATGGGCTTCCCCAAGATGGCTACCTGCTTCATCAAAACCAAAAAAAAGAAAATTTTCTAGCAAGATAGAAGTCATGATCTTTTATGATTTAATCATACAAGTGGCATATTTTTAAAGTTAAAGTACTCTGGTGCTTGTAAAAAATCTAAACAAGAGGCTGAAATTATGTAAGGCAGTGACTACCACAAGGTCAGGATCATTAGGGATTATCTTAGAAACTGCTGAACACACCGTATCTTGTTTTATTCCTGAAATCTTGCCCACACCTTAGTAAATAGTTTCTTTCAAGTGTGCCATCTGTTTCCTTCCTCAATGCTGGCTGATATGGAGGGTGATAAACAGAATTTAATCACTCTTCTTCCTATTCACTGTGATGAATTATTGTCTACTCTGAACAAAGTGCTGGTTTCCCAGATTCACCAAAACTAAGAACACAATGTAGATTTGATCATAACAAGGCAAAGCAGTGCTGGACATTCTTAGCATATTCAGTCATCCAAGCCAATAGAGTGCATAAATTTAACAATTTATCTAAGGTGTAGAATAAAATGTTTTTCTGAAGTGATTTACATTTATACTGGATTAGATCAGAAATAAAACAGTTCATAAAAACCTGTCTAGGGCATCAAGGATCAGGTAGCTGCAACAAATATGTGAGTACAACAACATGACCTTGGAGAGAAGACAGAAGTCAGAGTGAGGGCAGGGAAGACACTAAATGTCACTTCCAAGTGATAAAGACTGTAAGCAAGTCAAGGGGTCAAGAAAGGAGATGATGAGAATGACCAGAGAAGCCCGGGAATGGGAAAGGCTGGGATGTGTACAGGGCAGGAGTCTCAGTACAACAGAGAAAGAAGCCCACTTGGATTTGAAGCAAGGGCAAGCTGGGTTAAAGACTCTTGCAGAGATATATAAGCTCTAGGTGGGAGAAGCAGGCATATCAGCAATTCCCTTTTTAAGAAAGCAAGAAAAGGTAGTTTTTTGTTTTTGTTTTTGTTTTTGCTTTTTTGTCAAATAATAAAATCTCAAGGAAAAGACTACCAAACCAGAAGTAGAATCAGGGAATATAGATCCTTTCTTGCTCCAATACAAACATCAATTTACCATGTGACACAGAGCAATTCACTGAATTATTTTAAAATTTTAAAATCGTAATTACCCCATCTATATATAATGGGATAATAACATCTGTCTTGCCTATATCACGAGAATGTTGGAATGATTAAATAAGACAATGAATGATAGACTACTTATAAAAAGTAAAAAGCATCAAATAAATATCATTAAAATATTTTTCACAACTCAATCATGTGGCATATACTTACGACAGTTTTAGGTCTCAATAAAGCATCTCTTCATACGCATCTGTTAATTTTGTCATTAAAGTTTCAAGAGAACAAAATTTTCTTTACTTTGCTTATGACTGGGCCATTTCGGTAAATATTGAACTAAAATATATAATATATAAAAAATATATCAACTTAATGGCACCAGAGAATTTTTCCCTAAGATATAATTCAGTAATTCATGTCAGTTCAATATTGTGAAAAATGAGGGTAATATTTTCTAATATTTTCTGACATAGTTTCCTTCTCAGTAATTAGATACCTCCCTTGGAAATGTTATCTTGGAGTCTTAGAGGAAGAATGTTATAGTACAGGAAAACATTCCTGAAAGCAAAAAAAAAAAAAAAAGAAGAAGAAGAAGCAAAAAGAAAACAGGAGATTTTTCCAAGGGTAGAGGAAAATAAGAAAATGAGAGAGAGACAAAGAGAAAAACCTTAATCCTCATTTTCTGTCCTGCTAGCATATGTAAGTAGTAAGGAGGTATGGTAAAAAGGACACCAGGCAGCTTAGAATGAAAGTAATCTAAGGGGTTTGGGTTCCTATAGGGGATCTTATGCCCTACTGAATGCCCAGAGTTCCCTCCCAGCAATCTGAACTGATCACTGCACAAAAGTGGTAGTGTGACCTGCACAGGGAAAGGAAGACCTAGGGCTAGTGTTACTGAGATCACCCTGGCTTCCACAGGATGTGATATGCCAATGGGGGACTTTAGAAGTAACTGAGAGGTAAAAGATAGCCTGCCTACTGTGGGGCACTGTGGTAAACATCACGAGGAACAATGTCAGAGACTGAGATGAAAAGCAACAGCCAAGATGAAAAGAATGTGGTTGAGACTCAGAGGATTCATAGAAGACAAGCTTAGGAGAAGCCAACTCGGCCCAGGAGTTACTCAAGTGTCACTAGGTTCCCTAGCTCTGCAGAAAATGGTGGCAGGGTGCCCACTGAGCAAGTGGAATAAGAGACCTGTCACAGAAGCCAACGAGGAACCCAAAAGGCCACACTAAGGCCCATGCTTAGATGCAAGCTCTCCACCCACACACTGGGAAAGGCTGCAGCCATCTCCCTTCTGGCCCACATGACATCTTGCGAATTAGCAAACAAAGGTAAAAACATCTCTGAAACAGTTGAGTTCTGTATTGCCTCAATATTTATCCAAAAGGAGAAGGGTTTAAGCTAGCTAAGACTAAGATACATTTATTTAGTAGGTTCCCATTTTATCTAACAACTCTGTGGGTAGAGGTTATGAGGAAGTTCAAGTTAAAAATATTTTTGTAAATCAGAGTACAGTGTATGAATTTCAGCTTTGCCACATTTACAAACTTGTTTCACATGTGCATATCTTTTAAAGTATCACATTTCAGACTCACAAAGAATTTAATCCTACAACAGGAACAAAGGTAATTTGCATAAATGTCTGCCTTGCTGTAGAATGACAGGTTCTGAAATGAATTGATATGTGTAATATGGTACATTCTATTTGACAAGTGCTCAGTGACACAAAGCAAGTGTCTTTGGGATGAGATATAAGCTCTGTAAACCAAAGGTGGGGGAGGAATGTAGCCCACAATTTATTTTACAGTTTACAGGCTTTGTGCATCCAATAAGGTATTCATAAGTTCTTTTAAGTAGAAATTTTGAACTGGAATCCCATGTCTGCCTTGAAAAGTAGTGCACATTAGGATAATATAAACAGGGAATAATGTAAGACTTGGCTTAACTTGTTTTTACTCTATTGTACATTTATTTGTTATGAGACATGTAAATCTCAGAAACTTTCAGTACTGAAGCAGAGGAGATCATTTGTTGAAAATGAGGGGAAAATGTCCAACTGTGGTATCAAAACTCATATTGATAATTTTGTTATTCAGACACTTGCAATGTAAAGCATCTAATCTTCAGAAATTCATTTTAAAAAGAGGTAATATTACCCCATTCTTTGGGAAAAAAATTGTGTGTTTAAATTCTTAGAAAATATTATTTTTTATAGTTTATATTTATTTTTGAGACAGAGAGAGAGCATGAGTAGGGGAGGATCAGAGAGAGAGGGAGACACAGAATCTGAAACAGGCTCCAGGCTCTTAGCTGTCCGCACAGAACCTGATGCTGAGCTTGAACCCACAAACCACAAGATCATGACCTGAGCCAAAGTCGGACACTCAACTGACTGAGCGATCCAGGCACCCCAGAAAATATTAATTTAAAGCCAACTAATGAAAGCATCTCTATAAACAATACCAGTAGTATAATAAAAAAAAAAAAATCTTTAAACTTTCTGGTTGATGATTGGTATCTGTGCATGAGGTCAAATAATTGCATTGGTTGATTTCTTTCTTTAGTAAACAATTTCATCAATTGCAAGTATTAACATTTATCACAGACTTTACCAGTTTATTTAACTAAAGGCAAGAATCCTAGGGATTGCTTGTTTATATATACAATGTTCCCACAATAGTAACCATCTGTACCTTCTCTCAAGCAGTTTCAAGTTTTCCCAAGGTCCAGTCATAATTATTAGATTTTTCAAGAGTGTACTAATAGAAATGAATTTTAAGTATTTCAGGCTAGAAATCTTATAGAGAAATGGAAAAATTTTATTATAAAAAATACTCTATACATTACTATTCCCTAGAACAAGAGATATCTTATGGGTCAATACCCAACCAACATGACTACCCTACATTTGGGGATGGTCTCTGAAATCACTGATATAATTTGTTCCTTGTTTCAATCTCAAAAATCAAATATTAAGATAAAAATTTCAGCTGCCAGTATTATATTTTGATAGATTTTATATCTTTGAAGGCATTGCTAATAATGTGTAACATGTTTATAAACCTAATTTTTTTTTATTTTTATCTGATATGTATTATATTCATAAAGTAAGAGAGTTTGAACTTGCCTGTGTCTACAGCAACAGGGAGTACCTGCTTTTGAGTAGCTGCTAGCCACAAATGAATTTTAAAATAGTGGACAGGTTTGTGGATAATATGTAGATAAATTCAGTAGAAAAGGTTGATTCAAAAATAAAAGATCATGTTTACTTTATACATTTACTTACACTGGAAGTTACTTCTGGCTTCTGTTTTGCATCCCAGGTTGCTTCACAAGTTGCCAAAATATATTAGAAATAAATTTTCAGTAACTTTAGGATAATCTATATCCTGGCTGGATATTTTAAATATTTTAATTTTTCTGAAAATTCATGTATGGTAAGTCACATTCACAGTCCAAAATTTATAGTCCCTGAGTAGCAGTAATTCCTGCTTCTGCCACTGACTTATAGCCTTGACAATTCCTCCCCCCACCCTTTTTTTAATATCATGAAATTTAACACCACTGGCTCTGGCGGAAAGGTAATCCTCCCCAATTATTTTCTTCTCCACATTTAGTATTCATGAATGAGGTTGATTAAAGAATTGGTATGGATGGGGCTTATCAAGCAACATACTGCAGGCTGACTAGCAAAAAAAAAAAAAAAAAAAAAACCTAATATACAAAATATCAACAGTGTGATTAAACTGCAAGAGAAAAATGAAAACATGTTTGCTGACCACCCTGAGAATCATATTCAGCTATGCAACATTATCAGAAAAGTGTAGACAAAATACTACCTCTGGAAGGTCACTCCATTATATTTTATTTAATTCAGAAGAACCTTTTTTCTGCTGAAGAGCAGTCCTCCAATATTAGTTACTTCCTATTTCTCAGGTTGTTGACACCAAGAGAGCACAGGTGATTTGGGGAATAAAAAAGGAAGAACAAGGTGTAGAGTATATTTCTGCTTTATTATATCATCAGGCAGTTTTTTCCTATAAATATCCATATTTCTAAAATCATTCCTTTTCAATTATAACATTATCAGCTAGGATTTTTTGAGTTACATAAATGTAGGTAAAAATGTTCATGTATCAGAAATTGTTTTGTGTTGTTACCGTTGTCTTAATCTTTAGGACACAGTAGAGTAGAAGACAACTGGTTAGAATCAGACTTTTCTTTCTTGTAATGAAGTCACCTCATGCTCCTGAGGAAGTTATTTTTAATTCTTTGTTTTCTCTGTTTATTAAATAAATATAATATAAAAAGTAGCCATCACTTTCAGTAGAATGTAGTATTTTAACTGGATTACATAAATAAGTTTTGAGATCTCAGAAAGTTCTAGAGAAGTATCACATGTGATGATCAGTTTACAACTTTAAAGCTATATGTTCGTCTTCTGTTGTATTTCAGTAACTGTTTAAAATAAAGGTCTACAACAGGGGTTCTCACACCTGAGTCAGCATCAGAATCACATGGAAAGCTTGTTAAAATATAGAATTTGGGAGCCTCTGCCTGAAAGTTTCCGATTCAGTAGGACTGAGGCTGTATCTGAGAATATGCATTTCTAACAAACTCTCCAGGTGATATGATTGCTCAAGTCACCACCTTTTAAAAACTACTGATCTAAAGAATAGCTTTGTTCTGTGAACACACATAAAAATGGTAGCCATAAAATATATAAAGATGACTAGAATAAGTTAAATTCTGAGATGCATTTGTCTCCGTTCATTTCAACATCAGTTTTTGGAAGCTTTGCTAAAAAGTGGTTTAGACCATAGCAAAAAGTCATACAGCCTGAATTGCTTAGATGAATTACATGCTTAACAAGACAGATGCCTGGCAAGATAGCTACATTAGATCACTGTACCATAAACTGTATTTTCTGCCACACACAATAGCTAGGAGTCCGACTAACTCAATAAAAACAATATTAACACTGTTACACTACCAGACGATCACATTCCCATTAGCATCCGCCTCTGTGAAAGGTATTCCCAAGTTGGAAGTTAGCCAAACTCCTTCAGACAATCTCAGTTTACAACACAATGTAATTTGGAAATGGCCATATGGCAAAAAATATGGCTACAAAATATTGTGCAAGCCCTTGCTCAAATTTCTTGGGTGACAGAGAAAACTGAGCATCTAAAGATTGCCTTAATGGTACCCTGTGCGTGTGTCTGTGCGTGTGTGTGTACATATGAAACATATTACCATGATCTTTGGCTCTATGGCTACAGAAAAATAAACATTCTTTCTGAAATTGAATAAACAAACATTTTACCACTCCAGTCACTTTTAATACACAAATCCTTGCCTGTGCTCGGTAAGATATAAGTGGTAAGGATAAGAGAGAGGATTACAAGCTGGGTTTCTTATATTGTGTAACTGGTCACGTTTTCTTCCACAAAGGAGATCAGTTACACCATTTTCTTGTACTTGGTGAAACTAAAGAGCTAAAGCTGACAACATTAAAGCTGAAATATTTAAAACTCAATAGAATCTTAAGTAAGGTCTGTTTCCATTTTTTTCCTCTGCTGTATATGTCAGGCAGGAGACTATAGTGGACTTCCTGTAATAAGAACAAGCTTTTCTATTCTCTTGCCTTTCAGCATTATCCTTCAAGTACAGCGCCTACTCAGACACTCAACATGACTTTCTATGACTTCTCAGTAAATGAAGCTCACTCCACTAACCCAAGGGTACTGTCAGTATAAACTATCAATATGAAAGCTTGAATTGCACATTTTATGACCAGCCAACTATACTTAGGAAGTAGCCATATTTAGAAGAGTGCTATTTTCTTATCTTTTAAAATCATATTCTACTTTGTCCTCTCACCAATATTATAAACCTATCATTTTGCATATTAAATGCAACATTACTAAAAATGCAGCAGAATAAATGGGTAGCTCTATTTCTACCCAAAGGGATTGTAGAGTTCTTTCTTTCAAACAGAAATCTCCAGAAAACAGTGTTAAGACTTTTTCCCCCAACTATTCAAATTAGTTTTCATTTTCTTCAGATAAATACCCAAAGGTAGAATACTTGCATCATATGGTAGTTCTATTTTTTATTTTTTGAGGTATCTCCATACTGTTCTCCATAGTGGCTACATCAATTTACATTCCTACCAACAACGTATGAGGGTTCCCTTTTCTCTACAGCCTGTCCAACACTTGTTGTTTCTTTTGGTTTTGGTAATAGCCATTCTAACTGGTGTGAGGTAATATTTCACTGTGGTTTTGATCTGCATTTCCCTGATGACTAGGGATGTTGAACATTTTTTTCATGTGCTTATTAGCCATATATATGTCTTTCTTGAAAAAAAATGTCTATAAGAATATAAAATTAGCAAGTATATATCCCATGTTAACTAACACTATACTAATTCTGGCAAACGTTTCTCTTTACTAAGGTATTTATTTTCTTGATATGTTGATATCAGAGTCTATCTACTTTTTCAGAGTGGAAGAGAATAAGGAAACTGACTCCTCTCAGCCATCTGTAAAGGCACTTAAGATTTTACTGCATATTCTTCTACCATTTATCTATCCTTTTTGAACAAGTCTGTCAGACAGTTCCCCAAAGATTGAACATTTTGATTCAATAAGACTGGATGGACATTACATCACATGGAGGTATTTTAGTTTGTGTTTTTCCCTTACCTAATAAATTTTAAAATAACCAATCTACCACAAGGGAGGCCTACGCAGAAGCCAAATCACTGGCCAAAATGAGCCATAATACAGCTAATAACATATTGTCCGCCATCTTAAATGTTAATTGGTTTCATACTGACTGACTACATCAGTTGAAAATACCAACTCAGAATTCCCTCAGACAATGCTAGTACCCCATTGTAACTCAACTACTATTTCTTGCCTGTCACAGTACTGACTTAAGAAAATTTCCCTTAGCTCAAAATAAAAGCACAGTAGGAGAGAGGTGGGGCTTTTTTTTGTTTCTTTGTTTTTTTGTTTTTGGGGGGGTTTTTTTGAGAGAGAAAGAGTGGGGGAGAAGGGCAGAGGGAGGGAGAGACAGAGAGAGAGCAAGAGAGAGAAAATCTCAAGCAGCCTCCACCCTCAGTGGGGAGCCCTACACAGGGCTCAATCTCAGGACTCTGGGATCATGACCTGAGCTGAAATCACGAGTTAGACACTCAATGAACTGAGTCAACCAAGCACCCTAATGAGAGAGAATTTTTCAACAATGTCATGAGTATAACCCGTGTACGAGATATTCAATAAAATTAGATCTCTGTGGTCACAACAGAGTTCTGATATAACAAAATGAATGCTATATTTAAAAGCAGATGACAGACTTGGATTTCTGGCTAGGATTTATTCTTCATTATGTATGGAACTCTTTAATTTATGTGAGCTTCGGTCACCATCATAAATGGGGAAAGGTGAGCATAATAATGCCTCTTTCATAATGCTGTTTTGGGCATGAAATGATGCATTTGAAAATACTTTTGAACTATAAAATCTCTATATAAATAAATATTAGGTTTTTGGCCCCCTTCACCTGCCTGTTGTCTCAGTTTCCTCCTGTTATCGCAAAGGAACAGCCCTTCATTTTTTTTTTTAATGTTTTATTTATTTCTGAGAGAGAGAGGCAGCACGAGCAGGGGAGGCTCAGAGAGAGAGACACACACAGAATCCAAAGCAGGCTCCAGGCTCTGAACTAGTTGTCTGCACAGAGCCCGATGTGGGACTCAAACCCACAAACTGTGAGATCATGACCTGAGCCGAAGTTAGACGCTTAACTGACTAAGCGACCCAGGCATCCCAGGAACAGCCCTTCAAACAATCTGGAAATTCAACTTATGGCTTCAGTGATCTCCCATATATTGCTGACTCTCATATTTCCATTTCTTGTTTACAATTCTATCCACTCCAAACCCACTGGTTACCACACATCTCTGTTTGAGCGATGTTTCTCTGTTTCTAAGGGTCTTCAAGCTCCTCAGAATCAGAATCTATTCTTTTCCCTCCTAAAATCTGCCAATTTTCTTACATCCTCCTTCTCGGTGACTGGAACCACCATCCACTATTATCTCATTCTCTCTTTATCATCTCTCTCCAGCTGGGCACCAGCCTTGTTCATTCTAGATCATTAATATTGCTTAGTGCCAAACTTTTGTATTCACTGCTACTGACACTGTTGGGTTTCAAGCCTTCACCTCTTCTTTCTGGAATTACAGGAAGTGTTACTAACAGATCTCCTCTCACCCCCACCATTCCACTTCATCCTTCAAAGTGCTGCCAAAGTGCTCTCATTAAACACACAGCTAATTAGGTTATTCCTTTCTTATTTTTTTTTTCTATTTTAGAGAGAGAGCATGCACTCACGCATATGCACACACACAAGTGGGGGAGGGACAAAGGGAGAAAGAGAGAGAAAGAGAAAGAGAGAGAGGGAGAGAGAGAGAGAGAGAGAGAGAGAGAGAGGCACTGAGCCTGACACAGGGTTCAATCCCATGACCCTTGGATCATGACCTGAGCCAAAATCAAGACTTTGATGTTCAACTGACTGAGCCACCTGGGCACTCCTAGGTTATTCTTTTCTTAAAATCCTCAATTACCATGTAATCATCTTGAGGGTGGAATATGAACATTGCTCCACGCAGACTTCTCATATCTAGTTTTCCTTTAGAGCTAACTCCTCTCCAGCTCCTCACCATTCACACTCTACTTTCTAGGCTTGTGGAAAAGGGAAGCTCTCCAGATGCGCCTCACAGTTCCACTAGGCCCTTCCTTTCCACAGACCTCTCCTGTCTCTCCTTTTGCCTCTCAATCTTGAAGAAACTTTAGATCCATGGTTTTCCAAAAAGCTTTTCCTCAGGCTAGTATCAGGGACTCCTCTGTGATACTAGATCACCCTTATCACATTCTTGTCATTATAACACACCAACAATCTTATAACTATTGCCTTAGTCTTTGTCTTTCTCAATTAGAATGTATTAATTTTTCATTTACTATCTAAATGACCAGTGTCATTGTTGCCCAAAACATTGCAGATGTTCTATAAATGACTGCTGAAGGAGCACATTTTTCCTAGTCATTTGTCTTTCTTTGATATGCTAAAGTGTGACTAAAATATTTTAAACCAGATAATGTCTGTTTACCAGGAGAAATGCTACCTACTTGCCTGTATATATCCCCAAACCACATTTTGCCATGAAATGTAGGTAGAAATTCCAATCATTGGGAGAGAAGTCACATTTTTATCCAATTCTATCATAACAATTCCAGGTCTAGGAACACTGATTACCAGAACAGTGAGATGAAAATCACCAAATAACCTTGTCTCATTCCAAGCAACACTAATGGCTCAGAGGGTCTTTCTTTAGAGAGAGATGACTCAATGTACTAACACTGAACCTGACATTAGAGATTTATTCAATGCTTAAGAACATTTATCTTTTACCCATTAATTTTGTAAGTCTAAATGATGATGAATTTAAAATGTGATACAGCCTCTCTTATTTAAAAGATGTATTTTGTACTAAAATATGACTATGTTGTTTTACATATATTCAGAATTTCTATATTTAAAAAATCCTATTCTTGTTTAGTTTTCTATTGGTTGGTATTATAAAGAATGAGAATCTCTAATTCTCTCTTTAGGGCGAGAGGGAATGTGACCAAAAGAAGATGCTTTTTAAAAGTAACCTTCTTATTTCACAAAATGATGTTCAGAAGAAATAAAAGAAAAGGAAGCCAGTAGTATGGGAAATTCTTCATCAATGTATACAAGCATAATAGCCAGAAACAGGAAAGCAGAGAATAATTCAGGTGGTTCATAAATTATACTGTGATTGACATAAACAATTTGAGGTCAAAGCTCAAATGTACTGATTGTTTTTTATAAGTAGTTTTCCTTGTTTCTTCCTCCTTTTTATCATGTGCCCACACCCTCCTCACACTAACCACATTCTACAAAATTTTGCTCTCTCCAATGACAAACAAATACATTTGTGTAAAAGATCCTGTAATTTATTTTATTCTCTTTAAAGACTCCTTGGAAAAGAAAGAGTTCATTTTTATGTTTTCCCTCAGAAAATTTAAAGTGGGCATTGTATTCATGTACAAAGATAACTTTTATTTTGTACTGAGACAAAGATAACATGGGCTATACTGATGTCATGACACCTTTTACGGACAGTGCACTGGAACTGAGTTTTGATAAAATTCTCTCCAAAGATCTTGTGGAATTCCTATTACTAAACCTTGTATTAAATTCCCTGATACTTAAGCAATGAGCCAAATGCTGGATGAAAACTTCCTTCTGTACTAAAAAAATCATCTAGAAGATTTTCTGATTATCAAAATGCCCTCTGAAGTGAATCACTGATACTACCATTTCCAATTAAAGATACAGGCAATGAGCCTAACCAAAAAACACTCAGAAGACTCAATCCCCAAGTCCTTAAAGATGTAATCATCTCAATAACCCCTAAAGAATAAACTAAATAGAACTGATATAATTAAGAAACAAGTCAGAGCTTATATATTTAAATATATAGTTTTTCCTATAACATTTGTATCTATCATTAATGAAAACACAAGAGTAAACATATTCAGAGAATAAACTTCAGCTGTAGGTGTGCCTGGCTGGCACAGTCAGTACAACATGTGATTCTTGATCTTGGGTTTGTAGGTTTGAGCCCCAAGTTGGGTGTAGAGATAACTTAAAAATAAAATCTTAAAAACAAACTAACTTTGGCTATAAATTTATAAGTAATTCCTTTGCTTTCTCATTGCAATTACTTATATATAAATTAATTCACTATATGTTTAAGTGTTAGTGTTCATGCACAAAACTTACAATAACTGAGATTTTAAATCACTATATTTGATAATGTGGCTCTTTGAAACTTCTGTGGTATCTATTACTTTCATTTTCTAAGGTTAAAATAACAAAACCCCTACAACATGACCTCAGCGAGATCTTGCAATGCCTCCCTAAGATGGCAAGGAGAAAGGTAGTATCTTTCAAAAGTGAAGAGAGAGAGAGACAGACAGACAGACAGACAGACAGACTGACAGAGAAAGAGAAGGAGAGAATAACCTTATTCAGATCTCTTTGAAAAAAAACGGTTAAATCCATTTGTTTTTAAAATAAAGTGATTTGAGAGAGGGAGAAAAAGAGGCATGACACATAACATAAACAGATGCTCTAATATCAGGAACACTGACATTAAAAACCCCCAACACATGCATATTCTTAGGACTGGAATAAAGGCCTTAGCTTTGCAAAGAAACCTAAATCTCTCTTAAGATAGCCATTTACCAGAGGTTAATTAAATTGCAAGAGAAAGAAAACTCTACTTGTTTACAGAACAGGTCTGATCAAAGATCGGGTTGTTAAGATCTTAAAAAAAATTTTTTTTTCAAAGAGAAAAATCTAATCTAATATATTAAAAAGTAGTCTAAGATTTTTTACTGACAATCATCACCTTTAAATAATGATAAACATATATCAGTGGCATCCTTTCACTTTTATTGATATATTAGTACATTCAGAACCTTCTTAAAATTTCCATGAAGTACTATAATCATTTATTTATACTACACCTTCCCAGGCCCACATTCCTTGACTATCACATCTAAAGTAGCCACCCTAATATCATATATTCTCATCTCATTCTTTTCTTTTTCTTCTTAACAGTTTTAAATTTCCTTTCTTTTTTTACTTGCTCATTTGCCCATCTTCCATCCCCCAAGAATGTACACACTCTATACATGGAACCACGTTTAACTTGCTAAGTGTGTACCTCCAGGACCCTACAACATGCCTGGCACACATAGTAGCAATACAATGAGTTATTTAGATTTTCTTTCATACATTTTACATTTAATTTTTCACTAATTTTACATCTGTTTTTTATTATGATATCATGATGATACTCTGTAGGAAATCAAATATGTTTTCATGCATGAATATACATTTAGATTTATAAGCCAAGGCCCTTAGACTTTTTTACATTCACTGAATGTATGAATTCATTCATCCATCCATCCATCCATCCATCCATGCTTTGTCTTTGTGAAGAGTTCCCTGTGGGGCCTTGGATGAAATTCATTGGCTGAGACAGGCTCTAAAATCAGCACCATGTCCCTTCCAGCAGCCGGAGGAAGGAGGAGCATATGCACCCTCATGCACCGAAAGGTTGCTTCGTAAACTTCCCCTATAGTCAGCATCAAGGAGTGGGCAGGGCTGCTATCACCAGGCTCCGTGAAGGATGACTCTTCCTGCCTGTTCTTTAGACCCCAAGAGAGAAGAGGAGGAGAAAAGAGCACAAAAGAAGGTAGAAAGAGAAAACACAACTGAGGAAAAGGGGTGTGGTAGCTTTTCCCCAAACCATCCATCGCCAAGGTTACTTTTGGCAGAGGGAAAAAGGAAGAGGGCCAGACTGTGCCTGCCTGAAGCTTTTGTACTTCTGCCCAGACTGTGGGGAAAATGATTGGATTAAATAAAAATGCCAGTGATAACAAAAAGGAAATCTTCCCAATAGTTTTCCTTGCCTGAAGGATGAACTGCTTGAAGCACTGACCTCCCTGCCTATCTCAATGAGGTCAAGAAACTGACTGTCACTCCTACAATTATGATTAATGATGCTCCCCGCTGGTGACATATTTCTAACCACAGTCTCTGGAGTGAAGCAAGACTCAGTTGCCTCGCGTTGTGTTGAGTCACTGCTCTGGCAAAAGATCTATTTGCTACAGCTACAGGCTTAGCTTTCAACAAGGCATCCTCTTGATTCTTTGCTGCGACACCCTATCATGAAAGAACAGAGAACCCAGTACAAAGAATGACTGCTAAGAAGGATAAAACATTAAATTAATTTTAAAAAAGCTTTTGTACTGAACGGCAAAATGCGGCATAATGAATAATTAAACAATTAATAATGTAATCCTCTTAAAAGCACAGAACCACCATGCGAGAAGATTAAGTGTTTAACAGTTTCCAGTATAATGCAAATGGTAAGGATGAGCCTTTTTTTTCTTTTCCACTTTTTAGGGTAATAGAATTGAAAGCACATTTCCGGATTTTAATTAAATACTATTAAATTTTCAGTAATAAGCCAGCAACAACAGTGCTGCAATATGGAAGGATTATCAAATACAAAGGTAAGTACACAATAGCAAGAAGCTAACATTTCTTTGCTTCTTTTTATATAAAAAGAGGTTACTTGAAAAGTTGTAGTCCCTTTCTAAACTGCTGTGGTACACATCACCAAATATCAAGCTGAATGCTAATCTGTGATAATGACTGTAAGATTGAGATTTAGATCAATGTATTTCAAGGACATTCATCCAATCATAGAAAAGGAACTGGAAAAAACAATGTAGAATAAAACAAAGCAACTGATGCATTCAAATTCCCATTCCCATATTACATTCTCAAAGCTGCAGTTAACACTCTCTATGACACTGTACCTATCTTATGGAGTATATTCTCACTATTTCCTAAAATATCAAAACTTAACTTTGTTTTCTTAGTGTCTTAAGTCCATTTCCGCAGCACATAAGAAAAAGATTCATGTACAAATCATATAGTAGGAAAGTTCTTCCAGGAGAAACGATGAGGCACTGGAGAAGCTAAAGAAGATGCATTTTCAAATGAACCCCAACTCGGCCAGATCATGCAGGGAGCTCTGGAGCATAAAATACACCATATTTTGCTCACCACCTTGCCTAGGTAATTCCTGCAGCCCTAGGTTGAATGTTCTCGAGGGACAGCAAATGCAGAAGCAACACTGGACAGGAAAGGAGTTTCCAGGGACTTGGCATAACATCAACAATATCTCTACATAGCTGTACTAAAGAAACACTTCTGCTTATAATTATACATGAACTAGGTTACTTGTATAGTTAACTGCATTCCAAGTTAAAATGCTAGTTAGATCCAGCTTGATCCCTATGGACCTCTTGTCTCCATCCCCCATGGCTGACTCCTACAAGATTCATTCCTAGGACTATTTGGACTTCAAGCAGATGAGATTTTTGAAACCAGTAATATTTTGCCTGGCACTGTAGAATTTGGCCCCAGGTTATCTTGTGTCCTGTTCTGAGCACATGTATTCCTGAAACTCAACCTCACCCACACATCCCATAACAAACTTCCTTTGTTTGGAATTTCAGTGTACCACTTAGATCTGTCCTACTAAGAAAGGTTCGCACTTGCTATTCCTCCTCTTTGCTCTGACTCTAGATTCCAGACTTATACTTTTACCACTTCTCATTTGATTACTTTCCATGAAGTCCCAGTGGATGTGCTGCTCACATACATTTCTGAGAAGCCCATATCCAAAATTGTTATTGGTCTCCAATGGCATGGCCTCTGGCCAGCAAGTGTACTTTCCAGACTCCCCTTCATTCTCTATCTGCAGATGGAGCTATAGGTTGGTTTCTTGAAGATGTCTCCCTATGTGTCTCATCTAGTAACAGTCACCTGGGCCTTACACAGCTACATCGTAAATAATAACATCAGTTTAAAAAAAATTTAAAAAAAAGAAGAGGAAGTTGTTATAGTCATTCAATAAGCAACTGTGAAGAGGAAGAGATCCGAATGAAAAAAAAAAAAAATCATGAAGTACTCCAGTATAAAAAGGTATTTTAGAAGCCTGGCAAAAACGTTGCTCTATAAAGCTTCACTCTAAGGACTAATTATTCAGACTCTACCAGACTCAGAGGACAAGATGATCTGAAAATGAAGAACAATACTCATGATGAGAAAATTTTAACCATGGAGTGACTATATAATAATCCTAACGACTATTAAAATGACTTAATCCTGGAAGTGTGGATACATAAGAATAGCTGAAAATCAAGAAGATTTAATCAAGTTAACTAATCAGTTCATTCAAGAGAATTTTTTAAAAGCACAGCTCAGTTAACCAGTAGTACTTAGCTTATGATTAATCATAAGGGAACAAATCTTATATAATTAATGAGATTTTTAACTTATATAATTTTTGAATTGCCTGGGAATCCTTTGTTTTGAATTTTTTAAATATTTTTTAACATTTATTTAGTATTGAGAGACAGAGCATGAGCTGGTGAGGGGCAGAGAGAGGGGGAGACACAGAATCTGAAGCAGGCTCTAGGCTCTGAGCTGTCAGCACAGAGCATGATGTAGGGCTTGAACTCACAAACCATGAGATCATGACCTGAGCCGAATTTGGACATTTAACCTGTTGAGCCACCCAGGCGTCCCTATTTTGAATTTATTTTTAAAAGCCTATCCTAAAGTCAAGTCCATAGACCTGACATTTCCCATCTCCACTATGTTGAGTAGAGTCTGAGGTTACTAAGTCAAGGCAAAATCTGGTCTTCAACAAGTGTTTGAAGTTCAGAAAGTGACGGGCAAGATGGAACACCTTGATTACTGAAGCAAAGAAGAATCAGAAGCATAGAAAGGACCAGATGCTCAAGAAGATCAATTTGATAGGGATTTATAGAATATACGGGATAAGTCAGGCAATAAACCCAGTGAGAATTAAGGAGCAGACAGAAGTAAAGCCAGGAGGTCTATACTTATTTAACATCTTTATAGCTGGAGTTTTCTTCAGAGCTCACTCCCCTCTAGGATGCATTTAAGTTTTTGAAGTTACAGCTTTCTGAGGCCAACCTCTGTGTGGTATAGTAGGGGGTTCTTGGGCTTGAATCAGAAAGATCTGTAATCTTATTGCACTTCTTACCTATTACCTGCACGGACACAGGCAGAATATTTATATTATTTGAATTATAATGGGAAGTATAATATCCCCCTTTTAGGAATACTATGAGGATTAAATAAATTAGTGGATATCAGGTCATGGCATATTGTTGGCTCCTTGATCTCTCTCTGCCCACTCACCCTCACATTCCTTTGGCTTCCTCTGAACAGAAAGCATCTGGGTTTCATGCAGTGGTAAAAGGAGAAAGCAGCAGATGATGAAGGTGTCATCACACTGGCGAAAGGTATGATGCTAGGAGGACCTGCAGTCCCTCCTATCTCAGCAGGTACTGCAACCAGCCTGGGCACTCATCAAGTCCAATGCCCAGCCTTTGAGCCTGAACACAGGGCGGTCAAATGCAAGGTGAGTTCCTCCAAGATCAAGAAGGAAAACTCATGAAGAAGAGATGGAAAAGAACAGAAGCAGGAGGAACTAGAAAGCAATCAAGTCAATCATGACAGTTAATTAAACATGTATGTATGTTTATATATACATGCACACACACACACACACACACACACACACACACACACACACACAGGAAACAGAGAACCAACAAGTATCAGCATCTGTGCTGGGTATATTACATCTCATTTGATCCTCAAAACCCCCTGAAAAGTAAGTATGAATATGACTGTTTTGTAGATGAGGACACTGAGATTTATAGAAGTAAAATAACTTGCCAAATGACACCATCACTAAGTGACACTAAGAGGACTTTTTGATCCCATATCCCCAGATCTCATGTGTGATTTACTGTGATCCAATTTTATACAAGCAGATAGGAGTGAAATTATGTAAGAATTTCTTTTTTAATGTTAAGGAAAAACTTGTGTGTGTGTATTTTTAGTGGATGATAGATTTGCTACAGATAGCGTTATTTACGTTTCACAGGATACATTTAAAAGACTGATGGGACACATTTTAAAAATGTCACAGTTTACAACATACTAGAAATCATATTCTTTACAATTGTTTAACCTTGTGATAGGAAACTTTTAGATGTCAACTTAAAACTGTACAGAAGTTATAATTTTCCAAAGAAGTATGTTTTCCGGGCACCTGGGTGGTTCAGTCAGTTGAACATCTGACTCTTGATTTTTGCTCAGGTCATAGTCCCAGGGGCGTGGGATCAAGCCTCATTGTCAGTCTCTGCACAGAGCATGGAGCCTGCTTAATTCTCTCTCTTTCTGCTTCCCTCTCTTTCTCAAATAAAAAGAAATTAAAAACTTAACAAAAGGAATACGTTTGCAAATTTTGAAGACCACTTCTCTAGCAGAAGCTGTTAACATATGATGGGCATCAGCAGTGTAATGTAATGGCTCCAGACACAGACTTAGCAGTCAGTCCTGCAAGTTAAATGACACTGGGCAAGTGACTTAAATTCAGGTCAGTCTACTTATCTGTAAAATGAGGGGAGATGCTATACTGTATCCCATAGTTTTCAAATTTTAGTATACCTCAGAATCACCTGGAGATCTTACTAAAACAGACTGCTGAGTTCCCATCCCCGGAGTTTCTGATTCAGGACGCCTCAAGTCAGACCCCCAAATCTGCCATTTCTAGCAAGCTTCCAAGTAATGCTGATACAGCTGCTCCAGGGACCATACCTTGAGAAACTTTGACCTGTCTTATAGGTCATTGTGAGAATTTTAAAAGTTAGTATATAGAGCGCTTGTAAACACACTAACACATAATGGGAGCTTCCACATAACAGTCAGCCAAGCATCAAGTTAGAAATGAATTCACTGTAACAGAAAATCCTGCTCCAGGGGGTTAAACACAAAGGAGTTGATGTATTTCATGCAAAAAGAAGTACTGAGGCAAATAGTCCAGGGCTGGCACCACTGTCAAGAATGTCATCAAGTGCCCAGGCTCCTTCTTTCTTCTTGTTCAAGCACCTTTGTTCCATGGCTTTTGTCGTTATGGATTTATAAGAGCTGCTGTTTGTCCAGGAATCTTGTCTGTTATTGCTATACATGCTAGTCGAGATCACCAAGCTATTTCTTAGCTCTGCATTTGTTTATAATCCTGCCTTCCTGGGAAATCTCATACACCTAAGACAGCTTTTGACATTTGCTGCTGCATCACCTGGTCTCCTAATCGTCTTTCCTGAGCAAAGTAGAACAGATTATTTGTTTATTACCAAGGGTATTAAAGGTTACAAATGAACGGCTAGATGAAGAGGTTCATGGGACAAGGTTTGGAAGGGTCCTGAGCACAGTAGTTTCTAACCCCATGGAGTTTGGTGTGCACCACGTGTCTATGGGGTGCTCCTGACATGTATATGTATTCTTGTTCACCAACCTAGAAGCTCCAAAGTAAGGGTTTTGAATATGGTCCTTACACTTACGGGACCTTCTACCAGTGGGCCCCAGATTTATCCTAGAGTTTTGATTGCTGACATATAAATTCCTCCAAATTTTACTAGATAATGATCTATAATAAACACAAGAGTGAACCAGTTGGGTTTGGGGAGAAAACAAAACTATTCTAGATATCATATGCATGCATAGAGTATGTAAGCATCATAAAAATTCCCTTAATTTACAAGATTTATTTACAATGAAGAGTACATTTTTAAAGAAAGAAAAGTACTAAAAAGAAAAAAAATTGAATGGAGGAAGTAATCTTGAGAAGTTCCAACATTGTTGTTATGCAACAGCTACCAGCAGGTAATGCCGCAAATCTCTGTCCCCATCCAAAGTTTTCAACAGTTTCTATTTCTTTTTGTTTTCCTACAGAAATGCAAATCTGACTTCTAGTGATAACAGGTGGAGAAATAGGATTTGCTTTTAAGAACTATTTTTCCAACCAAGTTTGCTGGCATTCTTCTATACACTAATGAAACATAAAAGTTCAATTCTAAACATTTAACCCCATCCCATGTTGACATTTGAAACCACTTTAAAGGAAAAGAGTATCATGTATGACTGTGAAGAGAGTTGCAACAGGTGCGAAAACCCTAAAACCTCAGCACCTCTTTGCTTACGGAAATGAACATTATTATTGACCCTCGTTTTTTAAAGGAATGAATGGTGGAGGACAAGTAATGAAAGAAGTAGTACATCAGATCCCGTCAAGAGCTTTAAGCCATGCTAAGAAAACCAAACGTGAATGCAATGAGAAATGAAAGAACCAAAACATCTGTTATTACATCTGAACTGTACCAGGCTTCCCAAATTTCGACTGCAGCCAGAAAGCCAGGCAGTATTACCAGTAAAGCATGTGAATACTTTTTGCCAGGTAGAGCTAATTAAATTCTTTCCCCGAGGAAAGACTGATATTGAGAGAAAGCTAACACTTTGAGGCAAGTAACATAAATAACAAATTTATTCAAGTAACACTCTTTATTTGGGACTCTATTTGATCTGTGTGCACCAGTGCACAAGTGTGAATGCACTCATGCATGGAACCCCGAAAGCCAAACCAGAGAACAGCACCCCACCCCACCCAGGCACTGGAGTCCTTCCAAGGAGTAGAGAGCTGGAGGGGAGGGCGGAGCAGCCGAAGGGAGAAGAGCTGATTGTTTCTCTCAATCCAGCTGCTACTCACTTTCCAAACCTTTACACAAAACTCACTAAATGGCTGTTGAATTCCCTTTTAAATGACAATACAGATACCTCAATCTCAGCTAAATCTAATTTTCTGCTCATTTCACTCTGTTGCAGTATTTTTTTTCTTCTATGCTGCATTTTCTTGAACAATCACCAAACTGGCAGATTCTGACTCGCTTGTCAGAAAGGAAAAGAAATTTGTGTTTCACAGGAAATTAATCTAATCAGCAGAACATTTATAAGAAGACCAAGCCAGACTAGTTTACAAATAAACAATACCTGGAGGGGGAAATTTTTAATCTCATTATAATATGACCTTCTAAAGCCTAGGATATGATTGTTTAATTCTCTTTAACTCTCTTCTTTTAAAGTTGGCTGTATCTTAGGATTTTCAGGGGAAGTAAGGAAGCTAAAAGTCACCTTAATTCAATAAAATAGAAACTGGGAGGTAAACCAATCATAACTTTTAATACTGTGATGAAAATAGCCCACATAAAACAAGGATAAACAGCATTGCAGTCTAATTTACATCTGCATAAAATGTAAGCTACAATTCAATTGCAATAAAATATTAGTATCTTTACTGCCAGCATAATCTTAACTAATCATTCCTTCTGTTATTTCTGTAGTTACAGTAAGTCATCTGCATGAAATTTGACTGAATAAGGTTAGCCCAGCAACTGATACTACTGTGGTTTCCCTCTCTTTCCAACTCACAGAATCTTTTTTCATTAATGTTCTCACACATGCCTAAACTAGTCCCAAACAGGATCAGCCTCTACCCTTTTCAGAATGTCACTAACTCAAAACAGTTTTCTTCTTAACAATCTCTTTCTTTGTAATACATAAACACATTCTTCAGGGGCACTGTAATTATCCAAAATGAGCTTTAGTACTGCAAATTACTTCAGCACCCCTATGATTTATCTGTAGTAAACACACTTTATAATATTTATATTCCCATTAGAACTGCCACTAATAACGAATCGACAGTACATAAGCATTTATATGATACAACATGGACAAATACCGGATGCCCCTATAATAGTTACATTCCTTGCTCTTCCTATCATGTTGGGAAAAACCAAACCTTGGCATTTTGCCGTGTTTATGAAAATACCTTTGAAAATGGCTCAGCACATTGCACTTCACATTTGCAACCATTTCCTTTAAAAAGATGGCATCCGTCCGTACTTATGAGGTCTGGGTTATTGGATTTTCACATTATGCATCATTACTCCAAGTAGGTGTCTTATCAGCAGCTCCAGTTGCTGTGGAGAAGATTGGAATTAAGCACTGGAAGCTTTTTATTTATTTTACATGCTTTATTCCTACAAGATTTTCTGCATATAAGCTTCTTTGTTCAGCTGAGAATTGGATACATTGCCAAGGCATTGTAAAATTTACATCTTGCTTTTTCCCCTGTATTCTTTCCAAAATTGGATTGAAAACAAAGTATAGTTTTTAATTACAGTTCTGACCAACAATAGGCATCCCCCCCTCCCCAAGCACTGGCATTTCTGATCAGCGGTGAGGTTTTATAAAAGCTTAATAGGAGACGTTCACTACTTAACCGCAATCAGCCTTCTAGCAGTTTCTGTGTCAGCTGAAACCTGTGGTATTCCTGACAATATTCATTTAAAGATAACCATCGCCAAAGTTGGTCTAACTATGATCAACAAGGACATGGAGAAATCCGAAGCAGATTTACCTTTTCCCTTTAACTAAATGTAACCTAGTGTAATTCTCCTGCTAACTTTCACAGAGAACTGAAAGAAATGTTTGTTTAAGCAATTTCAGATTAGACTTTTGCTTAATGTCTTATTACTTATTTTAAACTGCAATGACCTATTTTATCCTGAAGTGGAGTCCAGAAGTCATCTGTTTTTGCCCTCAAAATGTCCTACTGGCTAAATGTCTTCAGGATAGCCAATAGCCTGGTCACCTAAGCAGAGGTTTAAGAAAGCCAAAGATCTTAGTATATATTGTTATGTGATTTGAGGCTAAGCTAGTCAAGAAAGAAAGGGTTCCATTTCCCCATTTATAAAATGAAATTAATGAACACTCCTCCAACATGGGGAAAACTTTTACCCTTCTGTTTGCAACTCTCAAGTCTTTGACTTCTGTGGCACCATGAATCCCTCCTCTCTCCCTGGGCTGGCTGCCTCCTGCACCCAAAGTTTAGATATTAAACATCCTCAGGACTCAGTCCTAGCTCATTTTATTCTTTCAGAATACTTTCCTCTGAGGTGATGTCCTCCATTTTCAGAACTTTAAAAACACTTAATGCTGATGACAGCTGATATGTTTTTGTTTACCCCAGGGCTCCGTTGAGATTCAGATTTGTATATCCAAATGCTCAACTGACATTGATTTAAACATTCCACAGATATCTCATCAACCCATCCAAAAAAGAATATTTCCCCAAATTTCTCTTATACTATACATTTTCCCTTAATCTGGCTCGATTAATTAACAATACCACATTTCCTCCCAGTGTTCCTCGCAAAATAAGAAAAGGAAGAAGAGGAAGAAGAGGAAGGAGGAGGAGGAGGAGGAACGTAGGATGTACAACATCAATAAATTCTGTCCATTCTAGCCTCAAAGAATAGTTAAAACTGGCCCAATTATCTCCATTTCTACTGCCACCAACCTATTTAAAGACAATATTAGTCTTATCTTCCAACTTCCATGTTTGCCTTCCACCAATTCTTACTCTTTAAACAGCAAAACTGATGTTTAAAAAAAAACAGTGAACTTTATGTCAATATCCTCTTTCAATCTTCCACCTGTTTCCTAAAACATTACAAATATAACTCAAACTCTTTGTGAAGGCCTGACCACTGCCTATCTTATCAAATTTCACTTTCTTCTTTGCTCACTACATTTCAACCACCCTACTGTCTTTTCTCTCTCAAAACAAGCTGTCTATTTAAGAGCCTAAAACCAAGCTCTTCTTTTAATTAGAATACTTATCTTCTACTCTTAGCCAGCAGAACTCCTCTTTAACCTGAGTTCAGTCAAGTCCTCTGAGATGCCTTTACTATTTACTCTAAGGCAGACCCAAGCACCCCTTCTGCTTTATTCTTTCCCAGTTTACTTTATCCTTCATAACAATTATCACAATTATGCTGCTTATATTTTATTGTCTTGACCTCTCACTTATTATTTTAACCTTCCTTGATTTTACTGTTCATTGTGCAATCCCTAACCCCAGCCATGACACCCAAAGCACTATAGGTATTCAAACTCCTGCACAGCTTTTCGGTTTTGTTTTTAATGCAAGCTTGACACTCAATGCAGAACCCGATGTGGGGCTAGATCCCATGACCTTAGGATCATGACCTGAGCCGAAATCAAGAGTCAGCCACGCAACCAGTTGAGCCACCCAGGCCCCTCAACTTTTAGGTTTCATTTCACTTAGGTTGTCCCCTGGAATATAAAGAAGCCCTGACAGTTATCTGAAAGTCCTATTATTTCAGTAAAGGGAATGTCTAAAGGAAAGCAAATAAAGAATTTACATCAGACAAAACAAAATTGATGCCAAAAAAAAAAAAAAAAGCTGAGATACAAGAAAAAATGATAAGCAAATAAAATGGTAAAACCATAGGATCTCTAAATAAATACTGACCATATAAAACAAAGAATCTAAGAATTCATAAAGACTTAGAATGCATGACAAGTATATCAATTGCTACATTAAATGTAAAGGATCTAACAATGATAAAAGAATCACCAAGAAACCTTAATTTAAAATATGCAATCAATAATGTGACTTCAAAATATATAAATTTATAAAACAACAGGACCACAAAGAGTAAGAGCCAAATGTACAGTCAGTGGGAGCACATATGAATTCAAGAAACATAGATGGAAAAAGTGATTTAATGTTATCAGAGCACCCAACACTGCAAGTTAAATTCTTCCAAGAATAAGTAGAACAATTATAAAAAATAAACCATATCCCATGCCATAAAGCAAACAGAAAATTCGAAACTGATCATAAGGTATATGCTCTTTGACAACTATCAGCAATCAAAATATAACTAGAAAATCCCTCTATGTTTGGACATTATGAAAACAAATGTCAAAAGGAAATCAAGAGAGAAATTTAAGAATTTACTAAACTGATAATAAAATATAAATTTTGAAAGTGTGGCACATAAAAGGAATAAATAGAATACATATAAAAAGAAGAATGACAAATGGCTTAAATGTAATGATTTCAGCATCCATCTCAGGAAATAATGGGAAAAAAACAGGAAAAAAAAAGAAAAAGAAGGAAATAGTAAAGAAAGAGAGTAAACACTAATGATGATGAAATAAAAGGTTAAATATAATACAGAAGACAAAGCCAAAAGTTTGAAGACTAATGTCATTTGAAAATATACTTATGAAAAGATTGATCAAGAAAATAAAAGAGAAGAGACAATTCATATTAGGAATAAAATAGGAGAATGAGCATAAACAAGACCCTACAGATGCTAAAAAGAGAGTAAGTATGTTATAAACCTTATTCCAATAAATTTGAAATTCAGTAAAAAATGTGCTAGAAAATTCCTAGAAAAATACAACTTACAAATTTGCCAAAAGAAATAATAAACTGAGATAAAAATAAAGAAACTGGATCAGTAACATAAAGCTTTCTCCAAAACAAAGTACAGGCCCAACTCACTTTACTGGCAAGTTTAAGAAAGAATTAATTTCCTACAGACTTCCAGAGAACAGAAGAATAAGATTAACTCTAACTCACTGTATCAAACTGGTATTTCCTTGATATCAAAACCTAGTAAGAAGAGTAAATAAAATAGAGTCCAATCTCGTTTTCAGTGTACATGCAAAAATCTATCAAAATTATTGCCAAATTGAGCCCAGCAATTGGTGAAAAGGAAAATTCATCATGATCAAGTTGATTTACAGCAGAAATGCAAGGTTGGCTTAACATTTGAAAAGCAATGTAATTGACCACCAACAGAGAAAAGAGGGGAAAAACACTACAGAAAGATAGAAGAAATAATTAGAGCATTGTACACCACATTCAGTTAAGTGCAGATGGAATTATTACAGTGTTTCTGTTTTTAATAACTTTCTTTTAATTATGGCAAATAATCATTTTATTTTTCATTTATTATAACGATAAATTTCCATTTATACACAAATTTTAATTTTTAAAAAGTGGTTGATTTCATTTTTATATTTAAATTTTTTTAATGTTTATTTATTTTTGATAGAGACAGACAGAGCATGAGCAGGGGAGGAGCAGAGAAGGAGACACAGAATCCGAATCAGGATCCAGGTTCTGAGCTGTCAGCATAGAGTCCAATGCGGGGCTTGAACCCACAGACCACAAGATCATGACCTGAGCCAAAGCTGGATGCTTATCCAACAGAGCCACCCAGGCGCCCCTATTTTTATTTTTTAATGTTTATTTATTTATTTTGAGAGAGAGAAGGATAGAAAGTGAGCAGGGAAGGGGCAGACAGAGAGGGAGAGAGCAAGAATATGAAGCAGGCTCCACACTCAGCACAGACCCCCATGTGGGCCTCAAACTCATGAACGGTGAGATCATGACCTGAGCCAAAATCAAGAGTCAGGTTGCTCAACTGACTGAGCAAGGTGCCCCTAAAAAGTGACTAATTTGTTTTTAAAAGGTAGCAAATAAGAGGAAGATAATCATAGCAGTATACACACACACACGGACAGTGTAACTAATGATAAATTCTGAACCATCAAAGAGGCAGTGGTTTCCCAAAACTCCAAGTAGATGGGGAAATGGAGGAGGGCCTGAAGACAGTGCTTAGTGTACAGAGGCACCCGGAGCTAAATCCAGCATTGGAGGAAGCTCTGAAGCATTGGAAGATGAGGCAGAGGACATCAATAGAGAAAAACAGAAATAGAAAGATAAGAATGTTTTGAAAAATTCTAATATGAAATGTGGAGGAACAAATGGCAGGAAACTGAAAAGGAATTAACAGGAAGGCAGAGCAGAAGCAGGATAGTGTTGCATTATTGCAGGTGAGAGAAAAAGTGCTTCAAGAAGGGAATGATCAACCATGTCCAACAGTGCTGAAAGATGAAAAGTAAAAAGTATCAACTGGATTTAACAACTGCATGTCATTCATGTCCTGGGCAAGAGAAATGATCCTGTCTGAGGTTTCTGATATATTTTTGGACGTTGAATTAATGAAAAAATAGGCCTTAGGCAGAAGGTAGGTCTTAATCCCTCCAGTGTTATAGCCCAGTTCTTCTGAGAAGTGTATTCTTCAAAACATATTTCTCTGAAAGTGGATTGCATCAAAATGATCATAATTTCCCATATGTAACTAATTATTCATGATTTCCTTTGATGACCCATTAACGTTTCTTTATTAGATGTCTCATCCTGACAAGTTATTTATCTGTCTGAAGTTTAGTTTCCTCTTTTGCCAAGTAGGGAAAATTATACCTAAAGTATATAAATTTTGTCAAGTTTAAGGTTAATGTCCAACCACTGACTGGCATAAAGCAGGTACCAATAAACGGCTAGGATTCACAATATTTTCCAGTAGGACTTCCTTATCTCACTCTTATGTTCCATTCCCGTTCCCTAAACCATCAGGAAAAACCGAGTCTGAGGATTTCTCCTTCAACATCACACACTTACCCATGGGGTTACACAACCAATTCCACGTAGCATCAGTGTTTGACTACAAAGTAGTCTGTTGGGTGTCATAGAGTTTCAAAAATAATCAATGTTCAATAAGATACCTTAGAAATAAAATGAAGCAAGTAGCTAACTTCTCCAAAAAGGCTAACAGATCCCTTAAAACAAACTGCAACTCCACAAATCTCATGAAATTCCATTTCCTGAGATTAACATTCAAGAGATGCTTGGTACGCTGTAAATATTGTTTAGAATATTACAGTTATTTTAGCTTATTCTTTTTTAGAATAAATCACATTTACAGAAGCACATTTATAGAAGGCTGGATGAAGACAATGCCATGTGTAATAAATAGAATTGTTTTTGCCCTCAACAATGAACGCTTATTAAACACCCACTAGGTACTGGAGCTAATGGAAATGACAATGAATTAATACATTTCTTCTCCAAAAGAAATCTTTCAATGACTTAATTTTTTTCTAGTATTTGGGGTAGGCAAGGAAAACTGAGTGTAGGACATTAAAAGTCAGTTATCAAATGTAATTTTTGCAATATTTTTAGATTATATGAACACATACATGCACATCCTGCATGCACATATATATACACACACTAATGAAAGAAAAGCATCTGAAATTAGGCAACCTTCTATTATTCTAAATGTGCTCCCTGTTTGAGACCTGGTTTGCCAACCTGAAGCAAATTTTTACAGCCCAGCTATTAACTCCCAACAATACGAAGCTGCAATGGAAACACCTGGAGGATAAAGAGTGGGCAAAACTCTTTATAGTATTGCACCATACCAATAACGGTGCAGCAATGAGACACATTTGTCCAGATTGCCATGTCATAATAAGGTGATGTGAAATGGTGGCCCTCACTGACTTCTGGCACCAACCTGGAATTCTGGTTTAAATTTTTCCCTTTTATTAAAGCCTTTCAATTTTTTTTTCTTTATAAAGTCTCTTTCTTCCTTTTTTGTTCCTTTGTTTCCTCCCAGGTAAAATTCTTAGGTCAGATTGCTTCTTTAAGGCTGCACCTTCTCCTCCCTCCCCTTCCTTAGAAATGATGGCAGCATTTTAGAACCAAAACCCATTAGTAAAGACTACTAAAGTGATCCAAAATGAAAATGCCAGAACTGTGACCCTTGGGAATTTGCATAGCCCTTGCTGAGTAATGTGAGCACACATTTCCTAATGCAACTTACTAAGTTTTGATCGTTTTCAAGAATCTACCAATATTTTCCTTGAGCTAATGCTTAGGCTATAATACACTGCCACCTAAATTTATGCTTAAGTCAGCTGCTTGCTATCTTATAATTAGGTGGGTTAGAATTTCTCTATCCAATATACATGCTTAAGACTTAAAGTAAATTATTTTATAGTACAATGCAATATTGTTAAAAAATAGTTAAAAAATAAAATATCCCATTTAACCTATATATTTCAAACAGGCACAAATAGGTAACTATAAAATTGTTTTTGAAATCACAAAGAAATTGAATAACATGTAACTATATTTTAAATTCAGGTATAACTTTATACAGTAAAAGTGCACAGACATTAAATGTTACAGTTTGATAAATGGTGTACCACAGGTCTATTATAATAAGAATATCCCAGAAAATTCCCACCTACTCCTTTCTACTCAGTTCCCCCCCAAGCTTCTTCCCCATCAGAAGGAACCATGTTCTTTTTCTTTTTTCTTAGAGATTTTTTTTTAATTCCAGTATAGTTAACAGTGTTATATTAGTTTCAGATGTACAATATAGTGATTCAACAATTCTATACATTAGTGCTTACCAGAAGTGTACTTCTCAACACCCTTCACCTGCTTCACCCATCCCCTCACCCACCACCCCTCTGATAACCATCCCTTTGTTCTCTATAGTTAGGAATCTGTTCCTTGTTTTCTCTTTTTCTTTGTTTTGCTTCTTAAATTCCACTTATGAGTAAAGCCATATGGTATTTGTCTTTCTCTAATTTATGTCATTTATTTCACTTACCATTATACTCTCTAGCTGCATCCACACACTCCTATGTACATATATCCCTTTGAATTACTGTTTTGTAGTTTTAGGGTAAAAAAATACTCAGTAGAGTGATTCCTGGATCATAGGGTATTTCTATTTTTAGCTTTATTATACTAAATGTTGTTCCAAATGGCAAGAGTTCATTCTTTTTTATGGCTGAAGAGTATTTTATTATACACACATACACACACCACATCTTTATTCAGTTGTCTATTGATAGACAGTTGGGCTGCTTCCATAATTTGGCTATTATAAATAATGCTGCCAAAAACTCTGAAGTGCATGTATCCTTTTGAATTAGTGTTATTAGTGTTTTAATTTTATTTTTTATTTTAGAGACAGAGTACAAGCAAAGGAGAAGGGCAGAGGGAGAAAAAAAGAGAATCCCAAGCAAGCTCCACGCTAAGCTCCAACACTGGGCTTGATGTGATGACCCTGCAATCATAACCCGAACACTCAACCTACTAAGCCACCCAGATGAACAACATGTGTTACTTCTTGTGTTTTTGATTTTAGCCATTTTGACAAGTGAGAAGTGATATCTCATTGTAGGTTTGATTTGTATTTTCCTGCAGTGATGCTGAGCATCTTTTCATGTGTCCGTTGATCATCTATATGTCTTTCTTTGACATATGTCTTTCTATATGTCTTTGAAAAAAATGTTCATTTGTAATTTGACTATTTGTTTGTTAGGGTGTTTAGTTTATTATTTTTGTATTGTAGATACTGAACTTTTATCAGATATGTCATTTGCAAACACCTTCTCTCATTCCATATTTTGTCTTTTAGTTTTGTTGATGGTCTCCTTCAATGTGCAGAAGCTTTTCATGTTGATGTAGTCCCAATAGTTTATTTTTGCTTTTATTTCCCTTGCCTGAGACATATCTAAAAAAATGTTGCTTTGACCAACATTGGAGAAAACACTGTCTCTGCTCTCTTCTAGTATTTTTATCATTTCAGGTCTCACATTTAGGTCCTTAATCCATTTGGAGTTTATTTTGGTTCATGGTGTCAAGATTTTCAATCTTCAGGTGTCTTTATGTCTGAAATGAGTCTCTTGTAGGCAGCATAGAAATGAGTCTTGGTTGTTGTTATTTTTAATCCACTCTCTCACCCTATGTCTTCTGATTAGAGCATTTAGTCCATTTACTTTCAAAGTAACTATTGACAGATATGTATTTATTGCTATTTTGTTACTCTTAAGTGATTGTTTTTGTAGTTTTCTCTGATCCTTTTCTCTCTTGCTCTTTCATGGTTTGCTAGCTTTCTTTAGTGATATACTTGACTTTCTTTCCCTTTATTCTTTGCACATCCACCACTGGGTTTTGATTTGTGGTTACCATTAGGTTTGCATCTAACATCTTCTCCATTTAGCAGTCTATATGAAGTTGATGGTCGTTTAAATTTGAACCCATTCTTTACTCCTCTCCCTTCCCCACCCATGTGTTAGGTATATAGTGTCACATTTTATATTCTTTTTTGCACTGATGTGTTATTTAGTTGTATCCATGGGATGAGACCTATTGTTAAATAGGTCTATATTGTCTCTTATTCTAAGAGTAGCCCTATCCCTAATCTATAAACATGCAGTAATCTACATTGAATGTCCATGGCATTTAGTAAGGCTCCTGATGGTTCCAGACGCTATTTTTTTCAGAAATGTGTCACCCCCACAATCTATATTTACTTTCACAGCTCCCCAGCTTTCCCTGTGCAAACATAGCTTAATCTTCGGTGAAAAACTTAAAACTGAATTTTGGCAGATTTATTTCTTTGCATAGTTTTTTTTTTTCTCTTTCTCTCTCTCTCTTTGGTCCTTGGTTCTACAAATTTTGATCCATTTGCAAACCTTGAACTCCAACGTCTGTCTCCTAAACTCATCATAGACATTAAGCTCCATCTTTCTGCTTTGTAATCTGGAAACAGGCCCCAAGAAAAAGTAATTGTGATTATGGGGTTCAATTTGCATCTCCTTTCTCTCAGAGATCACAGTCCTGTGTTGTCTCTTGCTGAGTGACAAAACAGTTGTTTCATTTATTGTGCCAAGGTTGATCACTGTTTATAATGCATGGGCTAGCCCAGTGCCAGATACCCTATCATGCTACAGGTAGGAGTCCCCCAAGATCTGTTATATATGAAAGTTAATATGTATTGCTGGGGCACCTGGGTGGCTCAGTCGGTTAAGCGTCCGACTTCGGCTCAGGTCATGATCTCACAGTTCGTGGGTTCAAGCCCCGCGCTGGGCTCTGTGCTCACAGCTCAGAGCCTGGAGCCTGTTTCAGATTCTGTGTCTCCCTCTCCCACTCATGCTCTGTCTCTGTCTCAAAAATAAACTATTAAAAAAAAGAAAGTTAATATGTATTGTTAACACAAAACATAGATGCTAGCCAGTAAAAGGTCAAGACTTAAATAAGGACTTCAAAATTTTTAATAAAAGTCTCATTTAAAAATCCTTACTTCTTAACAACAGAACTCCCCTATGACTCAGCAATAGCACTGCTAGGAATTTATCTAAGGGATACAAGAGTACTGATGCATAGGAACACATGTTCATAGCAGCACTTTCAACAACAGCCAAATCATGGAAAGAGCCTAAATGTCCATCAACTAACGAATGGATCAAGAAGATGTGGCTTATCTATACAATGGAATACTACATGGCAATGAGAAAGAATGAAATCTGGGCATTTGTAGCAATGTGGATAGAACTTGAGGGTGTTATGCTGAGTGAAGTAAGTCAGGCAGAGAAAGATAGATACCCTATGCTTCCACCTACAGGAGGATTAGGAGAAACTTAATGGAGGACCATGGGGGAGGAGAAGGGGAAAAATAGCTGGGGAGAGGGAAGGAGGCAAACCATGAGAGATTCTTGAATATGGAGAACAAACTGAGGGCTGCTTGTGGGGGTAGAGGGGAAGTGAGGTAATGGGCATGGAGGAGGGCACTTGTTGCGATGTGCACTGGGTGTTATATGGAATCTAACTTGACAATAAACTATGAAAGAAAAAAATAAATCAAAAAAGGCAAAACAAAAAAGAATGTTTTCAATTTTAAATGGTTGGAAAAAATTTAAAGAAGAATGATGTTTTGTGAAACATGGAAATTATATGAAATTCAGTTTCAGGGTCTATAAATAAAGTTTTATTGGCACACACAGAAATAAAAATCCTTACTTCTATAAGAGTAAATTCCCTGTTTTCATCAATCTCAATGCATAGCAAGCTCTTTTTGCATTCAATCTTTCAACTATGTGAATTTTCAAATATAAGGTAAGCAATTTTTAAGAAGCCATTAGCACTTGAGAAGAGTCAAAATGTTGTATGTGTATGCACGCTAAAGAAGCATACAAAATGTGACTTTTGGAAATCAGACCTCAACTGACCTATATATGACATATGATTTTACTTCTTGTCTTCCTTCAGAATGAGAGCATTACATGTATGAAAAAAATGTGTGTAAATATCTATTCAAAGTTAAAGGTGAATTTTCTGGATTCTTAACCCCGTATAGCTTAAACTAGATATATGCCAAATTTTCTTTCACTGAGTTCAAGCTGTTTCACATTCTGCTCTTGTGTATACTCACCCCTAATCCTTACCACTCTTTCTCCCTTTATCACATACATGTGTGTGTGCACACGCGCACATGCACGCACACACACACACACAAGGCCCTGTGAGAGCAGAAACATCAATGCTGTTGCCAAGGATATAGAACGGCAATGAGCATAACACTATTTAAAATTAGTGTCACATCCATTATCATTTTTTTCACTATTTCCTCATGGTTTAGATATATATGAGACAATATATAGATATTAAAGCTGAGAAGATAAACCAGTTTTACTAATTTAAATTTAAGCCCATAAAAATAGGATGATATAAAGATACAACTATGAAGTCTCCATGTATAGAAATGTATTTTTGGGGGCGCCTGGGTGGCTCAGTCAGTTAAGTGTCCGACTTCGGCTCAGGTCATGATCTCACAGTTCGTGGGTTTGAGTCCCACGTCAGGCTCTGTGCTGACAGCCAGCTCAGAGCGTGGAGCCTGTCTTCAGATTCTGTGTCCCCCTTTCTCTCTGACCCTCCCCTGCTCACACTGTCTCTCTCTCTCTCAAAAATAAATAAAACATGAAAAAATTAAAAAAAAAAAAAAGAAATGTATTTTTGTTGTTACATGACAAATTCCTCTCCTCTACCCACAAACATTGGTAGTGGTAGCTGGTCCGGGTGGAGACGGATGTAGGGAGCAAGAGTGGATACAGAGGGCATATAAAACTTCCTGGAGAGAGGACACAAATATAAACCTGAAATCACGTTAGAAGGGAAAACAGCCAAAATTCAGAAACTCCTTTACTAACAAACTTTTGAAAGAAGAAAATAATAGGCTAAAAGCTGAGCAGAAGCAAAAGAGCGGGAGAGCAGTGTACAAGAAAAAGAGATCAGGAACAAGGAATTCCTTCGTCTAGTTTAAAGTCAAAATGGCCCCTGGGGGAGTAGACCTTTAAGTGTAAAATAGTGAACCAAATATATCTTCATGGATGAAGAAAAGGACATAATGTAAGGGTCTCCTTATCTTTCACATGCAGTTAGCTCTACTGAAAAGCTGACCACCCCACTTTGAATTGCTAGACTAACTCTTCCGTTTCCTGCCTCAGCGCCCAGTCCCTATTTGAGGTGGTGGCCACATTACCCTACTCCAGTCCCCGTTCGGGCCCTGGTGCCACACGGTGCTTTTTTATGCTGCCCCAGGAAGGTAAACAAGTACAAGGCAGTTAATACACATTACAAAAATATACTGGGTAAAGTCAATTATATCCCAATTAAAAGACAAATAAAATTTTTAAAAATTTAAAAAACAAAAAAGATTGAGGAGGGAAGGGATTAAAAACAAGAGGCTAAGAAAATTTAAATAATCTTTATACTCACAGAACAAGGATGTGGCAGAGGAAGAGTTTAGAGCAAGGTCTTGCTCTTGTTCAAGGCATTCTTTCCACCATGACTTACTCTCTTCTCTCTTCTGAATATTTTGGAAGGCGAGTAGGATCTGTGTGGGTGACCCTTTACGAAACCAAAGATGAGCTTATATTTATATAAACTGTAGTAAATGACATGAGACTATGTCTCATTTGTTATTTTGTAATAGCCTTTACTCAAAAATAGCGAGATTAGATGAAATATGAAGATTAACAGCCTTTACTTAAAAATGGTAGAATCAAATGAAATTGAAGATTATATCATATCATGTCATATCTAGTACCTTACCTAGTATCTGGTTCCTCTTCAACAAGTATTCAAAATTCTATAACTCTTGTAAAGTTATTTGCTAATAAAATACCGCCATAAATTGACCCCTCTTAGAACCCATAGAAAGTTGAGATTCCATTATTTAAATATAAAAAAAGACCTTGAAAGAAATACAAAAGCATCAGAATCCAGAAGGATACTGTTTATTACTGCAAAGGCAGTAAGTATTGTCTTCGAGGTACTGTTGACCTGGTTTTGCACTGAGGGGCCAGAATCTTCAGGATATTCACCTAGAGTGGATCCAGGGCTGATGTTAGCCAGTATGTACTGCTATGGCAGTACTGATTGCTAAAATATTTAAATACTTTCATACTGATTGATAAATAGCTGCAACAAGTAGTTACATGAATTAATAATATAAATTCCAGCATATATGGTTTATCTTAGAAATCCAACACATACTGCAATTCCAGGACATTTTTTCCTAGACCAGACACTGCACAGAGTGGAAAGTCTGCTCCAAAATTCTACCATTTACTACAAATTTGAGGGAGTTGTATCATGGTAAACATATTTTAGGGTGGATATTTTGTATTCTTTTCTAAAATGATCAGGTCGGTACAGCTACAAGAGGAGAGAGAGGGAAGGTTCTGGAGAAAACAAAGTACATTCCACTCATAGATCCTAGAGATAGAAGGTACTACATGCCATGGAGGGCCACATGGGAAAGCACCAGAGTGGTCAGGAGACAGAAAATAGGAGTAAGGGGAGGGTTTAGACCAGAGCCTTTATTAGAGCTTCTTTCAGAAAGGCTAAACAGTTTAGGATTGGCTAGTCTGAGTAATCTCTTTAGTGGACTTTGGGTGATAGAGGTGGTCCCTAGCTGCCTGACACCTGAGCCTGGAAGGAGTAAAGCAGAGAGACAGTGCCTCTTGGGGTGCCCAAGCCAGAGAGAGGAAGTGGCTCCCTATTGGTTACTTTGCATACAAAGACATACACCTGGCTGGGTCCTTGGCTATCTCTAAGAATGAGCTAGTCCTGGGAGAAGCAGGCTCTCTTCAGTCAAAAAGGTATTTTTACAGTAGCAAAACATTATAATATACAAAAATATTTTTAAAAATATTTACAATACAGTGGAGAGAAGGCTATGCAGCTAAACTGAGGAGAACCTATATCATGACTCTCTACAAGAAATGGGTGCCCACATCTTTCTAATAAGAATGGACCATACTCAGAGAGTGAATGCGGAGTCTTCTGGGGCTATTGTCAAATACAGGTGCTATAGTAGGCTCTCTAGTGAAATTTTTAAAGACATTTGCATTTTGGCAAGTTATTTCCTAGTGGATAGTACCTTCCTTGTGAGTTGTGGATGATCAAATGGGGGATTATCTAAAATCCACCCAAAACACATTTAATAGTTGGAGGAACACATATCATAGGGAATGGCAATGAAGCCCTAGATGTCACACTCTCACTGATTTATCTCATTACACCACACCCCCTCCCTACCATGCCTGGCAGCTTCCTTTCTTCTGGGAGCATTCCAAGCCTAATGTCTCCTGGCAAAATGAGCCCAGCACTCTGGCCATCAGCAAATGCAGTTTGTACTCTACCCTCTTATCTTCTTTTTACCTTCTTTTTTTGTCTTAATAACTTGACGTCTATCAGTAGCCACCTCACCTACTGGCACTAGCTTCCTCTTGATTCACCCACAGGATCTATAGATGTTTCATGCTCTTCAGTGAAAGAAGAAAGAACCCCATGTTTCTGGCTCTGAAAACCCAGTATTAACCAATCTCCAGCCATTTCTTGATCTTGCACCCTTCTCTCTTTCCCTCTGGCTCATGTTGTTTGGACACTGGTTATTTGACAAGCCAAGAGGGAGAGGAAGGAGAATGAAATATGAGGGGTGAAGATCTAAAGAGCAATGTGAGGAGTGAATGGTACGATGGGGAGAGAGCCTCCATGTGTCCAAGAGAATGACCAGTCTCCACATGACTAGACAATTGAATGGGGAAATTACTGGAAGAGATTGAAGCATGACTCTGACAGGGACATCATTTAGCAAGGAATGATATGAACAAAGGATCAAATCACCAATTAGAACTCCAAGATTACTTCTGGTCTGTTTACTCTGTCTGACTGCTGCCTCTCTAACCTCCATGTTCTCGGTCATGTATCTATCCTTTGGCAACAATTAGAGGAATATTTTCAACTCCACTGATGGAAGCAATTCCATTCTAATAAGAAATCATGTTGAGAATCTATTTGGTGAGCCACAGTGTTCTTGAAACTTGTTGAAGACACTTTTGTCTTCTATCCAATAGCTATTTCTAGTACTTTCTTCTTTAATGTTAAAGCCCTCAAGCTCTGACGATGCTAGAATCTTAACATACCCAATTTTCTATTTTTTCCTGGAAGCTACAACAGACCCCAAAGGAAGTGTACTGCAGGAAGCCTAGAAATATTTTTCTCCACCATAAAAGCTATCTGCCAAGATAAAACCTTCAACACTCTCTTGCACCCCCAACCTTCAACCTTTCTTCCATTTAGCCTGAGGACTGAGGCTTGGAACTGCTGTCACTGTCTTCTAACCAAAAAGGCAGACCACTGATGAACTAAGAATGCCAAAGAAGACAAAGGAGTCCTTTATACTGAGCTGCTAAACCAATCAGGAAAAGCTACCTACAGACCTCTTGTTATCTGCCATGATGAATTTTCTTTATCTTCAATACAAATCTTGTTATTTATAGAAGAAGATATTAAAATTTAAAATAATGTCCCTTGAAGGAACCCCACACTAACCTGTGGCAAAGCAAAGCATCTTATTTCCATTCATTCTCAGATACTAGCTTCTCTGAATAGACCATCAATAGGAGATAACAATTACTCCAAATGAGCTGCGGAATTTGAAAATATCATGGAAATCCAGAGAGAAAGAGATTAGACATACCTTCTCTGCTACCTCACCCACATTCTTTTCTACCTTATTGCTCCTAGGAAGCCATCCAGCTCATTTTTCAAGCTTTCTCGAGACAGAACTCATTAGCTCATGAAACAGCTCAACTCTCCCTTCCCCATCTTAATATTATTGGGGCAGCTCATTAGAAAGAAGAATTTCATGATGTTGATTCTTTCATTAAGGCACATCTGTAAAATGCACTGGTCTACAATGAAATCACTTGAGACTTAGGGAAGATAACATATTGAATAATTTCATATTTTTCTTGTACTTTTATAAATCACTAACACATTTTAATTGATTTAAAGAAAGTCAACATTAACATTATATTGTAAATAACACAACTAACATATTAAATGTTATCAGTAAAGCAGACTTGTTGCACTCGTTAAAAGCAAAAACAAATGAAGATCAGCCTTGAAAATTCCCTGAGCAGATAAAACCAGTTTAGTCATACAAAGCTTAATTTAGCTTATTTTGCAAGACTAAATTGACCTCAGTCATTTCTTGCTTGGGCTTCTGGAAATCATAAGCAAAACTTCAACTGTTTTTACTTTAAACTTAATCATCCCAAGGTTAATATGAGGTAACCACTAACCAATTGTCTACCAAAATGTTACCATTTTCTCATCTGAGAAAATTCCAATATTAAAAACAAATCACTGTGAAAAATGAACGGTCACTGCTTCCTCCCTATATAAGTTGCTTTATAACAATATACTCCTGGAGCCTCCTTCTGTGTTTTGGTTTGAGTGCTCCTAGTTTACAAACAATCTTTTTGATATGTGCACAATAAACTTTTACTAAAGACTACTTTGATGATTCATTGGTTTTACTTATGTTATGTCTGAGCTCTTGACATTTTAAAGCATCAGAAGTGGGAAAGACCTCAAATGTGTCTGTCTAAAGTTGGTGAGTTGCTGGTACCCACAAAACCCAGTGAGTTCACTGCTTTCTCCTTGGAGTTTGAGAGTAAATAATCTCTCCTGGACCTGAGCCACTGTCTTTGCATTTTGAACTCTCCACCTTTATTGTGCATACCTATATTTTTTTTGGTAAGATTTCTTTGCAAGTCACCCTATGAAGTTTAAAAATGGACAAGACATGTAATTCCCTGTGTTTTGGAACAATTGTTGGGAAAAAAAGCCCTTTCTAGTTAAGACATCTTAGGGAATCTAAAGACAAAGATAGCCTGTGGACTTGGTCTACGGACCATGATCTTGTGCCTTTTTAGAACATGGGTGAACTTTTGGAATTGTAGCAGCCACTTTGGGGAACATTTATCTTAGGTAACTGCACCTGAAGAGGCACCCTTAGAAAAGAGGATTCCAATCCTCTTAAAGACAATGAAATTCATTCTTTGAGTAGAATGCAGAAGCTTCTAAAACATGAAATGACTCAAAACATCTCTAAGAGGATCCTTTCAGCACTCAAATGAAAAAGTATCCAGGAAAACTATTTGGCCATCTGAGCAGGTAAACTTAACTCAGTTCATCTGCTGGAATCACAGTGTAGATAAAACTATTATTTTGAATTTTATATGTGAGACATGGCTTTTTTTTCAGTTTCTATTTAAATTCCAGTTAGTTAACAGACAATGTAATATTAGTTTCAGGTATACAATCTAGTTAATTTCACACTTTCGTACAACACCCAGCAATCATCACAAGTGTACTCCTTAATCCCCATTACCTATTTAACCCCCCCCCACACACACACACACACTTGTAATCAATGGTTTGTTCGTTCCCTATAAATAACAGCCTATTTCATGATTTGTCTCTCTCTTTTCCTGTGGTTCGTTTTGTTTAAATCCTACTTGACTGAAGTCATATGGTATTTGTCTTTCTTTAACTGACCTGTTTCACTTATAATAATACTCTGTAGCTCCAACTTAATCATTGCAAATAGCAAGATTTCATTCTTTTTATGGTTGGATAATATCCCATTGTATATATATACCACATCTTCTTTATTGATCAGTTGATGGACACTTCAGCTGTTTCCATAATTTGGCTATTATTTATAATGCTACTATAAACATCATCAGGGTGCATGTATCCCTTTGAATTAGTATTTTTGTATTCTTTGGGAATATACCTAGTAGTTCAATTAATGATCTTAGGGTCATTCTATTTTTAACTTTTTAAAGAAATTCCATACTGTTTTCCAGTGTGGTTGCACCAGTTTGCATTCCCACCAATAGGGTAAAAGGGTTTCTCTTATCCCACATCCTCAACAATACCTGTTGTTTCTTGTATTGTTGATTTAGCCATTCTGGCTGGTGTGACATGATATCTCATTGTTGTTCTGATTTTCATTGCCCTGATGATCAGTGATGATGAGGATCTTTTCATTTACCTGCTGGTCATCTGTATGTCTTCTTTGGGAAAAAGTCTATTCATGTCTTCTGCCCATTTAATTGGATTATTCATTTTTGGAGTGTTCACATTTTATAAGTTCTTTATACATTCTGTATACTAGCCCTTTATCAGATATGTCATATGCAAATATCTACTCTCATTCCATAGTTTGTCGTTTAGCTTTGTTGAATGTTTCACTGTGCAGAAACTCTTTATTTTGATGAAGTCCCAATAGTTTATTTTTGCTTTTGTGTTGCCCTTGTCTCAGAAGACATATCTAGAAGCTGCCATGGCCGATGTCAAAGAGGTCAAGCCTGTGTTCTCCTCTAGGACTTTTACGATTTCAGGTCTCACATTTAGGTCTTTAATCCATTTTGAATTTATGTTTGTGTATGGGGTAAGAAAGTGTTCCAGCTTTCACTCTTTTGAATATTTCCCCAACATCATTTGTTAAAGAGACTGCCCTTTACTCACTGGATATTCTTTTCTGCTTTGTCAAAGATTAATTGATCAAATACTTATATCTTATTTTTTCTTTTTTTTTTTTTAAATATTTTTATTTATTTCTAGGGGAGAGAGAGAGAAACAGCATGAGGAGGGGAGGGTTACAGAGAGAGGGAGATACAGACTCTGAAATAGGCTTCAGGCTCTGAGCTGGCAGTCAGCACAGAGCTCGACACGGGGCTCGAACCCACGAACCACGAGATCATGACCTAAGCGAAAGTCGGACACTTAACCAACTAAGCCACCCAGGCACCCCCAAATACTTACATCTTAATGAAAAGTATTACTTGAAAGAAGGTTTATACACAGGGTAGTTTCAATAAATTAACTATAGAGCTATTCCTACATGTTTCTACACATTAAGTTTATAAATACTTTTAATGAAAAAAAGATGTTAGTTGAAAGAAGGTTTATACACAGTGTAGTTGCAGTGATGGCTAAACAAAAAAATTTTTTTAAGCTGTAAAATGTCTTTCTAGGTCTGTCTGTATGTTTATGTATGTCTATTTATGTATATTATAGGTATGGTATTTTCTCTACCTATGGATGACACTGTCAAATTAGTTTGTAAAGAATTCTGTATATTTGGCGTTGAGACAATTAAGCATTTACATAAATCAAGTATACTCTCAGAAATATAAGAACTGATGCAAATTATTTTCACATTCACATGATCTGAGATAATCTGGATAAGTAAAAACTAATCTAAGTTTGTTTAACAAAAACAGATCTGTCTTCAAAATTAGTCAAAAAGAAAAATAACTTAAGATGATGGCTAGCTATTTGAGGTCTAATCCAAGTAAAAATGTTAAAAGCAGGTAATTGAAATAAATAAGTGTATATTAACTTTAAATAATTTATATTCACTGAATATCTACATCATTTCTAAGTCAGATAAACATTAAATGCTAAATATAAGTTTCTGTTTATTTTTGTTTTTTTTTTATTGTAGAGAGACAAATAGTATTTGGGTCTATTAATAAACATGTTTTGTACTATACTGAAAATTTTTCTAAAAGAATATATGTCTAGAAATTATAAAATATATTTATAAATTTTTAATTTACTGCAGGATGATAATGTACAGATAGTTGACAATTGTAAACTTCCTAGTTGTCAAAGATTAACAGTAGTTAAAATTTGTAATATGTAAAAATCAACATTACTACAAATAATAATGGTGAAAGAAAATGACCGTATATGAAAAAACAGGTAGGAAAAATAGAATGTGTTTGGATAAGGAAAGATATAAAAGACATGTGTTTTTAAGTTTGGAGTTTTTTTTTTTTATTTGATTTGCTTCTGGTAGAGGAAAAAAGAAAGCAATTTGTCCTAAAGTAAAATGATTGCTCCAAATAAGAAAGGAAAATGATGGGACAAAACCTACATGGATATAAAAGCTGTACAAAATTTGTTGGAAAGGAATGTTGAGAAAGGAATTTTATGTGTAGTCAACCTAAGATTGGAATTGATTTATGTTAAAAAAAAAAAAAAGAATTTTAATATCAAAAGTACACTGGTATAAAATTAAAATTTGATTTTCTCTGTGTTAAAAGAATAGGTTTTTTTAGATTACTGGTCCACTGTTAAGAGACTGAAAACAAATATTTTATCTTTACCTTTAATGTAATCACCTAGAAAACCAAGATTCTGTGTCTTAAGATAATTTCCTGTGTTTCATGTTGTCTTTATTAAGTCTGATTACTTAGAAAAATAACTAAGTCTTCTCTACTAAACAGGTTAAGGTTTTGTTTTTCTTTTTGTCAAATATATACTTTCCATATTTGTCTTTGAAATCTTTTAATTGTCTTTGGTTGAATGGATAAGTAAGTATTGTTTGATACAGGCCTATGATCAAATTAGATCAAATGTTTTATTTTATTTTTTAATGTTTATTTTTGAGGGAGAGAGAGACAGTGTGAACAGGGGTGAGGCAGCGAGAGAGAGGGAGACACAGAATCTGAAGGAGGCTCCAGGCTCCGAGCCGGCACCACAGAGCCCAAAGTAGGACTCAAACTCACAGACCACGAGATCATGACCTGAGCCCAAGGCAGACCCTGAACCATATGAGCTACCCAGGTGCCCCTCATCAAATGTTTTAAATCATTTGACATTTTAAACAAATTTACCCAAATTAAATTCTGAATAAAGTAAAACATAAATGCTAATTTACTTAGGCTTTCTTAATATGTTAATTGCATGAAAAATATTGTCAAATAAAAAGTAAAGTTTAACTTTTTAGATCATATTTATATGACATATATCAGCAAAATAATTCAGAAGTTATACAAAATTCCTAAAAATCTGATATATTCTGGTATCATGTTGTCAGTCATAATTTTACAATATTCCTAATACAAATAATCAAATTTACTTGTCAATTGCGTGTTTGTGTGTGTGGTGAGAGAAGAGAGAGAGAGAGGGAGACAGAACTATGATACCTCTAACCATGGTTTATTTTTAAGTCTTTGGTCATTTACAAACAGTCATTATTTTATTTTGGTACTTTTACAAAAGTATTACTGCAAAAAGTGCTTCATTTTCAGAGATTCATGGAGAAGACTTTGACAAATTCTCTAAAATGCAGGTTTCTGATATCTTTAAGATCATGACACTAAATTGGTAAGAATTTCTAAAACTCTAACAGAAATCTGATTAATAAAGCTAACCCAAAATGAAGCAAAACAAGAAGTAATTACATAACACTGAATGGACTGATGAAGATAATTATAATCTTTATGACTTCATTTAAAACATTGCTGGTTCTTTTAATGCTTTATTCTTCACACTTAAAGGGCCTCCTTTTCTCTTCTTTTTTAAGCTATCTATAACATAAAGCAATTTGGTAAGGTGTATCTTTGCATCCAAGTTGAAATATTTTTTCTCCTTACCTGATCCCTCCAGAATTCAGAAACTCTTACTAAATATTCTTATATTTTATGACAATATATGTATTTGCATAAGTTCAATATGAATCTGATCTCCCTGTAACAGGACACAATTCAACAAGTCCTTGGCTTGACATCCTAACCTTGAGAGACTTATGAAAGTCCTATTTGAGATTCCTTAAGAAAAGTTGCAGCAAAGTAGATTTTAAAAAGCCTATGAGATCAATCACTATGCTTGCTGCACTAATGTAAATAATCAGACCAAGTTTACTGAAAATAGACTTCATTGGTAAGCAAATTAGTATTTCTATATTCTTTTTATAGAAATGGGAATGATTACGGAGAAAAAAACTATAAGTAATACATCTTAGTGGATATCAGATTCTTACTATGTTAACTGTCTCTGAGGTTTTGTTATTACCTCTAAACTAGATCAAATCCTGAATTCTTCTATTTTCTTCTAATACTTGGCTAGAATTCTCCAAACTAACGTTTCCAATTTTCTCCCACTCTTTTGACTTAGAATCACTATAAAACTAAAATTGCCCTTTTCCCAAAGCCATAAAAGTTAAAGCTGGAGAACCTGAGATAAACCAAAGAGAAATCACCACAATAGCTCATGTATGAACAATCTTCTTGCTTGTCGCTATGTGGCTGCTCAGAAAGTTCACCAGAGACATTCAAACTGCAAATCAGGAATGTCTGTCAGACTGCCACCGCCTGCCCTTAGTCCATGGTAAGATCCTGTGAACCCAATGCCTAAAAGCCTTCTCAGCTGGCTTTTTCCCCAGGCTTAGAAACTGAATTTATAATTTGCTTGAACTATTAACATTTGTTTTTCTTTCATTTCCATAGAAACACCTCTAATTAAATTACCTGTTGTTCACATCATATGGAGCTCACTTGCAACATTACCTCTCAAAATAAAACCTCCTCATATACAACCATGTCTCATAATCATGAGAATATGTGATTGCTAGTACATCATGATGTGCATATGTAAATAACTTCAAAAAGTTATAACCCATTTGAGTTATTTAATTGGATAATCTTGGTTCCTGGTAATCTCTGTTCCATGGGATTGTCAATCCTTGGTTATTGTTCTTGGTATAGTTACTATATTAACCTTTCTACTGCATTGTATACTCTTGAGGGTTTTAAATGCCTTTGATAGCCACTCACATGCTAAATGGTATCCATCAGGATCCGACAACTGGATAAAATCAGTAATAACCACATAAATGATGAAGATGGTGACTACATGGCTCTCTAGCCTAAAGACTCAACTAATGGAAAGAGCAAATATGTCATTCTTCAGCCTGATTAATTACACGAGTGGTTATAAATGAGAAGAAGGCTATACTGGTTGGTCATACTCTCAGTCTGCTGAGAGAAAAACCAGAATGGGGTGGGGGTGGATTGCTAAAATAAAAAACAAATGAAAACTCTGAAAACTCCTTGAGTGGACTAAACCAGTAAAATCATATAAACAAAGCTTAATCTAGATTAATTTGCAAGTCTACCTTGACCTGGGTCGTTTCTTGATTATGCCTCTAAAATCATAAGCCAAACTTAAATTGCTTCCCCCAAGGTTAATATGAAATATCCACTGACCAACTATCATTTAAGAAATTCTAATGTAACTAATTTCTACATGTATACCAATATCTAATTTAACCAATCATTGGGATGAATAAACAATCACTGCTTTCTCACTGTATAAGCTGCTTTATAACAGTATATGCATAAGTCCCATTCCATATTTTGGTTTGAATGTTCCTAGTTCACAAAGTATCTTTTCAATGTATGCACAATAAACTTTTACTAATTACTACTACAGTGATTCATTGGTTTGGTTTTATTTTGGTTTTATTACGTCTGAACTTTTGACAATCTCAAATTATTAACAGTATATAAACAAAGAAGATAGAAAGTAAACAAAAATAATTTATAAAATGTAATAAAAATCACTACGAAGAAACCAAAGGATAGAATGATATAAAAACATCAAGAAAGAAAACTGCAGGGAAAAAAAATGACTACATATTTTAAAATGTATATAACTACTATAATATTAAACATAAATATTTGTGTAAGGTTTTTTTTTTCAGAACTTGGCTTTATCCAGCAATTTATGGTCTTATAAGATCCATGCATTTATTTATTTTTCAAATATTTTCCATTTTATTTTGAGCCTTAAAATGAACAGAAGTTCAAAATAAAATTCACTAAAGGAATTTCTTTGGTTATGTATTTTATTCTGATGTGTGCTCAAAAGGCCATTAAGATGTGTTAGATGATCGATGGGCTGATTTGGAATTTCTTGTGCGCCCATAGTGTCATAATGAGATATTGCATTATTCTAAGATTCCAAAAATTTTTAACAAAACTTAATAGAACTATTCCAGTGTTATTCCATCAAGTGTGAGATTGCAAAACTGCAGTATATCTTTAGGCCACAGACATGAACAATACTGTATGAAAATAGAAAACAAGCTCAAGAATTGTACAGTATAGTCATTGATCTTACAAAAGCATCTGTCCGCTGGAGCAAAGCTGAATCCTGCACACCCAAACAGCCTTACACTTATTTAGAGCTCTCTCAAGCTTCAAAGACACACATACCCCTCTCTTAAGTCAGGAATAAGATTGTGTCAGTCTACACTATAAAATTATCTCCAAACTACATATTGTGAATTATTTCTTTTGGCAAAGCAATAGACAAGATAACTTGTATTACATTTTTCTTTGATTCTTTCCATTTTATACAAAAACATCCAGTTGAATGGGGGGGGTTAAAAAGCAAACAACACATTCAAGGTCATGTATCATTAATGAAAGTTTATTTTCTCAAACAAGTTATACATGTGAAAATAGGCTTGGAATTCCACTAGTGTCCAGTTAAGTGCCACACAGTATATGAGGCCATCTGGTTTTCTTTATTTTTTTTAGGGCTAAAATATCAAAGCTAAAATTTGTCCCTAGTGTTCTCAAATTGCACAACACCAGTTACCAGGTTATGATTTAGTGTGTCTATAAACAGTTTATGTTTTATGATTTCACAGTTCACTTGAATAGAGACATACTGATTTGTCATGAATTGTGTTAAGTTAGCTTAGAATTTCCAGAAGTTAACCTCTGAATTTTCATTTTAACATGATAGATTTTATCATGATTTTCAGAATTTTCCTTAACCATTATTCCAAACAAAATTAACAAGCCCTGGAAAACATAAAGTGGAATGCGAGGTGCTATGTATTTTTTGTTTGTTTTGTTGACCATACTAGGAAAACAAAAAGGTTAATTTTGTGGCTAAGTACTACCCAAACCAACTTTAAAAAAATGTTACCTCCAGAAACATCGCTTTTCTCTGGTTGATATCCCTTTACACCTTAATCTAAAAGTCAAATGAGCATTTCCACTCAAAAGAAATAACAGCTTGGGTGTGCCAGTGGCTTTATTTTTAATTGGAAAAAGAACTCCTCTTTCTTAAAAGTCAGGTAATGATTTCAATGTGTTTCTAAGCAAGACCTGAATAAAATATTAGACAATCATGCTCAAAAGCTATTAGTGGTTTTCTAATCTAATACAAAGGGAGGCAGTTTTGAAAGTAATTGGAGTTTTCTTTATTTGTAGCTGTAAAACTTGTAGAAAATTTAGCAAGTATACCATTTTTTAAAATTTTCATCAGGTGAAGCACTGTCAAGTTTTTATATGCAAATAGGGAAGATATTCCCATTTATTAACTGATAAGTATAACACACTGAAAGTTCTGTAAAAATAAATATATGGTATTCATAGGAAACAATCTAGATCAGAGAGATACCCCTCTTTATTTTATTTTTCAACTACTAATAATAGTCTCTTATTCTAGGGCAGGATCTTGTAATCATTTTTTTTTTATTTTTGGAGCCTAACTTGAAGGGTAGAATCGCATATGTTCTCAGATAAAGAGATTTTAAATTAATTAAATGAATCCATACTTTTTCAACTCTGATCAAAAGTCTTTGTTAACCACAGAATTTGCTTGTCTATCATATAATGCAAATGCCTGCATAGGAAATGTCTAAGCATGGAGAAACAGATTAACTTTTATTTAGAAAAAGAATTGACTGAGAAGCTGGAAAGCAAAAACAACTGAACTATGTTGTGTAAGATGAATTGCTAGGTTTCCCGCCTCTGGACACTTTAGTATTAAATGCCAAATTTCCTTGGGAATGGTGGGTGCATGGTATATTGGGTTCATGTTTTTAGTTGCTAACTTTTGACAGCTGTGTTGAGTTTCAGGACTAAGGAAGAGAATCAAAAAAGTGCCAAAATATAGAAAATTCTAACCATCTTACCCCTAAAAGAAAAGCTCTTTCAAGAATACAAATCTTACTATCAAACTTTAGATTTTGTACTGTGCTATCAAACTGCAGATATTGTACGGTGGAGGTTCAAGTAAGAAACTACGATTTATACACATTAGTATTCAAGAACCCCACTTAAGAAACATTTAAATGGTGACAAAAGCTTGCTTCCCCACTCCATCTTTAAAAGGGCACAGGCAGAAGGGCACCTGGGTGGCTCAATCTGGTAAGTGCCTGACTCGATTTTGGGACTCAGGTCATGATCTCACTGTTCTCTCTGCCCCCCCCTCCCCCCCCACAAACACCACTTGCGTGTGTAAGCTCTTCCTCTCTCAAAATAAACATTAAAAAACAGGGGCACAGGTACAATATTTCTTGTTCTGATGATTTTCTTTTCCTTAATGCTGTTCATCCACTCCCCCTCTTTTGAAGACTAAGTATCTTCATTTGTTTTAGGATAGCATATATGGAAATATTAAAATAAATCCTAATCACTTAACCATGAGACAAATTATGATACCATGTAAAATATCATAAACATAGGGGTGGCTGGGCGGCTCAGTTAAGTGTCCCACTCTTAATTTTAGTTCATGTCACGATCTCACAATTCATGGGTTCAAGCCCCACATCAGGCTATGCACTGACGGTGTGGAACCTGCTTGGGATTCTCTCACTCCTTCTCTCCGCCCCCCACCCCCCGCCAGCTTGTGCATGTGCTCATGCTTTCTCAAAAATAAATAAATAAACCTAAAAATAAATATCATAAACACAACCAAAAAATGAGAACCTGTTACATTTTTAATATACCGTGATGCTGTACTTTTCAGCACTAGCAAAATGCATTCAAACATGTTCTCCTTAAGAGATTTCAAATTCATTGCCTCATAGTTATGTTTCCACTTCAGTTTTAAAGTCATGGGTGCCTGGGTGGCTCAGTTGGTTACACGTGCAACTTTCGCTCAGGTTATGATCTCATGGTTCATGGGCTCAAGCCCTATATCCGGCTCTGTGCTAACAGCTCAAAGCCTGGAGCCCACTTTGGATGCTGTGTCTCCTATTTCTCTGTCCCTCCCCTGCTCATGCTCTGTCTCTGTCACTCAGAAATAAATAAATATTAAAAATTTTAAGAAGAAAATAAAGTCAGATCTAAAGAGAGTCCTCCATGTAACAATGAAAAGTAAATTCCACAGTCAGGAAGTCCAGTGGCTGTGAGACCTTGCTTCATGGGACTTGAGACTGGGCAATATATATATATTCAGCAAGGAGCCTGATGCAGGGCTCAATCCCATGAACCATGAGACCATGACCTGAGCCGAAATCAAGAGTGAGACACTCAACTGAGTGAGCCACTCAAGTACCCCAAATCTCTAAACAATTTTTCATTCATCATCATGTCAGCCCCTCAGTTAAAGGTAAGATTATATCTTAATTTCAGGGTCTTGTAGATAATTTAATTTAATGGGTCATTTTATAGTTGAGTAAAGGGAATCAACAGAGTCACTCAGCTGTCTGATGATACAGCCACTAGTAGAAGTCAAATCTTCTGATTCCATCAAAAGTTTTAGTGATTTGTTTTTCTCCCCTTCGTCATACTTAACAGTAATGTTGTTTCATAAACAAAGTCACTTTCAAACATTTTTGAAGATACGGTGAGAAATAGATTTCACATCATTACTACACACACATGCTCAAAGAAATGACATGAGAGTTTCCTGAAACAACACTTACTACATAAGATGCATCAAGGAATTTGTGGTTTCCTTTTTTTTTATATGCTATTCTGTTTATTTTTAAATGGCAATCAAGATTCAGTACAATAATTTCATTATTTACTAAGAGGTAAATGACATACATATTGAAATAATAACTGTAGTCTAATTTTCCTGTTCCGCTGTTTCCAAAGAGTCATAAAGAACTTTAACTTCAAGTATTTATGCCAATAATCAAATAGGTACCAGGATAGGGCACATGCCCTCCGGATGGAAGATGACCTTAAACAAAAGTGATTGTGCTGATTTTACTCATTATGCAAGCCTTTCTCGTATCAATATTCACCGAGTGCTACTCATTCCAGTAACACTCTGGCCCTTCCGTTCAGGGAGAGAAGAATTTGAAGAAGCTTTGCTTCCCTATTACTGCGTCCCCCTTCTCAGCTTCCTTTTCCTGGGCAGAAATCCTTGCATTCCAACCACGTATTCCAGAGATGTCAGAAAATCAGAATAGTTCTCATTATAATCACTATTCTTCTCACAATCAAATCAGGTTTCCCAAATTCTGCTGGATAATACCATTTTAGCAATTCTTAAATAAATAAATGCTCATGGCTTTCTTCTAGTTCAGTGCCCCATATCTTGGATCGTGGGCAAGCCACTCTTCCATCCAATACCTCTTTCTAAACATGTGATAGGGAGCCCCATGGAATACTACAAGTCCTTTGACTATGTCGTAGTAGTCACTTGCCCCCTCTGTACCCATCCTCCTCCCTCTATCTCCTCTTGCATATTCAAATTCTGTCTCTCTCTCACTCGCATTTTGTGTTTCATACACATGCACATCCTCACAGGGATGCATATCTGAATTTGAGGATTAGGATGTGTAAGCTGACTTGAATCTTAGGATAATATAGACACGTATCCCACCACCCACTGCTACATACCTCTATCTACTATAACTGTGAACACACGTATAGGCCCTTACACGACAGTCCAGAGATCAAATAATGGCCTGATTTTTCTAATAGATAGTTCTGTGATTTTCTTCAATTGCTCTGAACCAAAGTTTAAGCAAAAGCCTAATATTAGAGAGAGTGAGAGGAGAAGTTTTCTTATCTGCCTTCCACCCATGGTCCTCCAGCCACTGGCACTACAAACAAGGCAGTCTCAGCTCCTTAGAATGATTGAAACACCTCAAGTCTTGATCTCTTTCCCAATGCTATCAGAGGCTACTCAAAATTTATATGTATGTCTATGTGTGTGTACAGACACACATACACACACACGCACACACACACATATAATCTGAAGAATAATCATCTGTATCTGATAATCTGAATGATCACCTGAAATGGGAATGGAAAGGAGAGAATGAAAAGAAAATGAATAAAAGGAAATGAATCCCTCACTAGCTGTTGGATAATACTCGAATAAGCTGAGAACAAAGCTATGTTGAAGTCTTCATCACAAGTATTATGGACTGTTTTGTTTGTATTCATGCTCTATCAGTTTGTTTTTTGGTAGCACTTACAAAAGTGGTGAAAGGGTCTTCAGGAAAATCATGCTTTATTATGACAAACATCACTTATGTTTAAGCCATCTACAAATGTTTACATCCCTGACACATTTGTGAGTCCTCAAAAAGAACAAAACAAATTAAAAGAAATAAACACACAATGGACCATGGTGCTCCTTCCAAACAAAGCATCCTTTACTCCTGATGTAAAATTATTTTTCAACCAATAAAGGAGTCGACTTCTATGAGGCTCTCTCTGCGATACGGAGCAGTTATAGGGACGGACATGTTGCCTTCCAGAACTCTGAACAGTCAGAGAAAACATTCTGCTTCTCCACATTTGACCTGATACATCTACATGATGTGAAACTACAAAATAAAAGCTAGAGGTCTTGAAACTTTCCTACCACTCCAATCATTCAGATGGCCAACCTGATCATCTTGACAACAGGTATTCTAAACTTAAAGTAGCACAGCCATCCCAGCTTCCTCCCTACCGTGGAAAGAACCTGTCCTCACGCAAGTGGATGGTTCTTCACAAAGATGAAACACTGCAGCGAAAGCTGCATAAGCAAAGGCATGGACAAAAAGGTTTCTTGAAAATATTCTTATTTCTTTTCTATTCCTTCAGTTAAATGTGGATGGAAATGTTTGAGGCAACTTACGCTGTCAAACCAGGATCACCGGGATGGGTTCTTCTTACTGAATGTGGAGTGAAAGGTTAAGCAATGAGAAATTTGGCAAGTCTTCTTGGCCGACCTTTTCCAGCAATCTGACTTAGGCGGCCTTTGGTTGTGTTCTGCTTTCAGCCTTACCGTTTGCCTGAGGGTGCTGAGGCACCATAATGACAAGTTAGATACGGCAGCTGTCTGCACGTTCCTCAACTAATGTAAAAAAAAAATTTTAATTAAAAAAAAAAGAACTAAAACAACAATATCTGAGGTGCTACAAATAAATGACATGGAGACAGCTGAGCCGAGACAGCAGAGATGTAATTTAGAACTAGGAGTACCTAGGGGCGCCTGGGTGGTTCAGTCAGTTAAGCATCGAACTCCGGCTCAGGTCATGATCTCATGGTTCACGAGCCCCATGTCAAGCTTTGTGCTGACGGCTCAGAGCCTGGAGCCTGCTTCGGATTCTGAGTCTCTCTCTCTCTCTCTCTCTCTCTCTCTCTCTCTCTCTCTCGCTCTATCTCTCTCGCTCTCTCTCTCTCTGTCCCTCACTCACTAGTACTCTGTCTCTGTCTCTCTCTCTTTCAAAAATAAATAAAAATATTTAAAATTTTTTTAAAAGAACAAAAAGTACTTAGAGAAATGTTGAACAATCTTCCAGAACCATAAATTGTTTTCTCTAGAATGATCCAGCAAAATAATCTGATATCTTAACGATGGTTTCTTTCGTACCCTTACCCAGCAAAGTGCATGCTTCGGTTATGTTATAAAAGCAAATTGGCATATGCTATGCACCCTTAAAGACTTACAAATATTAAAATCATTTTCACGAGACCAAATACATTTTGTAGCCAAAAGTTTTCCACAAACATTTCAGAATGTGTGTGTTTAATATGGCAAATTTAATTTAATCACTTTCATTGAGGATGGCAATGTAATTTCCCTTCCTTAAAATGTATGCTTCATGCATAGACAGTTCACATGAATGTTCATGAAGGGCCCAGTTCCTGAGCAATAACTTTCTGAATAACAGGCACTGGGGTTTCATCACTTGTGGAATTTGTGGCTACATAGACACTCCTTAGCTGAGCAATGGCTTCCATTCTGTATAGGAAGCGCAATGAATGATGCACATGCAGCTTAGCAACTACTTAGCAACTGTCCTTCTGCTGGTCTCCAATGGCGCAAACTCATTTTCTATAGGCAGAACATGAAAGTGCTTATTCATGTACAGAAAACTCAGGATTTTTTTATCTTGTTTAGTTGTCATTTCATCAACTGTGAGATGGTTCTTCTGAAGTCACAAGCAGTGATGAGATTTTTCTGAAAAAGTGACCCTGGAAGTTCCACCTACAGAGGTCTCAACTTTGTCATTCAATATTTGATGTATTTAAATGATAAGAAACTCCATGACTCATTTTCACAGCTAATCTTTAAAACCAATGAAGAAAATTTGGTTTACCAGGATTCAATTTAGAAGGAACTCTGTTGAAAGAAATAGCTTGATAAAAGTCACTTAGATTGAAGGTGATACTCCAAGGCATATTTGGGTAACAACAAAGATGTAAATGTGTAGCATGGGACTTCACGACAAGACCAGAAAGGGGAAGAAAGTAGACCAAGAGAAGAAAATGAAAATGGAGACTACAGAGGAAAACAGCAAACGGGGTGGTGGATTTCAGCATAGCAATGAATGATCATGTCATTTTTTAAGAGGATTGGACAAAAATCATAAAAGATTTGGTGCAAGTGGGCTTCTTATTGAAACCATTGAGAAGTCAAATTCTTATACAGATTTTGAGCAAAATATAAATGCTAAGTCTGGACTCAGTAGCTGATATGTGAAATGTGATATGTGATATGATATATTGACTTCATGCCTAGGAACCATTGGGAATATTTCACCATACTTGGAATCCTAAAAAGTAAGAGCTCATATCTTACACATAAACTTAAAAATCCAGATAAATTAAAATACTCAATATAAAAACTTGTGTCCAATAAAAACTGACAAGAAATTAAGGAAATATTTCCTAATAACTAGGTGGACAGAAAATACTTAATAAGGTGAAATGAAAGACCATTAAGATGTTTGAACTATGTGAATATTAAATTATATTTTTGAAATTTTAAGGATAGAAAACTAATTGGCAAAGATTGCTATGAGTATGACAAATAGTAAAAAAAAAAATAATGAAAGACGCAAGTCAATATGGTAAACACTATACTTTAAGATACACAGGAGCAAAAAAAAACATCAATCTTAGAAAAGATAAAAAAGAAAACAGGAGGGGCGCCTGGGTGGCTTAGTCGGTTAAGCGTCCGACTTTCACTCAGGTCATGATCTCGCGGTTCGTGGGTTCGAGCCCCGCGTCGGGCTCTGTGCTGACTGCCAGTTCAGAGCCTGGAGCCTGTTTCAGTCTGTGACTTCCTCTCTCTCTGACCCTCCCCTGTTCACACGGTCTCTCTCACTATCCTAGAAATAAATAAAACATTAAAAAAAAAAAAAAAAAGAAAGAAAACAGGAGTACTTAATGAGTGTGTAAATGCTGAAATACCCAATGTTGGAGAGGACGTAATGAGCAAGCTCACAAACTGCTTATAAGCCTGTGAATTGGTTTAGCTTTTCCAGAAGGCATACACATACATAATTTCCCAGGAAGTCTGTTTCTGTGATTGTATCCCACGGAAATTATTAGAAATATGAATATGTTTTTATTGTAAGTATGATAAATATTATATTACTATATTAAAATTTGAAATTATCCTAAGTATCCGTGAATGGATAAATAATGATGCTGCCCACTCATGATGGCACATTACGCACTACTGAAATGATGTTTTCAATGCATGATCAATGAAGTGATAAGAGGCCTGTGATATATTATTAGGAGAACAAAAAAGCAGAATACAAAATTATATGTTTACTGGAATTCTTATGGTCCCTTTCTGTCTCTGTCTATATTTAGAAAAAGAAAATAGACAATAGATAACACGAAGCTGGTGAGAAACACAGAAAACATATTCCATGGCTATGTGTGGGTTCTTAGAATAAGAGATTTTCATTTGCTTCTCATACTCTTCCACATTTTCAAATTCTCAAAATGAGCATTTATTTCTTCCATGACGTTTTACTTTTGATCTTTTTTTTTTACCAATCACAAAACACTCTTCTTTTCAAGAACTGAATAAAAAGGAAAAATACACTCCAAAATAAAGAGATGCTGAAGTTGTGATCTATCTGAAGAATAAAGCCTGTTCAGTTTTCTGCAGTATGATCAAACAGTGTAAGAATTGAGCTGAAAATTGCTATTTATATACATTGTTACATATGAGAAAAGACTTCACAAAGTTCCAATGAATCATTAAGTGTGGGAATGGTCTGGCCAGTGTGTGTTGTTAATAAAAAACATCTTGTTTGATGATATGCTCTGGGTGTGTGTGTGTGTGTGTGTGTGTGTGTGTGTGTGTGTGTTGCCAAAGAACAAACTACTGACTAATGTGAATTGACAAAATGGATAGATCAAAACAAAATTATACTGGAGCCTCTTTTCAAGTTCCAAGTTCATTTATCGTTACCATACATTTGAAAACTGGTGAACCTTAACTGATGGACAACCTATCATCAAGCCTGACCTCCTGCAGTTTCTAAAGCCCTAAAGGCCAGAACTGTGGTTGTATGAAGCATAAAACTACTAATATTGTCAAAATCCCAGGCAGAATAAGCGGAGATCAAAACTGTTGAGACTGATACCGACTGCAACGGAGTCAACAGAGTCAAATCCTCCAGGTTCTGAAAAGGTTAAATTGTAGCCAAATCTATTATTTCCTGTCTCTGTTTTCATCACCCCATCCCTCCAAATTCCTCAGGGATTTAGACCACCCAAAATTTTTTTTTTTTTTTTTTGCATGTTAAGCTCTAGCCTTTCACTAACTAGTTCTTTCCCACTGGCAAGAAAGTGGGGTTGAATTTCTCTCCCATAAAATGAATATAAAAATAAATGGGAAATCCTCTCTGGGCCTCAGATGCCTCCTAGCACACTGTATCTTTCCTGCCTTCACAACAAAGCATCTCAGAAGACTTTCCTGTAGTTCCTGCCTACATTGCAGTTTCTCCCAATCACTTCTCAGTCCAATGAACTTCACGTGGTTAAGTCCAAGAGGTATTTTTTAGTAATTATCTTATTATGTACCTATTTTATATTGACGCTTGATGCTCACTCCCCTACCTTTCCACATGTTTTGGGAACACCCCCACTGTCCTCACCTTCCATGATTTTGGATTAAGTTCCCAATTTGGGCCACTTCTGCTCTAACTGCTTTATATGATCAAACTTCTCCACTAGATCTTCAAATTTTGGTTTGGTCAGGAATCACTGCTTTTTAAATATAATAGTCTTCCTCCCTAGATGATGTGACTTATGCCAATCACTTTATTACTCTACAAAAATTTTACCAATTTTTATATGAAACTCTAGCCATTTCTTTTGAGCACCTAACTGGCACGTCTACATGGATATTTAAACGGTACCTCAGAATTACACTGAATTTATGATCTGCCACACCCATCTCACCCATTACCACTACCCCTAATTTCACTCTATTCTTATGCTATTTCATGGAATCATAAAACCTTGTTAGGTTTCACACACCGTATATTTAATCAGCATTCATAATACACCCTTATTATTTCCTTAACCAACTCAATGCCCAACCTGTCTGATTTTTGCCTCCGAAAAGGTTTCCACTTCTTCCTACCTCTACCATATCTTGTCTGGTCTTTGCCCTCCAATCTACTTCCTATTTTGCAACCAGAATAACATTTTCAAAATGCAACTTTGATAGCATCATATTCTGCTAGAAACCTAAAAAGATTTCCATTAGTTCATTAAGCATCTTTTATGTGTTCTAAAACACAGTTAACAGTCATAAGCATTGCCCCTCTCTTCATTTCTTCTACCATCTCTAAGGCCTACTAACCTTCCACATCTTAAATAAGACAAGCTCCATCTTTCCAGAGTATATGCTGCCTCTCCCCCTGACTGAAGTGCTCATCACCAAGATATCTCACTGGTATTATTTAATTCTTGCTAAACTCCTACATTTTAGTATATATACAACTTATATGCATATATCACTTATGTTAACTTTTCTAACTCAATCCCCTGAAGTACAGACTAGGTCTTATAATACCCTCTCTTTCAGAGTAATTCTCACAGTTGTGATTTTAAATTATAGCTACAACCCCTTTACTGCCTAAAATACATAATGAATGAATGCATGAAAAATTAATCAATTAATATATACTAGGTACTGAGGTGGCAAGAGAGATTTTAAGATAAATAAACCTCAGTTCCTGCTCTCCTTGCTGATAAGAAAGAAACCTAGACAAATAATTAAAAGCATAATGCAGTGTGATAAGTATTATAATAAAGAAATGTACCATACAAGTTTGTGGGGAAGAAGATCAAATAATTCTGTGTGGAAGGGACAGGCCAGGCAGGCTTCAAAGAAAAGCTGACATTTGTGCTGGACTGTGAAGGATGGTCTGGAATTTGTGAGGTGAAGACATTGAGACAAAGATATCCTAGGCATAAAGAACATTATGAGCAAAGTCAAAAGGTACTGGCATGCGTGTCAGGTTCGAGCAACTTGGCATGAATGGTTCATTGTGTCTAGAATCTATGGTGCAGCAAGCGGTGTAAAGCAAGATGAAACAAAGAGGGAGACTGGGATAAAGCTGCCAAGGAGCTAAAATGCTTTTCGAAGAACTTTACAGTTTCTCTGAACACAGTGGCATCCCCTCTCTTTCACTTTCAGGTTTGTCTTTTAGCTTGGGAGGCTAAGTGGATTATACCAGAACTTACTGAGACAACAGACACAGTGAGAGAAATCTGTGCTGTGGAGATGAGTGCCTTTTACAGAACAAGATCTAACAGAAGATACATACTATCAAGCTCTATACTGTGATAAAAATATGCAGGGAAACCTTGCTTTTCTTAAGAGCTGAAGACAGAGAGCATCTTAAGGAGATCCCATCATTTGCTCATGAAGTACTTTGATAACTCAGCTTACAGTCTGGGCTACTAAGTAGGAACTGAAAACCTGGGAATCAACCACATGAATTTTCATCCAATGCAGGAATATAGGAGGAGATATATACAATTGGAGGTTTGGAGAAAGACTGAGAAAGAGGGAGACACAATGACTAGCATCAGAGAAGAGACTGCCAGTGGATATTTGGAGGTGAAATATTTATAATTATGTGTGGTACATAACTTCTTATTTTCTCTATAAATTGAATTCCACATTTCCCACTAATGCCTTTGGAAGTATGTTTTTTGGGGGGAGAATGTAAAGAAGTGACCAGTGTTGTTTCATACTTGATGCAAAGAGAAATCCGAGAAATCGGAAGAGAACCAAATATAAGTTTCAAGGGCATCGAAGACCCTAGAGAATATAAAATAGTTCACAGAAGTAAAGAGATTTAGTAGGCTAAGTTCCTGTTTCAAATGTGCTAAAATGGAAGATAACATTCCAAGCAAAAATAAAGCATGAGCAAAGGCACAGAGACATAAAATGGTAAGTTAACTTAGATGATTACAGGTATAAAGGGTAAAAGAAACAGGGAAATACTGGAGAACAAGTGAAATAATGATTACAGGCCAATATTTTCCAGTTAAAAATAGAGTCCATATTTAGTTATTCCCAATAGTATCTGAAAGTAGACTTGTGCTACTTGCTATTTAGTTCTTTTAAATATTTTACTCTGAATAGCAGCAAAAAAGGCATAAAGAATAAAACAACAATCACATATGAGACAAACATTAGTTCAGTAGTTCTCCACCACAGTATTGTTGGAAAAAATGTTTTGAATGGGCTAAACCTCTTAAATATAACACTAAAGACTTTTTTTAAACAATGCAAGTAAGAAACAACCACATACCTGGGATCACCATATCTTTCTCACATGCACAACCTCACTGATTATGTCCTATAATGTCCCTATGAATAAAGGCATGCCCTTCCTAAAAGTCAAAGCTTAATGGGGTGCCTGGATGGCTCAGTTTAGCGTCTGACTCTTGATTTCAGCTCAGGTCATGATCTCATAGTTCATAGGATACAGCCCCACATCGGACTCTGCACTATGAAGCACAGAGACTGCCTGGAATTCTCTCTCTGCCCCTCTCCTGCTCACACCCATGCTCACTTGCTCTCAAAATCAATAAATAAAAATTTTTAAACTGTTAATGCTTAATAACTGAACTAAAGTTTCTGTCTCTTGGTTGAGAACTAATTTGTGGTTAGAGTACTCAAGAATAAAGATTTCCTCTCTCTTCACTCAAGAGTTGTGGCTAATACTGATAGACGCTTAATATGACTTTCTGCTCAGGGTCAAAGCGCAGTCTCCTTCACTTCACAGGGTAGATGAGCAAATAGGCATCACTTATTGTGAAAAGCTCTCATAAAAGATAAAGATTGGTATCATTACTATTATACTTTAATAATTATTAAAACAAAGGACTACCAACTGCAAATGGCTCAATGAACTTTGTGTTTTCTTCCTCTGCATCTGTAATGAATTAAATACATTTTATATTTCAACAGATCAATTGCCTGTCCTCTAATTCACATTATTGTTCTCTTAGAAAATATGAAACATTTTACTCTTCTGGACAAGGTGTGATGACACATTGAATGAGTACAGGGTTTTTATGCAAATTGTTCACTGACACTAGCAGAACAGAAATACATCACTTAATATCAAAGTTAAATTAGCCAAAAAAGTTCATTAATAAAAAATTTTTCTCAACTTAATTGTAAAAGTTATGGTTCTTTCTGCACACATAACATATTTAAGGGAAAAGCACTGCTCCATCCACAGTTCTCTCAGAAAAATCTCACTCTTTTTCAAGACATCAAGGAAAATTATATCAATTATTTATCTTTTCTGTGGCATGTTACAGGACTTGTTGGCTGCTCTACAACATTTTGGCAGTTTTAACATATTGAGTCTATAGCTATCCAAAAATCCCTAGTGAAAGTGACTACAGACTGTGTAGGAGGGTTTCTCACACATTTCATCATGGACCTTCTCTAGCTCACACTAAGATAAGTTAGCTTTTAGAATCATTTTATTAACATTACTTAACCATGTTAAGGAAAATCGCTTTCAGAATGAATTTAGTCCAACCACACCAATCCTTTGGGAAATCATTTAGTCAACCTGTCAGACAGGCTAATCAAGGTTAAGTGCCAGTGGCCTTATTTAAAGCCTGAATATACCAGAGAGCGCCTGGGTGGCTCAGTCGGTTAAGCATCCGACTTTGGCTCAGGTCATGATCTCAAGGCTCATGGGTTCGAGCCCCGCATTAGGCTCTGCGATAACAGCTAGCTCAGAGCCTGGAGCCTGTTTCACATTCTGTGTTTCCCTCCCTCTCTGACCCTCCCCTGTTCATGCTGTCTCTATTTCTCTCTCAAAAATAAATAAAACATTTTTAAAAAACCTGAATATACTGAAAACAAACCACACCCCCCACTATTAAACTTACCACTGTCATCAGACTGGTGAGCTCAAATCCCTGGGAGATAAATGAGGAGTTCGCAGCTTACACCAACTCTAAATTCATCCCATGGTTCTAGCCAAACCACTACAAAGACCACAATAAAAAAATAATAATAAAACTTTCTTGAATGATGACTGGTTATCCTTGCTTTTTTAAAATTCTCTTTATAAACTTATTTTCATGGCTATGTCAAGATATATGACTTCCAAACATAAAATATTTCTAAAGTTAAATGGTAGTGCCATATTCAAGAAAAACGCTATACAGCACTGGCTCACGGTGAGGCTGCATCAGTTCAACAAATCTATCCAAGCATAAATCTGGATGTTTTCATGTGGTGCCTTATTTCTCAGTAGTAATATGCCAGTTCTCATTAGGTATATAATAAAGTGTATCGCAAGACCTTTTAAGTCAGCAACCATTCTGACAAAACCTGATATCAGGATGAACAGCTGTTGAAAAGAAATGATTCTTAAGGAAAATATAGATGTAATCAACCACTATTGAAAAAGGAAAAAAGGATTACAATATAAAAAAATTAGCAGGCATAAATTCTCTGTATTTGTGAGAAGCTGGTTAACTATTCCCTCTCCACAAATATTAGCAAATCTCTGTGTAACCACCCATACTCTAATAGTTCCTTCAAACTCTGCTTCCACCACCTTCTGCAATAAATTTCTTTCAGTCATCCAAAAACAGTAAAACTACTGACATACATTTTATTTATCATGCTAAGAGCAAAATTGTGAAAAAATAAATAAATAAAAATTGAAACAGAGCCAGATGCAAAAGAATTCAACTGCTGAAACTGAATACCAGTTTTTTTAAGCTTTCTATACTAATGCCCTTATCCCCAGATGTCCCCAAACATGTTTGAATAAATGTGAAAAAGACAGCTAAGCCACATGAAGTATTAGTAAAATTGTCCCACAAAAGAAAAAAGTAGAGGACTAAATGAGTATGAAAAGAGACAACAGGGAGACATTACAAATGATCTTCATAAAAACTATGTTAATTAATCTTCAATCAACATTTACAATTATTTTTAAATGTATGCAGTGTAAAACCAACAGTTCAATCATAACTCTTAAAAAGTACTTTTATGCAATTAATCCTTGCAAATTTATGTTTTTCAAATGGAAACATACTTTCTTACATAATTTTTCATTTATTCTCAAAGGACAGCCATACCTACTAGGACCACCTCCTATTTATTTAGGAATATTTTTGAAAGCCTACATATGCATTATCTATGCCAGGAACTCCTATCACAAGAAATGTGAATAAGTTACCCTTACTGTATGGCTTGTTTTCATCCGAAGTTTTTTACTTTATTTATTTAAGTTTAAGTTGGTTAACATGCAGTGTAGTACTGGTTTCAGGAGTAGAACCCAGTGATTCATCACTTACATACAACACCCAGTGTTCATCCTAACAAGTGCCCTCCTTAATGCCCATCATCCATTTAGCCCATCCCCCCATCTACCTCCCCTCTGGCAATCCTGTCTGTTCACTGTATTTAAGAATCTTTTATGGTTTCTCTTCCTCTCTGTAATTTTTTTTTTTTTTTAATTTCTGAGAGAGAACACAACTGAGAGAAGGGCAGAGAGAGAGGTGGAAAGAAGAAAATCCCAAGAGGGGCAGAGAGATGGGGGAGAGAGAGAATCCCATAGCAGGCTAGAGCTTACCCAAAGCAGGGCTCTAGCTCACCTAATGTGGGTTTCAAACTCATGAACTGTGAGACCATGACCTGAGCCCAAGAAAGATGCTTACCCAACTGAGCCACTCAGGTACCCATCCCGCTCTGCTTTTATCTTACTTTTCCTTCCCATCCCCTATGTTCATCTGTTGTGTTTCTTAAATTATACACGAGTGAAATCATGTGATATTTGTCTTTGACTGACTTATTTCACTTAGCATAATACACTCTAGTTCCATTTATGTTGTTGCAAATGGCAAGATTTCATTTTTTTTCATTGCTGAGTAGTATTCCATTGTATATATATATAACACATCTTCATTATCAATTCATCAATCAATGGAAATTTGGGCTCTTTCCATAATTTGGCTATTGTTGATAGTGTTGCTATAAACATCAGGATACATGTGCCTCTTCAAATCAATATTTTTATAACTTTTGGATAAATTCCTAGTAATGCAATAGTCAGATCATAGGTTAGTTCTATTTTTAAATCTGGTGTAGCCACTCTGAAAAACACTATGGAGGTTCCTCAAAAATTAAAAAATGTATCTTTTTTTTGTAAGATTAGGTTTTGCAAACTTGATTGCTTAACGAGAATTCAAAACACATTAATATGATATATACCAGAAACATGAGGTGCTCAAAAAGGCATGTAATGTGTGGATTTATTCATTGTGAATAAGAAGACAGAAGACCAAAGAAATACCCATATGGCACTAAGAATCAATACAGACTGAGTGGATCTCAAGAGAAACAAGACAGCACAATCAGGAAGGGAAATGTTCTTCTCAGGTAGCAACACCATGCTGGAAAGAGACAGAGCAAAGTATTTCTATAAATATGAAGATATTATCTTATTCTAGGAGAGACAGCATCATAATTATGGCTGTTTTATTTAATGTTGTTTTGGGCTTTTACTCCCTATGCTAAACAGAAAGGTGAATCAAACATGAGTCAAAAGAGCACAAATATAGTCACTGAATAAAGTATTTGTGTTTCAACAACCACTAATAACTCTTAAAAATCATTCCAATGAATATGACTATTGAAAGTTGGAGGAATCTAATACTCCTCATCCAGGAAAATGTCATTACCCCTCCTTTACACACCATTCAAACTTCTCTCATAGCACATAACACTTTATTGCACTTTTATATAAATACATCTCATTCCACCTACCATGATCAGCTGGAGGATAATGACCTTGTCGTAGACAACATGATACCCACAATGTAGGGCACATAATAGGATGTCCTAAATAAGAAATAGGAGATGTGTACTTGAATTCGCTTTTTAACTGATCAAAATCAGAAAAAGAAATAAAATCAAGAGTATTGCTGGTAGTTTGGTTTAGAAAAAACAAAGTTTGGTTTTAAAATGTGGACTGTTTTTGTTAGCATTGCTATGGTTCTATTGGATAATACTGCAAAGGCTATACCTTTAAATTCTGCTTATATAATTAGCCCTCAGCATGACACAGAACAAGTCATTCAACCTCTCTACCCCTTAGTAGTGCAATTTATTCTAATTTACCTTACAGGAAGGTTGGGAGAAAACAGCTATAAAGCAAACTGTAATATAAAAGTCTATATAAAGATTAATGAGGAGGACTATGACTTACATAAAATGATTATAATGAAATAAAAAAATTCTGGATTCAACAGCAACTTATATCAGAAACAAAGCAGCTATAGAAACAACTTAATAATTATTTCAACTAATACTTATCCTAACAGCATTATATCCAGATCAGAGTTGATATTTATTCTTGTAGTTCTTGAATACATTTCTAAGATTTCCTGTCTAATGTGCCTTGTGCTCTAATAATTAATATATCATAGAAGTTATAAAGCTTATTATTTATTTTAAAATCCACAACTCTAAACAAAGACAAATAATTTAAAAATTTACCCAAGGAGATGAAAGACCTGTACTCAGAGAATTATAAGACTGATGTAAGAAATTGAGGATGAAAGAAATAAATGGAAAAATATACCATGCTCATGGATTGGGAGAATTAATATTGTTAAAATGTCATAACACCCACAGCAATCTAAAAATTCAATTCAATCCCTGTCAAAATACCAATGTATTTGTCACAGAGCTAGATGTAATAACACTAAAACTTCTATGGAACCACAAAAGACCTTGAACAGAAAAAGCAATCCTGAAAAAGAATAAAGCTGGAGGTACCACATTTCAGATTTCAAACTACACTACCAAGCTTTAGTAATCAAATCAGTATGGTACCACCACAAAAACAGACACAGAGATCAATGGGAAAAACAGAGAGCCCAGAAATAAAATCATGCCTTTATGGTCGATTAATCTACAACAAAAAATATACAATGGGGGAAAAGGCCGTCTCTTCAACAAATGATGTTGGGAAAACTAGACAGCTATATACAAAAGAATAAAACTGAAACACTTTCTTATACCACATACAAAAATAAACTCAAATGGCTAAAAAAAAAAAAAAAAAAAAAAAAACTAAATGTAATATCTGAAGCCATAAAACTCCTGAAAGAAAACATGGGCAGTAAACTTTGGGACATTGGTGTTAGCAATATATATATTTTTGATTTTTCTCCTCAGGCAAGGGCAACAAGAACAAAAATAAACTGGGACTACATCAAATTAAAAAGCTGTTGCACAGTGAAGGAAACTATTAACAAACCAGTAAGGCACCTTATTGAATGAGGGAAGATATTAATAAATGATACATCCAGTAAGAGGTTAATATCAAAAATACATAAATAACTCACACAATTCAACACCAAATAGCAAACAATTTTAAAATGAGCAGAGGACTTGAACAGACATTTTTGCAAAGATGACGTACAGACAGCCAACAGATACCAAAAAAAAAAGACATTCAACATAATTAATCATACAAGAAATGAAAATCAAAACCACAATGAGATACCTCCCACATGTAAGATGAATGGCTAATATCAAAAAGAGAAGAAATAATAAGTGTTGATGAGGATGTGAAGAAAAGGGAACCCTTGTATACTGTTGGGAAAATAAATAGGTGCAGCCACTGTGAAAAACACTATGAAGGTTTCTCAAAAATTAAAAATTGAAATACCATATGATCTAGAAATTCTGCCTCCTAGTATTTATTCAGAGAAAATAAAAACACAAATCCAAAATGATATATATATTCCTATGTTCACTACAGCATTACTTTCAAGAGCTAAGATATGGAAGCATTATAAGTGTCTGTCAATAAACAGATAAAGAAGAGGTGGGGTGTGTGTGTGTATGTGTGTGTGTGTGTGTGTGTCTGTGTATAATGAAATATGTGTATACATATATACAATGAAATATTATTCAGCCATAAATAAGAATGAAATCTTGCCATTTGCAACAACATGGATGGGCTTAGAGGATATTATGCTAAGTGAAATAAGTCAAAGAAGGACAAATACCTTATCATTTCATTTACATTTGGAATTTAAAAACAAAACAAAACAAAACAGACACAGACTCCTAAATACAAAAAAAAAAAATACTGGTGTTTGCCAGAGGTGAGCAGGGAGGTGGCAGAGGATTGATTAAGAGGTACAAATTTATAAATTGATAAAATTGATAAATAAATCATGGGGATGAAAAGTACATCATGGAGAACATAGTTAATATGGCAATAACTTTGGTGACAGGCAGTAACTAGACTTATGGTGATCATTTCTTAATGTATATAAGTGCTAAGTCACTATGTTGTACACCAGAAACTAATATAATATTGTATGTCAACTAAACATCAATAAGGGGGAAAAAGAAGAGAAAATTTAAAACTCACAGATTAAAAAAACTATTTTTCCACGCTTTCCATATCCCTCATAATACCTAGTAAAGTGTATTGCACAGAGCAAATGAAAGTAGTAAAACCTTGGGTTGCGAGTAACTCGTTCTGCAAGACAAGCAAATATTTCTAATACATTTTAATTTGATAAACGAGCGATGTCTTGCAGTACAAGTAGTATGTGATGTTGAATGTCACATGATCACAACTGAGCCAATGGTTCTTGAAATTCTCTTTGATACACACGTGCTTTGGATTACAAGCATGTTTCCAGAACAAATTATGCTCACAAACCAAAGTTTAATGTGCTTGATAAATTTCCCTCAAAAAATAAAAAGAGAGAGTAAACATAATGGAGGCTTCTGCTTTCAGCTCCAACATGTAAAGAAATGAGAAGTTTTCGCTCCTATTATTACAACAAAAAAAATAATCTGGATAAACTGAAAATAATTTACTTTTCTTGGACCCATGAGAGAACCGAGACCCTTGTCAAACTGCCCCTCTAAAGTCTGGAAAGACAGGCACTTGCAGAAAGACACCATCAAACAAGATCTCCATCCACATCGTGACTCATCCTTACCATGGGGTACTACTCAACAATCAAAAAGGGAGGAACCACTGAAAGATGCAACAATCTGGATGAATCTGAAGGGAATGATGCTAACTAAAAGAGAGAGAGAGAGAGAGAGAGGGAGGGAGGGAGGGAGAGAGATTCTAAAAAGATCACATACAGTAAGGTTTAATTATGGAAGTGACAAAAATTATAGACATAGAGAACAGACTAGTGGTTGCCAAGACCTAGGGTCTGGCAGCATAAGGGGGAAAAGAAGGAGCAGGTCTGTAAAAGGCACTGTAAAGAATCTTTATTGGGAGGGAGCTGTCTCTTGATGTGGTCTCTCATGTGGTTCCACAAATCTACACACGAGATAAAACTGCACAGAACTAAGTACACATGCTGCAAATGAGTGCATGTCAAACTACTGAAATCTGAGTAAGACCAGTGGATTGTACCCATGTCAATATCCTGTCTTACAAAAATCTAAATTTTTAAAAAACATAGATTTTTAAAAAGATGTAGATTTTTTAAAAATCTATAGTTTTTTAAAAAATAATTAGAAAAATTTAATCATAAAAAGAAAAGTAAAACTCTGAATCCTCCCTTCTGTATACACACACACACACACACACACACACACACACACAAAACTCCTCTAGGGCATAAAAGAACACTTTTACAGTAGCATAAAGATGTACAGAATTGTTTAGAATAATAAATGAATATATAGTATGCATTTAATAAATTGTACCTGCCACGACTATTGTCACTATTACTGCAACTTCTATAAATAGTACTAATTCAATATTCTGAACTGGTATTTGCTCTTATACCTGATACTCTTTCTTCAAGTATCTTCAGAGCTAACTTCCTCACCTTAATTAGAATTTTGAGAATTTTGCCACAGAAAACATCACTTCTTTGACCAACCTATCTTAAATAACCCTGTTCTGTTTTTCCACCATTTACGGCTCCCCATTCCATTCCTTTCTCAGATTTACTTTTTTTCTTAGTACTTGTGACCAAATGAAATACTGCATATTTATGTGTTTGCTTGTTTATTCTCAATCCCTGCTGCCCTCAGAAAGCAAGCTCTATGAGAACAGGGCTTCATCTCTTGTGTTCACTGCTGCAGCCCCAGTTCTTTTTTTTTTTTTTTTTTTTTTTACAAATAGTTTATTGTCAAATTAGTTTCCACATAACACCCAGTGCTCATCCCCACAAGTGCCCTCCTCCATGCCCACCCCTCCTCCCCCCCACATCCACCAGTCCTCAGTTTTTGTCAGCATTCAAGAGTCTCTCATGGTTTGCCTCTCCCCTTTCCCCCACCATTTCTGCCCTTCTTCTCCCCCTTGGTCCTCTGTTAAGCTCCTCCTAATCCTCCTATACGTGCACACATATGATATTTGTCTTTATCTGCCTGACTTATTTCGCTCAGCATAACACCCTCAAGGTCCATCCATGTTGCTACACATGGCCAGATTTCATTGTTTCTCATTGCCATGTAGTATTCCATGGTATAGATAAACCACATCTTCTTGATCCATTCATCTGTTGATGGACACTTAGGCTCTTTCCATGTTTTAGCTATTGTGGAGAGTGCTGCTATGAACATTGGGGTACATGTGCTCCTATGCATCAACATTTCTGTATCCCTTGGGTAAATTCCTAGCAGTGCTATTGCTGGGTCATAGGGGAGTTCTATTGTTAGTTTCTTAGGAACCTCCACACTGTTTTCCAGAGGGGCTGTACCAGTTTACATTCCCACCAACAGTGTAGGAGGGTGCCCGTTTCTCCACATCCTCGCCAGCATCTAGAGTTCTCTGATTTGCTCATTTTAGCCACTCTGACTGGCGTGAGGTGGTTTTCCCTGATGAGGAGCGATGCTGAGCATCGTTTCATGTGTCTGTTGGCCATCTGGATGTCCTCTTTGGAGAAGTGTCTGTTCATATCTTCTGCCCATTTCTTCACTGGGTTGTTTGTTTTTGGGCGTGTAGTTTGGTGAGTTCCTTATATATTCTGGATATCAACCCTTTATCTGATATGTCATTTGCAACTATCTTTTCCCATTCCGTTGGTTGCCTATTAATTTTCTGGGTTGTTTCCTTTGGCTGTGCAGAAGCTTTTAATCTTGAGGAGGTCCCAACAGTTTATTTTTGCTCTTAATTCCCTTGCTTTTGGGGATGTGTCAAGTAAGAAGTTGCTGCGGTGGAGGTCAAGGAGGTTGTTTCCTGCTTTCTCCTCTAGGGTGTTGATAGTTTCCTGTCTCACGTTCAGGTCCTTTATCCATTTTGAGTTTATTTTTGTGCATGGTGTGAGAAAATGATCTAGTTTCATTCTTCTGCATGTTGCTGTCCAGTTCTCCCAACACCATCTGTTAAAAAGGCTGTCTTTTTCCATCGGATATTCTTTCCTGCTTTGTCAAAGATTAGTTGGCTGTATACTTTTGGGTCCACTTCTGAGTTCTCAATTCTGTTCCATTGGTCTATGTGTCTGTTTTTGTGCCAATACCATACTGTCTTGATGATGACAGCTTTGTAGTAGATGCAGCCCCAGTTCTTAACAAAGTGCCTTATATGATGGAGTTCTGGAACTATTTGGTAAGTACCTTGCAGTAAACTGATGCATAAATATTGATATTAGATATAATAATATAAAAATTAATTTAACTTTAGATTTAAGAAATAGCTACTGAGTTATGAGAATGTGCAAGAAGATGTCCTAGAAATCTATTTCCAATTTTTTTTAAATTAAGATACTCCTAAAACTATTTTTAAAAAGGATGTTCTATGTTTCTCATTGACAAAAAAGGGGAAAAAAGAAGATCAAGGAAATGTGTTCTCCTAGGGTTTGCCACCATTCACCTTATGCCTTATTCATGAGTGAGGATCCCTTTTGGAAACTGTTCTCTTAATTTCACTTCTCTCCTTCAAGTTAACCAACTCTTGGAATTCCACCACATAGGGTGGAAGCCCAGTTGCCTCAGACTAAATTTGTATTTTGCCTTCAGGTTCCATAGGAAGTCCTTACTTGAAGTTTCTTTTTGGTTTTTTTTATGCAGGGACTTGGAATTCATCAGGTTGCTTAAGTATAAGTCCCACCACCCCCATCTTTTCCTCCCAGGAGATCCGCTAGTCTCTATGCTTCCTAGAAAGAAGAAATGGCATTTTTAAAATATCTACTGTGCACCACAACTGTTTTAGAAGTGATACATACTAACTTTCCTTCTGCCTCAGTTAAAGAACATCTTTTCCACCACTGTGAAGTGGTTTACAGCATAAACCCATGTGGTTCATTCTTCATTTAAGGGTGAGTAAGTAGGAGAAAAAACTGCATAGGATCTTTGGAGGAATTCAAGTATCTAGTATTAAGTATTCTGAAAAGTTATGTATATATTAGGATATGAGAAGAGCTGAGTATCTAACAGATAATTACCAGATAGCAGAGTAGAGTAAAAACAAAAACAAAAACACCTCCTACCCCAAATTATGCAGGATTTACAAAGGCATAGGAAACTTATTCATGTTTCCTGGACTCCTTAGGCCTTTAAAAAGCAGTCAGAGAAGGATTTGAGGAGACTGGTGAGGAATACTGAAAAATATCAGGCACCCCAAGATAACACAGACTTGATTCTACTTATAATTGACTCCCATTCTCTATCTAGCTCCCATTCTCTAACTGGCTCCCATTCTCAAAATGTCCAGAATGTGATGTGAGGGTTGTTAATACAGCAATGATTCTAGATAATTCGCACCAATATAGGGTCAGCTTTACAGTGTAACCTTTGTTACCTTTAAATCCAAATCAAAAAGTATTGTTTTCATTCAACTCATAACAACACGACTTCACTGTTTGCATTTGAGTTCTGGAACCAAACTTTTATGTTATTGGGGGAATTTCGCTATGTACCTCTGGAGGCATCTTGCCGTCCTTAGAGCCCTCTGCTGACCTGGAGCCTAGTTGGAAGGGAGGGATGGTGTGAGAAAACCAGGATGATCTTTGGTAGGACTAATCAAAGTGTTTCTGAGTATGTTCCAACAGTTGGGAGCCTGACTCATGCATGCAGCAGACTATGTACATGTCTGGCTAACTGATGTCTTACCCTTACTCAGATGATACAGAGGACTGGCTTAACTCATTGGCTGCCAGAGTGTTGGTATTGGTCTGTCTCTAAATTCACCAGAGTAGGAGAAACTAAGCCTTTCCCCAGAGAACAGATGTGGGCCATATAGAAGAAAAGACTGACATGCGCTCATCCTGGGTCCTGTCTAATATTGCTTCCTGAAGACCAACAAAAACTTTCACACAGCAATAGCAAAGGTAGATACCTGGTGGCCTAGAAAGGAAACACAAACCACCACGGTACCATAGGAAAGGAGCCAAAAGACAGCCTCTGAACTGAAGTGCTCATTAAACAAACTGCAAGAAAAGACAGACAACTTAGATGATATGCCAAGGCAATACAACCAAGCAATACCGTCCTATTTTCTTAATATCTTCCTCACCTCAACTCAGAATAAAGAATAGTAGAGAACACGTGGAGGGTCCCACCTTCCTATTACAGGTCTCTAACCCAAAGCATGTCCACGTAACGAAGTTTAAGCTAAAAGTTCCAATTATTATACAGGAATACACATTCCAATTATGTAACTGGTATAATATTTGTGACAGTGTTTCTTCAAGACTGTGTCATATCTAAGAATCTGCCCTATAATCTCAGTCCTGCTGGAATTTTCTTTCAAGGAAAGGAGACGATAATCCTGACTGGATATCTGAAACAAGATAATAAAATTGCATGTTGACCAAACTCCAGGCATCACGCTTACTGAACTTGCTAGCCACACGTGTTATCTCATGTGCTCTTCACAACATGTTTGAAAGTTAAGCATGCAGTTGTGCAGGATCATATGGTCAAAAGGGGGCCAGGCTTGATTTAATGCTCTGTTCTTATTGTCTTGATATTCTCAATAATTTTAAAACAAGGCAGGGGTGGGGTGGCACCTGGGTGGCTCAGTCAGTTAAACATCTGACTTCAGCTCAGGTCATGACCCTGTGGTTCGTGAATTCAAGCACCACATCAGGATCTCTGCCGTCAGCGTGGAGTCCACTTCAAATCCTGTCTCCCTTTCTATGAGCCTCCCCTACTCACACATGCATGCTTTGTCTCCCTCTCTCTCTCAAAAACAAACATTAAAACAAAATAAAAATAAATAAAACAAGGGCCATCACATTTTCATTTTTGCACTGGGCCTTACAAATTATGTAGCTGATCATGCAAAGGGCTTTTGGGGGGTGCTGACTGTGTTCAATTTCTTGACCTAGATTGGAATTACATGGGTGTTGACTTTAAACATTTTGTTATACTGTATATAGATTTTATGCAATTTTCTGCATGAATTCTATGTTGTATAATTTAAAATAATAAAAATAAATACTTCACCAGAAATAAGTTTACTCAATGAAATGGGAAAAAAAATTTTAAATTTCTGACATAGTCTCAATGAAATGCAAAATCATGCTTTTGTCAAATAGACAAAAATAAGCAGAGTAAATGTAGGTTTTTAATTTAAGAATTGAAAAAAAATCTCTACTCAATGTACTAAATAGCAGACTTGACACAGCAGAAAAATAAGTTTTTAAGGAAAAAAAGGTAAGCCTCAGATGTAATCATACAATTCAGAAGAAAGACATTTCAAAGTAACAAAAAGATAATAGATACAGAGAGTTAAATGACAGATATTCAACCTAAAAATAGTGGTCACCTCCAAAGGAGAAAAAGAATGGATCAAAAGCTAATTCTAATAAAAAGGATTTTCCCTGGCTAGAAAAAGATACTAAAAAGTATCACTGTATTCATGACAATTTAATAAGCAATGTGGCAATGTGTTTCCTGTTAATTTTACTATTTAAATTACAAGAAAAGAGAATTGATTCTGAAACTTTCAAAGCTGAAAAACAGTAATCCTCCAAAAGTTCATCTACAATAAAGAGAGTTCCATTTTTTGTTCTTTTCTCTGCAGAAAACAATAGATAAATGTCTTTGAGTTTTGGCAGTGCAGATAGAAGTGATAACACAAAACACATGGTAACCAGTCAGGCTGGCATTCATGGTTGAAAGCAGAATGGCAACCTCAGAGCTTCAATGTTTCAGAAAATACACTCAAATATGTCTATGAAAAAAATGAAATGTTTGTTAGCTGACTGGAATATAAAAATAAATTCAAATCTCTATCATTTGGAAGTCATAGAATAGAAAACTAGCAATAAACACTAAAACTAGCAAAAGAAAAACTTCAGAAATCATTAAACAAACATTATTAAGAGAAAGGTTGATGCTGTAAATCTAAATAATTGGTGTAACTATGGCAACAAACATGGGATACAAATGACAAAATATGCTTTAATAGAAGAACACTTTTTTTTTCTTGAATAACAGGGCTTGCAAACCCAGATTAGTGAAAAGTACATAAAGTAGGGAGAAAAAGAGCAAAAGTACTAGTCTTCTTACTTTTCCATGAAATGAAGTTGTTTTAATTTTGCTTGTTTTCATAAGAATATCACAAATACAGCTTTAAGAAATCTATGAAAATTGTTAAATTTGCCACTAATAGGGTTTAAAACCATAGTCTCCATTTTCCAAATTATTGTGGAAGATAAAAACATACGGAGGATTTCCTATACAACAGAACACAAAATAGGAAAAGAAACAGCTTGGCTAAGAGAGGCAGAAAATTAACACAAGTCAGATGCAGAAAAACAGTTAGAATCAATTACAATAAAGTTAAATTCAAAATTAATCATATGGTTAAAACAAAAGTACCCCCAAGCCTCAGAATAGTCCTAAATGACTATTATTTTGGAATACAAAATAAAGGACTTTATGGAAAATTATTTTAAAAAGTAAAAGTAAAAACTATTATAATACAGCCCAATCTTCTTGATGAACATGGATGTCAAAATTATAATTTAAAAAAAAATTTTAAAAAATTATAATTGAAGTAATAAGGAACAGAGGAGAGTCAAATCCACACAGCCCTATTTTCTCTGCGTTTTGCTAATTTAGCAGAGAACTGGCTCAAATAAGAAATGTCTAAAGGGAAGAACAGGCAAATACCAGGCACTACATTGTAGGAGTCCCCCTTTCTAAAAATGTTCATTCCAGACCAAGGACCTTACATTTCTTACATTCTCACAGAGATATACCCTGGCTCTCCATATGAATACATAGAGCAAGACCAGGAAGGGGCTTCCCTCTACTGGCAAATGAGCCACCATGTGCCATAAGTCTTCTGCGCTTCCTGAATGTGTGGAATAGTGAGATTTTGGGTGACCTGTCTGTACTATATTCTTCTCTGCCAGTAGATCTAAGCCCTGTGTTAAATCTACTTTGCTAGTGATGTTGTCCATGATCGCTTCGCACAACAAGAATAGAAGTCAACAGTTTATTTATGCCAAAGTACATTCGTCAGATGAATGAAAGTGGTTACATTTATAAAACTGATTAACATATGTCACATAAAAAGGATAAATAAGAAAAATTTATATTATTTCTCTACTGAGATAGCAAAAAAAAATGTTTGATAAAATAATATGCCCATTTATATTTTAAAACCCTTTAACAAAGACAAGAAGGATGGGTTCATAGTGTTTATTTCAAACAACATCTAACATCATACTGAATGGGGAAACTGCTCAAGTCTTTTCCTTTCAAAATCAATAGCAAAGGAAATAGGATTCCTACTCATTCATAATCAGTGAATTTAAGAAGCTCTTATCAATTTCACAATTTATGTACCAAAAGTAAGCAAAACTGTAACAGGGAAAAAAAAGCAGAAAATGTTTTTGCTAGATGCAGAAGATATGATGCAGAAGCTTTAGAAAAGAAATTAATTGAAAAATAAAATTCCTAAGGGAATTTAGCAAAGAGAAATACTAAAAGATAGCTTCGGAAAACATCAATTCCAGCTCCATATACCAAATTCAAGAGTTCCCATTAGAAACAGCAACAAAAAAATTAAGTAGGAATTATCCCAATGGAAAAATGTGAGTAAGCTACAAGTATAAAACTGCAAAAAAAAACTATTTTATATTTGAATCTAAGGAAAAAAATATATCCATTATTCTTTTATCAAGTGTTAGTGTCAAGATTTTAAATCTTCCCAAATTAATCCAAAGGTTGAATACGATCAGATTAAAATTGTAATGGGATCTATTTTGAATGCTGGGGAAGTAATTCTGATAGAATACCAGATCAGAGAAGATCTTTGTTCTTTGGCAGAAGAGGGAGAAGGATTTAACTGTTTCCTGCTCCTCCTCCACAGATTGCTAACTTGGTTCTTAGGTTTCACTTGCTGTTGGTTTTCCCTCGCCTTCTGAAGCACTCGTCTTATGCAGGTTTTTTTTAATAGACTTTATTTTTTTTTTAAAAAGCAATGTTAGACTCACAGAAAAATTGAGAGGACAGATAAGGAAATTTCCCATATCCCCCTGCCCACATACCTACATACCGTCTCCTGATATGACCTTCTCCCACCAGTGTGGGAGAGTTTGTTAAAACTGATGCACCTACACTGACATAAAGTCATCGCCCAGAGTTCATAGCTTACATTAGAGTTCACTCGTGGTGGTACACATTCTAAGAGTTTGGACAAATGTATGATGATGTGCATCCATCATTACAGTATCACAAAGAGTAGTTTCACTGCCCTAAAAATATTCAGGGCTCCACATTTTCTTCCTAACCTCTGGTTAGACAGAATTTTAACCAGCCCTTCCTCTCCTGTAGCCTCCTTTGGTCCATGGGAAATGCACACTCATAGTCTGCCCCACAGCAGCAGTAGCCCAAAGAGGCACTTTCCACCCACCATCTCCCTTTCAGACTTGAGAAGGAATGGAGGGAAGCCACAGAGAGCACTCAAGAGCTGCTAGAAGCCTGCTAGTTTGGCTTGAGAAACAGGAAGTGGCAGCACCCCTCTGTTCTCTACAAGGCTCAGACTCACACATGCAGCTTCCCACTCCAGAGAGGTCTCTCAAGTCACTTTCCCTCTCTCCATTTTTCTTTACTCTTTCACATTCTTGAAATGGTCAAGGGGTGCAAGAGCTGTCGATAAGATTCTTGGACCACTTCAAAGATTTCTCTTGCATCTTATCAGATGCTTCAAGTTTAACAAGATGTCACAAACCCATAAACAGCACAGAGAAGCTGGACGGTCCTAAATGATCATTGTTGTTTTCAACGTATTGTAGTGATTAAAAAATAAATGTATAAATAGTGACAGGAAGGATAACTCAGGAATCAAATAATCAGGAATCAAAACTTCAAGAGGCCTCGTGAACCCTTCTTACCACCATGCCTTGGTCAGCATCCTTAAACTCCTTGAGCTTTACTTCATCTGAAATTGGACAAATAATAGCTGTTCTACTTCTTCTGTTATAATAAACAGATCATTTCTCTGCTACAAATACTATATCAACATATGCTAGCCTTATAACAATTGATTATTCTATACATAGAAATATTCCATCATATTCTTTTCTTCTGAATTGCTTTGCTCATCTAAATAGTGGAATGATCAGTAGTAAAATAATCAGACATGAATACCAGAATATCAGAAACTCAAAATCTGCTGTTACAACTTATTCATTGAGGATGATCAGAATATCCACCATGCATTAAAAAAAATACCTGTTAACATTTGAAAAAATAATGACAGCTTTTGAGGGTTTTTTTTAATTGAAATTAGCAGAAATGATGTATAAAAATGCAACCGATTTCTGTACGAAATGAGAATGTAAAGCATCTGGAAACAAAAGCACATCAAACTTTTCTTTTAATGAACACAAAAGACGTTGCTGGCATTAGATGCTTTAAAAAAAAAAAACTAGTGAAATGAGTTTAATGCTGAAAGAAGCTTTTTGTTGAAGATTATTGCTTTTGTATTCAGATTCAGACGAAATTGTTTATTTTAGTTAGACAATGAATTTCTTCAAGAGTAATTTCCCTGTACAGTAATTTTTATCAATGGCAAATTTATATCTAACATTAAGACAGAATGATAACAGAAGCACTTAATTCTAGGTTTTCCTGGGGTGGATCCCTCAAGCTGGGAATCCTTGAACACCCAGTACAGTTCTAGGGAAGCCTTGAGCAAGACTGAAAAACCTGACTCCTGCTGGTGCCACCTTCATTTCTTTTCTTTTCCGTTAGTGACCCTTCTTCCCTTATCTTCCTGCATCAAGTCCCTGATAAATCTCCCCTCTAGGCATGATATGATCGTTCCTCCCTAAGAAGAACCTCCATTCTAAGCATTAAAGAGCAAATGCTTTGGGGAGGAGGGACATCTGGTGCTTAGTCCAACGCCACTCCCTTTGCTCTCTTCCCACAGCACACAGCTCACTTCATTCAGCAAAACGGATTTGGCCTGTTTCACAGCATCTAGTCACGCAACACCACCCCTGCCTTTCCTGTGTGAAGTCTTGTTTTCACAACTGAAATAGGAGTAAAAGCAGCATAAAAAAAGAAGGTAGTAGTCCAGTAGACTTAAGGCAAAGATTGATTGATTTATTTACTTATTTATTTATGGGGTGCCTGGGTGGCTCAGCCTGTTAAGCGCCAATTTCAGCTCAGGTCATGATCTAGCGGTGCATGAGTTCGAGCCCTGTGTCAGGCTCTGTGCTGATAGCTCGGAGCCTGGAGCCTGATTCAGATTCTGTGTCTCCCTCTCTCTCTGCCCCTGTCCCACTCACACTCTGTCTCTCTCAAAAATAAATAAACATGAAAATTTTTTTAATTTATTTTAAAGTCTATTTATTTTGAGAGAGCGTGAGCAGGGGAGGGCAGAGAGAGAGAGAATCCCACGCAGGCTCTGTGCTGTCAGCAGTGTGGAGCCCGACTTGGGACCAGAGCCCACAGAGTCCAAGATCATGACCGGAGCAGAAATTAAGAACTGGATGTTTAACTGGAAATTAAGAACTGGAATACGGGCAAAGAGAGAGGGAGAAAGAATCCTGAACAGGTCCCATGCTGTCATCACAGAGCCTGAGGCGGGCTGTGAGAGACCACCTGAAAGATCATGGCTGGGGCCAAAATCAAGAGTCGACCGACTAACCGGCTGAGCCCTCCAGGCGCCCCTGATCACTCAGATTTTTGACACGAGCTAATGGGTCTCACATTCTCTTCCAGTGACAGCATTGTTCCCACCATAGTACTCACCTAACTGCTAGGTATGCTTCGCTGCTTCACTCTCTGCCTCTCACCTACTGTGCGCTGAATTTTGGTGAAGAACGCAAGCCTTAACCCCTGTGTTTCGGAATCACTGAGCCACTCAGGTGCCCCTAAGGAAAATATTTAAAGCCAATACTGATATGCCCAAAAAAGAGGTTTTTTTTTTACATATTTGCTAGTAATGAAGAAATTATATTAAATTATATATAGATAGCTCCATACTTATATACATATAGAAATACACATGTGTATATGTGTATGTATATATGTATGTTCAGAAACATTTATACACAAATATAAATATACATGTGTATATGTGTGTGTGTATATATGTATATACATATCTTCAGAAACACATTAGTAACTTTTATGAGTTATTAAATGTAAATTAACTATAGTATTAATAACGAAGTTTGATAGTTCAACAGAATGTGGAAATGGTAACAGTATTTTTCACAGAATTATACAATTTTAATACCGAAAAATCACTCAAAGTTACTCTTGTATGTTCTACGTAAGAACCCTGAGTGATGAGGTAACTTGTCCAAAGGAGTTTGCAAAACCAGAGTAAGAGTTGAAGTCCATGGTGTGTGCTGTGTTTGTTTTACACAAAACCACACACATCCTCTCAGGTCTTGTTATAAATCTAACTGAGAAAGAGTGTTTAAAACCACCAACCTGAGACCTAACCAGGGCCAGTGTAACTCCCCCAATGGTCAAAAGAAACAAACAAGAAAAGAGAGAACCTGCCAGTGTTCCGGTCCTCATCTTGATCTTGTATTCCCCATACTCCAGCTGGTGACATTGACTTTGGTCCCTTCACCCTCTCAAGATTTATCACTCAGGTATCATTTTTATGTTTATTTATTTTGAGGGAGAGAGAGAGAGAGAATGCACATGTATGAGCATGATAGGGGCAAAGAGAGAGGGAGAAAGAATCCTGAACAGGTTCCATGCTGTCATCACAGAGCCTGAGGCGGGCTGTGAGAGACCACCTGAAAGATCATGGCTGGGGCCAAAATCAAGAGTCGACCGACTAACCGGCTGAGCCCTCCAGGCGCCCCTGATCACTCAGATTTTTGACACGAGCTAATGGGTCTCACATTCTCTTCCAGTGACAGCATTGTTCCCACCATAGTACTCACCTAACTGCTAGGTATGCTTCGCTGCTTCACTCTCTGCCTCTCACCTACTGTGCGCTGAATTTTGGTGAAGAACGCAAGCCTTAACCCCTGTGTTTTGGAATCACCTAAATAAGGCTTTCCAGTTTCTCCACAGGGAGACAAACCTCAGCTTGCCAGTGGTGACCGCACTGCCATTCCTGCACACAGGCAGCTTCTTAGAGTGCCTGGCTCACCTGCTGCCTAAACTCTGAGTGCCACCTTGCTGCCCACACACTGCCACTCTACCCAGGGACAGAGATCACGCCCACTACTTTAGGCTAGAGATACTCACCAACCAGGAAATTCTGGGCCAAGAGGGAGATTAATCATCAGACCTGGAGGAGAAGCACAAGTCTCCCAGGGCAATCTGACCTTCCTTCCCAGTACGGAAAACATCACCTAATACAGAAGAGAGATCCCATGAAGGGTCATGCCCCTGAGAGGATTGTAAATTCATCAACTCAGGATTCTAGTGTTCTCTACCTCCACCTCCCTCTCCATACACACTCTTTTCCTTCCCCGCCTACCTTGCATTTAGCCTTGGAGCCAAGGAATGGTTTAAAGGATAAACATTTACAAATCCCTTTGCTAACTAAATTCTTCATGGATGATAATGTAAAATTGGCATTCAGAAATAATAAACAGTCATTTTAAGAAATGTTTTTCCATTTATATGTCAGATATGTTTTGATATCTCTTTTCATTATTTACTTATGTATTCAGAAATTTCTACAAATATATGAAATTATATATTGGGAAAAGTAAGAGCAATTAAACATAAAGCTATAACTGCATTTGTTACTTTGAGAAATAATGAAATCCAATCATAGGTACTGGAATCAAACTACCTGAGTTCACATTCCATTTCCATGGTTTGCTTGCATTGTGACTTGGACAGTCTATAGAATTTATCTGAACCTGGCTGTTCTCATGTACAAAGCAGAGATAACAGCACCCACTGCATGGAGTTAAGTCTTTAAATAAGGTGGTACATGAAAAATGTCTAGCACTGGGGCGCCTGGGTGGCTTAGTCGGTTAAGCGTCCTACTTTCGCTTGGGTCATGATCTCGCGGTTCATGGGTTCAAGCCCCGCGTCGGGCTCTGTGCTGACGGCCAGCTCAGAGCCTGGAGCCTGTTTCAGTCTGTGACTCTCTCTCTCTCTCTGACCCTCCCCTGCTCATGCTGTCTCTCTCTCTCTCCTAGAAATAAATAAAAATCTTAAAAAAAAAAAAAGAAAAAAGAAAAATGTCTAGCACATATGAGCACTTAATAAATGTCTACTATGTTTCTAAAAGAAGATAATGGAGGAGAATGTACTTCAATTATAAAGAACAGACTTTAAGGAAACAATGTCTTTTCAACAGGAAATGAATGATTTAATATTGTGATGTATCATACCATAGAATACTAACTCAGCACTAAAAAGAATGAACTACTAATACACATAACAGCCTGATGGATCTCAAGGGAATAATATTAAATAAAAAAGTCAATCACATAATCTCACATACTGTATGATTCCACTTATATAACATCTTTGAAATAAAACAATAAAGGCAAGGAACAGGCTGGTGCTTTCTAGGGGCTAGGGGAAGAAAAAAGAATAAAGTGATTCTGGCCATTAAAAGATAGCACAATAAATCCTTGTGATGCAAATGTTTTGAATCTTGACTGTGGTGGTAGTTACACAAATCTATAGATGGCGATAACACTGCAGGGAACTAAACACACACATAAATATAAATGTGTGTGCATGGGAAACTGATGAGGTTTGAATAAATTCTGTGGATTATATCAATGTCAATTTCATGGCTGTGATACTGTACCACAGTTATGCACGATTTTTCCTTTCAGGGAAACTGAGGGAAAGGTCCATGGAATATATATACTATTTTGCACAACTGAATATGAACTTATGGCTATCTCCAAACAAACAAAAAAATAACACTAAAATAATTTTCTGAGGGTCCCATAATTAATCATCCTATCTCTGGCCTTTTCTGATTCAAAAAGGACACCTGAGAAAAACCAGCAAATAAAAGAACGCATTGGTAAAAGTGTATTTTAATGTGACTAAAAATCCTGTAAAAATATTAGCTTTGAATTGAGAGGCAAATAAGTGACTTTACCAGCTATGTTTTCCCTTTGAAAAGGAAGGAGCAAAATTAGCCATTCATTGACACTTTACTTTCAGTCTATAGACTATGTAGGCTTGCCTTATTTTCAACCACTAAATCCAAAAATATCTCATCCCAAACTCCTGCCATCCATAGTCTAAGATCTCAGAAATTGTGCCTGGGAACTTTACAAACACACACACACACACACACGCGCGCGCGCGAAAAGCAATCAGAAGTTAGGAGGAAATGGGAGCAGGAAAACAGAGATTTGTTTGTTGAAGTCTTTCTTGCCCTTCCCATCTGGTTTACTTCAATGCCAGACATTCCTTCTTTGGTCTTCACTTCCACAAGGTATTTACCAGACTGAGACTGAATCATGTAAGTCACCAGGGAAGGAAATGCTGCTCCCGGTGTTTACCTGCGTAGCATGGGCCAGCCTGTTTCAATGTATCCATGGTCCTATTCTAAAGGACCTGGCATTTGCCTCGGTGCTCTTTGTTAGACAACTGCTAGTCCCTTGTTGTTGTGATATTCTGCATTATTAAACTTTCACCAATTTGTTTGCAAGTTTTCCATCCCATCTATGACACTGGCAAAAATTCTGTGTATTTCCTCTGTCTCCCACAAGTCTTTCATTTGAGCAGTCGTAGACATGCTGGTGTCATGAAGTCCTCAAAGCTCCAGATGCCAATATCATATTGACAATAGCATATTGTGCACATCGCAGTTGGGAAATAGGAGTTAGTTAAAAAAAAAAAAAAAATCACAGTTAAATATCAACTTTCAATTAGTGGAATTCAAATTTTCTACTAGAACAAGGCTTTTCAAACTACTTGAATTGAAGAACCAATTATATACTGATACATCTGTAAAACTCAATAAAAATAATTAAAAAAATGAAAAAACATCAAGACATAAAAAAACATAACCCCAAATTTTATTACTAAATAAACACCAAATTACTCTATCAGACTGCCAAAAAAAATTCTAAACACTTAACTCTAAATTTCTGTGTAAATTTGCATTTAAGTAGTTCATGAGCTGACACTATCCCGTTCTGGGCAGTGCTGAGCTAGAGGACATTCTGTCAACTAGTCACCATTCCCCTCATCCTTACTCACCTTTAAAATATACCTTTCCACTTCCTTTACTCCATTGCTGTTCTTGGCAAAGAAAAACTACTAGAAAAAGCCCGAATCTGCCCAATCCTCCACACATGCATGCTGTCTTAGTAAAAACTATATTTTTTAAAGAATTGGCATTCCCACATTTATCAAGCTTGATGTTTGCCTTCTACTTTCTCAGTGGTTAATAGGACCCTAGAAAGTAGGAATTATCTCAGAGAAATCAAAATAAGCCCACTTGTAAGTGGTAGGACCAAATATTAAAAGCTGATTTTTTTAAGTTTATTTATTTTTTGAGAGAGAGAGAGAAAGAGAGCATGAACAGGGAAGACACAAAGAGAGAGGGAGACACAGAATTAGAATCAGGCTCCAGGCTCTGAACTGTCAGCACAAATTTTGACATGGGGCTCGAACCTATGAACCATGAGATCATGACCTGAGCTGGTCAGACACTTAACCAACTGAGCCACCCAGGTGCCCTTAAATCCTGATTTTTTTTTCAAAATCTGAATGTTCTTGATGCCGTTTCCATCTCTTGCTGTAATATTCTAAAAAGGTTACTGTAACTATGTAAATCACTCTGGTATGTAGTTTATCAGAATTTTCTTGCTTAAAGAGCTCAATACATTGTTGAAGTTCCTTCCATTGCTATTTAATTATTCATTTACACATTTATTTTCTACCCCAAGGAGAGCACACTCTCTTTGAAGGCAAAGATTTTGTCTATTACATTTTATACCTTCCACAGCACCTAGCACAAAATATAAATTCACATTCAGTAAATACATTATAAGGAAACTGGCACCAGTTCTCTTACTGTTAGTTGAAACCTTATTATGCATACCGTAATATTTTCAAAGAGAACTGAAAAAATACTTTAAAGTGAGATAAATATTTTAAATACCAAAATAAAAATATGACAACATAACTTTAATTCTCTTTGACGATCAAAAAGCCCTTCCAACATCATAGAAATTAGTTTTCATTGCCTTGACAAAATATGTGTTACAGAGCAGTTACATTTATTTGCTTTTTTTCTTACTTTGGAGCACTGCAGTTATTTAGCAAAGAATTTTGGAGGACCCTAAAGACTGGGTTGAATTTACTCGTCAGTCAATAACCAGAATACCCCAGCTATTAAACTAACCTCAAGAAGCAACCGATGACCAAAATTAGATGGTTTTCCAATGTACACTGCCATATTGGGCTCACTTTACAGTTGACAGAATTCCTACATCTGCTTTAAAAGCTTTCTACTTTTAATTTTGCCAAAGCCTCTTTAAACATTGCCTATGTGCACTGAAGCTTTTTCAAACAAATCAGAGCTTTTTATGTCTCTAAAGCAGCTGTGAGAACTTCACATTTTCACAAAGGGAATAAAAGATGGAGGCTGTAAAGAGTGGCTTATGGGAGTCTTTGTACTTACAAATAAAATGTCTTAATAAGCTTATTCATACAAAGAAAAAAAAATGGGAAATAATGAAAACTATAAAAAATATTTTGCTATCTTGACCAGTGTAATTACATCAATGGAATCTGTCTACTGCTGTGGAGATGAAAAATAAAAATAAATAACACTAATGCTCTAAAATCTAACACACTAGAAAACTATGCTTATGTTTCCAATTAAAGTTCTAGGTACGATTTTAATGGATTAGGATGACATGTATTTATATAATCCCATTTTTTTCCTAGTGTTCTAGGACAACTTTAAAATGTCAAATTGTGGGGCGCCTGGGTGGCTTAGTCAGTTAAGCGTCCGACTTTCGCTTGGGTCATGATCTCGCGGTTCGTGGGTTCGAGCCCCGCGTCAGGCTCTGTGTTGACTGCCAGCTCAGAGCCTGGAGCCTGTTTCAGTCTGTGACTCCCTCTCTCTCTGACCCTCACCTGCTCACGCTGTCTCTCTCTCTCTCTCTCCTAGAAATAAAAATAAATAAATAAATAAATTAATAAAAATAAAAAAATAAAAAAAAAACATTAAAATGCCAAATTGTAATATATAAAGAGAACAAATAAGATTGTGGAAAATTATGATGAACCTATAACATCTTGACAATAATCTCTTTATTCTGTTCCCTGAGTAATCAAACTGAACATGTACTTCTAAGAAAAGTATGCTATTTTGCTAGGTATTTAATTGCACAGTAGGTGTTTAATCCTTATGCCCAGAATACCTGAAAACAATTTCTAATATATTTACATAGTGAATTATTTTATTGATAAAAGCATCCACATCATTTGGCCAACATTAATATGCATCAGCAGTAATGCACCATTAAATTATGTGCTCTTAACGGGAATGGAAAACTCCTGACATGATATGTATGTTCTGGAAAAGTAAACATTTGAATTGAAAACAAAATATAAGAATTTCCTGAAATAGTTTTCAAAGACCATATAAAGGCTACATCTTCCTTTGCTTATTGTCAGTTCTGTACGTACTGGAGCTCTTTCCAGAGATAAATGCATCATGATCCTGTTCTGTTTCTTATAGTATGGAACTAGATATACTACAGCTAACTAGCACCCAGTGGGTTCTTGTGAGCACTTATCAGACAAATAAGTAAATGGAATAATAAATGACTGAACAAAAATATAAATATTGCTATGTCTAACAAGGACAGAATAAAATATTATATTAACTTTTTTACTTCTTCAGATCTCTTACTGTATCCAGTATGGTAATTTTCAAAATGTAGGCATTGAATAAGGCCTTGTTTTTATTAAGACAACATGGTTAACATTCTTACCTCTCCAAAAACACAACATGAGAATTTGCATTTCCTCATTTTAAATTAATAAATTTTCACTGTGTCTTTAATTTTTCACATTAAGAATGCCTGTTCAGGGGCGCCTGGGTGGCTTAGTCGGTTAAGCGTCTGACTTTCGCTTAGGTCATGATCTCGCGGTTCGTGGGTTCGAGCCCCGCGTCGGGCTCTGTGCTAGCAATCATCCTTCAAGTGTGTGGCCCACTGACATACATCTGAAGGGTCTCATGGCTAAGGTTTCACTAGGTAATAATTAACGACCTTTTTCTAACGTCAGCTAACGCCCTGAAGGTCCTGGAAATGTTGCTTCCAAATTCCTCAGAGACCTACTCTATCCCTACCTCTGTCCCAACTTGATAGTGTATAATCAGTCACTTCTCACAACCCCTGTACAGCTCTTTCTGTCCACAGGTCATGTCGCCGTGCTTTCATAAAACCACCTTTTTGCACCAAAGATGTCTTGAGAATTCTTTGGCCAATCATTCTGAACCCCAACATTTCCACCCAAGAAGAGGACAAGTAGCCTCTGTGTGTCTCACCTTTCTCATAGTTATAATACAGACAATATGAGCATCCAGCTTACCAGGAGAATTAAATAGGAACAGGCATACGGGGAGTATTCAAGAAACGTTAGTCATTATGACCATTACAGAGAATCCATACTCTTTTTCTGGGAAATAGACATTCTTAAATTACATGCATTTTTCCAGTATCATTGCCCTAAAGTTGATTTGTGCATTAAGGACTTTTGCCTTTTCTAAACTTAAGGTAGATTATAATTTTGTATTTAATTTTTGTTCCAGCATTATTACAGGCATGTTTGTGAAAGATGAGGGTAAAAGAATTATCCCTAATAAGAACCCTTCCTTGAAAAAGAGGGGTCATTAATCCTAGAAAGCAAGACGTTGGCATTGACAACCTTTCATTTGCCCTTTGTTCCCTTTCCATCTCTCTCTGCTTTTAATATCCCAACTTCCTGCAGGCTCTCTGTGTCTTCAAGTCACTTCAATATAAAACAAGGTGATTAAAACTAATTGTCACTAGAGTATTAAAGGTATGTCGCACTTTCCATGATGTTTGCATTTTAAAAAAGGCTTTTCTGTAACAGTCATGCTTCCTATATTGTGTAAGTCTCAAACAGTAAAATTTCAGTCACTGTAGTATCAACTGCATAAATAGAGAGAGATAATCTGAGTATATGGGGGGCAAGTACACATTTCACAAAAGGCAAGACAAGTGAAGCTGAAAATGATGGCCTGGTAAGTCTAATATCAACAGTAAAATAATAAAACAGGCCCAATGAGATGAAATTTATCAAACTCCAGGGGATGATGGAATCATGAGCAATAAGCAGCACGGTTTTATAAAGAACAAATCATGCCCGACACAATCAATAGGTCTTTTCAGCAGAATGATAAAATTAGAGGATGAAGGGAATCAGGTAAATGTTGCCTATTTGCACTACCACAATGCATTTAAAATGGTCCCTGTGAATTTTAAACTCAACCATAGATAAAACTGATTCAGCTATGAATGCTTTCTAAAAAGGCCTGGAAAGAAAATGTAAAATGTCATAGATAATGACAATAGAGGCCGTTGTGGGATGTTCAAGTTAATAAAGCTCATTCACGGCATTTCCTAACCCGGTGAAAGGGAAAAGGTGTATCAGGACTGTGTATAACATACTTAGTGAATAGCATGTTTCATGAAATGCAATTAGGTAGATTTTAAAATACGATGGATAAGATGAAAGTATCTTCAGTGAGATCCCTGCAACAACTCTCTCTACACTAAATAAAACAGACTGAGCTAAGGGAAAAGCCCTCAGGACCAAGAATCAAGAGATCCCAGGATCTCTTGTGTTCTCTCTCCCTCTTCTTGAATTGCAGTCTTCTGTGACTCACTTACTATCTGGGGTTCATTCCCCAGCCCAGACTTTAGGATTAAAAGATATGGCAAGAATCTGATCATGCCCATTCAATATATCGGCTCTCGGACCAGAACTTGATGGGACAAGTTTATAGATATTGTCTCAACTCTGACATCCCTGGTCTTAGCTAAGAACAAAGGTAATCACAGCCTTGCTTCAGGATCCTCTCTTGATCCACAGTCTGATCAGAGAGAATGGTTAAGAGTAATAATATAAATGTGTAGAAAGTTCTAGAGCAACTGAAACAAAATAATAAGAGATCATCATAGGCAAATGGGTAAATTTTCAAAGAAGTGACATTTGTACCGGGTCTTCACGGCCACATAGCAGAGGGGAGGGATCTGAGATGTTTGCCACATAAAGGAAGAGTGGAACCGGGAACTCTCCTCATGGATATAACGAGAATTCCTGTTCAGTCAAGCTCAGAATGCTGCTTTCAGACTAGATGGAATACATCCATAAGGCATATAAATATAAAAGATTTTAATTACATTACAAGCAATTAAAAACTACTTTGAAATAAAATCACCTAGCAGGGTAAAAGCTAGGTGAGGCTTAAAGGCTACCGTCAGTCTAAATATGGCTGCATTAACATCACTGAGCTTCACGCACCTTTCTGCCTCCGCTCCTGCATCATGAGCAGGGTAGGGAGATGCCACATGCAGAGCAGGGCTTGGGTTTTGTTATGGGTACACGTACTCCGAAACAGAGCATGACTCACACGTGTGGGATATGAAACCTCCTACAGATCAGCAAGGATTTACAGGCAGCAGCTGCCACTATCCTCCCCTGCAGTTATGTTCACTGTGAAGAGGAGAGTAGCACTGTTCCCACCATCCAAGCTTAAAAGCTGCCACCACCTTCCATGCCTTCTCTCTGTGTTATGATTTCACAGTAACTCATGTTTCTTGTACTCATCTTTTCATTTCCTTTCATGTAGGCACCAACAAATCTACCTTCTCACCAGAACAGTTACAAGCCTCTCGTTCTGAGGTCTTCCATGGAGGCAGCTACCCTCTCCCTTCCACTATGTCCTCCATACCTGGCATAAAAAACTACTGATTTTTTTTTTTTTATTTTGTAGTGGTAGGTTTCTAGAATCTCCATTTTTTAGCATACAAAAATTTGGTATTAGTTTTATCATTAAGCTCTTTCAGGACAGTCCTGTGACAGATATCAGCTCTTGCCGAACATTAAATACCTGTTACCAAGTATCATTATGATTCATAATTACTTTATCTAAACTGAATTATCAAATATTGGAATATATTATCTATACATGTGCATAATTTGTATCTATCTATTCATTTATCTATCCAAACACATAGTACCATATAAAGTACTAGCTGAGATCTTTCTGCTCCCCAAGGGGCTACTAACTGGTCAGAGGATATCTGTTGAAATGGCTCACAGTTAAAAATAAAAGATGCTAAATTCTGTATAGTCATGTTCAAAGGAAGTTTGAGTCATGGTCCTAGAATCTCATAGTTTAAATAAGTCTCTGAGAAGTAACTTTTCCTGCCAGGAAGGGAGGGTTATCTTCCTGAGGAGAATTAAATCATGAGATAACTACCTCTTTCCCCTTTTTCTCCATGAGGTAAGGTTGGTAGTGGCAAAACATTTAACTTTTTCTCTCCATAATGGGGTTCTGTCCATTAACTCCCAAACTGGAGAATTACACTGGCCTTCTGTCTAAAAGTGGCACAGTGATCAAGCAGCAAATTGGTCTGATGTGGCCAGGAGATGACCAGAAGAGGGTGAACCTGAAAGACATACTACACAGAAACAGCTTACATTCCCAGAAATTAACACTCAAGGATTCATAAATTTGACATGAATCAAGAAATGACATATTGAGCAATTGGGACTAATGTCAACTTTCCAATCAATAGCTGGAGTGAGAGGATCCTAAAAACAAGAGGTTTTAGGGTATATAGCTATCTGTGGAGACAAAGAGAGAGGAGACTGTATCTCGGTGAGGTCATCACACCAATGAACTGAACCACCAAAGTCCCCCAAAGAACCACCAAATGAATCCCATGAATAATCTAGCATTTGTAGGGTTGGGGTGGGAGGCATGTCCAGAAAGACTAATGGCCACACTGGGTAGACAACTGTATAATAATCATGAGAATGGACTGTTTTCTCCCTTCCTATAGCCACTAGCAGTGCCTGGGGCTGAGAAGGGCCTCTCTCTCTCAGGCTATCAGTTGTTAACAATTTAAAATCAGCTTCTTCTCAGCTTTGTAGAACCTCTGCTCTGTCTCCTGGGGAGAAAACATCAAATTAGAGAGTGTATAAAAATACCTAAAGTTAACTGATTCACACCAGAAGTCCAAAAATGTTATGGAATAAGAGTAACATATATCAGAAGGTATGGAAATATATATAGCCAACTGACAACTTTAAGTCTGAAACATAAACATCTGTTTATGAAAGACTACTTTTAAAAAAAAGAAACAAAAATATAAAATTAAAGTAGAGCAAATCTAATTCCAAAGTACATATCATTAATTGTTTTCATTTTTGAATCATCACTAAGTATAGCATGGTATGAAGAGAAACATTTTGGATAGAACTAAAGACCTGAACTCTAGTACCCATAAAAATATTTAAAAACTGAGTTAGCAATATAGCCATTATGAGCCATAACTCTCTCTATTATATATATGAATTAAGAGTAATAATTATTTCTCAAAAAATTAAAAAGAGAACTACCATACAATCCAAGAATTCCACTTCTAGATTTCTGAAGAAAATGAAAACATTAAGTCAAAAAGAGAGGTGCACCCTATGTTCAACACACATTATCTACAAGAGCCAAGATATGGAAGCAGCCTAAATGTCCATCAATAGATGAACAATAATGAAGATGCGGTGTGTATATACAATGGAATATTACCCAGTCATAAAAAAGAATGAAATCTTGGATGGATTTAGAAGGTATTATGCTAAGTGAAATAAGTCAGAGAAATACAAATAAGATTACTTCACTTATATGTGGAATCTAAACACAAAACAAACAAAATAGACAGACTTATAGATACAGAGAACTAACGATGTCAGGGAGGAGGGGGTATAGAAATGGACAAAATATGTGAAGGGGACTAAGAGGTAAAATCTTTCAGTTATAAAACAAATGAGACATGGGGATATAATGTGTAGCATAGGGAATATAGTCAATAATATTATAATAACTCTGTATCATGGCAGATGGTAATTAGACTTATTATGGTGACCATTTCATAATGTGTGCAAATATCAAGTCACTGTATTATACACCTGAATACAACACAACACTGTACACCAATTATTGTTCAATAAAAATAGTAATTATTGCAGTGCCCACCAAAAACAGGAAATTGAAACAAATCACATGGTTATGTTATCATCCATACTATTATTAGACTTTCCAATTCACTGTTCAACTCCAGTCTTGGTAGAGATATTTTTAAAAATTTAATATAACACCAAATCTTATTTTATTCACTAAAAGTTTTTGCCAAGTTGATCTCTTTCAGAATACGTTATGGTATTCTTCTAAAACTTACATCCAAAATTTCTTACCCAAATGAGGGAATTGGATTCTCTATTTTCTAAATTTCCCTTCAACTCTTAGAAGCTGATTTTATGATTTTATCTTTTCCCTTAACTCTTAGAACACCTTTTATTAGAACTGTTAACAATTATGAGCATAGTCTAATTTCAGTTTTCTACCACAGCTAATGAATACAATAATCAAATGGTAGCAGAAATCTCGAAGGAGGAGATATGTGAGGGAAAAAATTTAAAGAGAAAATGACTGAAAAAATCAGCTAACAAAGTAACTAAGAGTTAACATTCCGTTCATCTTACTTAATACAGTATTCTATTAGATATATTTCACATAGTCATTGGATTGCCTAAAACAAACGTTTGAAAATTACAAATGAAGTTTAAGTGTCCATGGATAATGAGGCAGGTGACAACGGTCACTTCCTGATTCATATATGATATGAAGGATCACCACTCTGAGATAAGAGAGTGGAAGAATTTCATGTTACCTGTTGTGACTTTGAACTGCCTGGAAAGAAAGAGTTCCTGGGAGTTAGTTTCTTAGCAACTTGGTTCTGTGGCATAAGGCATTCTCCACTTTTTCCTTTTCAAGCAGGTTGGTCTGAAGCATTGATGGAAAAAATTTTAACAATAGAGGCTGATCAGCATTTGTGATGCTTCATTCCCAGGAAGTTACTGTGTTCCCTGGACCCAAGGATAGATACTTGGTTATACACACTTGGTACTACGAGCATTCTGATTTTGCCCACAAACACTAAATTCTCTATTAATGCAGCCCAAACATGGATGTTAAAGAACTTGCAAAGGAAACACAGTAATGCAGAGATTGCTAAAATAATCAAGCAGGAAGCGAAGGAAGCCAAAGAGAGAATCTCACATCAGGAACCTGTTCTATTTTCCCACTGAGGCTAAAGTAACTACGAATCATTTTAATTAATCTGCCATAAAATGTCACAGCCTAAATGAGTTCAAAGGATTTCAATTCAATCCATAGTGCATCACAAATACCACCATAGGCTGGAGCCAATGCTGCAGCCTTAAATCTGAGAGACATGCAGATAAGAAGACAGGTGTATGCATAAAAGAATCAAGTATAGTAGAAACCAATTATAGCAAAGTCGTTTTTCTTCCATAAGAAAAAAATTGTATTATAAAAAGAAAAATTACTACAATGAAAGGGACTGTGACTTCTCTAATGATTGAAGTATCTACATATTTTCTTGATGAAATGAATTTCACTCAGAGTGAATTATAAATAAATTGTCCGGCTTGCCATGCATATTATAGTTCTACTGAGAATCGTACCACCTGCACTGAAAGATATATTTGCCACCTCATGTCCTAAACAATCCAATGTAATTAATGGGCCAGTTATAATTAATATGATGTTTTCATATCTAAGATTAAATATGCAGATGGTGACAAAAGTCTAGGGTACATCTGGTTCCAAATAAGAGCCTGACAAAGCCTCTCTTGCTTGATTTGTTACTTAAATATTTGACAGGGTACAGAGATCTAATATATAATTTTGCAGGTGAATATCACCACCCAGCTAATCCTACTGTGGATATCATTATATCTCAGATACATAGTACTCTTTCTACCCTCAGCAGATTGCTTTTGGTGGCAGCTGAACACTTAAGCACAGCAAAGATGTATTATTAGCAAAAATCTGGCTTATTATTCAATTATCAATGGCTGGTTGAACTCTCAAAGTAGACTAAGTACGGCTTTGATAAGTATGCAGAAGTTCTCAAAATGTTCTAAAATAGTAATATCACAAAATGAAGCTTTTCTGATGTTTTTTGCTAAGATATATCTGTCCTTTTCTTGTTCAATTGTTCAATATAACTATGACCATATTATGCCAAAATGGACTTTGGGCTCTCAGTATTTCAGAAGCATTCACGTGAGTATTATGTTTAAAATAAAAAATAGATGAGAGGAAAGCTCTAGGCTTGTTCTTTAATTAAAAAATGTGTTAGACAATATATTTGTAGCTACTATTTGACTCAACAATACAGTTTTTTTATCATTACGATGAACTCAACATTGTCTGTATGACTTTGGGAAAGTTACTTAATTTCTCTTGATTTCAGTTATAATGACAGTGATAATGATATTTAATAACATTTTCTGATAATGAAATAAGACAAGACTAGTACAGTTTACAGTTCCAGACATAAAGCAGATATTCATTATGTTGGCTTTATGTCTGCTTTGAGTAAACATTTCCTTCTTTCCTTCTTTGCCTCCTTCATTCTACTCCTTATTTCTTTTCTTCATTTTTGACAGTAAGGTTTTTAGATTTGCAGGACAAAAAAATTAACAGAAGTTTAGGTGCCTTCCATTTCTCTCATTACACCATAGTCTTTCATCCTCCATGATGCTATTATCATGTTGTATTGTATTTGTTCTTACTTGTTTGTTTTCCACTTGACTGTAAACTCAGTAAGAACAAGAACATATATTGTCATCTTTATATCCTTAGAATTGAGTACATTTCGAACACACAATAAACAAGTACGTGTTGAACAAACCGATACTGGGAATATAAAACATGGTCCCTGCTCCTGAAATGGGCATATAAAATATCATTTTTCAAACCTTCATATGCATAATTCCATGCAGAATATAAAATGCTTCCTTGTACATATGCCATTCTCTTCATCTATGCAACAGTCTTGAGGGATGTATTATCAAGACAAAAGCAGTCCAAAGACCTGTGCCCAACCCCCAGTCATACCAGCCACCTGGTCTGAGGCTAGGACTCTCACAGCCTACCTTCTCATCTTCAAACAAGATTAATATCTGTCCTGCCTCCGTGGTAGGAGTGTGGTCAGGATCAAATGTGAAAATGTATGTCAAAATGCATATGAACTTTAAAAATAGACATATGGGAAAGGTCTATAAACCCTTATCCAAAAAAAAGGCAGGTTATAAATAATTAGTTATTAGAGGTAATCTTCACTTAACAATTAGAGAAAACTTGGAGCACCTCGGTGGCTTAGTCGGTTAAGCGTCCGACTTTCGCTTAGGTCATGATCTCGCGGTTCGTAGGTTCGAGCCCCGCATCGGGCTCTGTGCTGACTGCCAGCTCAGAGCCTGGAGCCTGTTTCAGAGTCTGTGACTGACTCTCTCTCTGACCCTCCCCTGCTCAAGCTGTCTCTCCCTCTCTCTCTCTAGAAATAAATTAAAAAAAAAAAAAAAAAAAGAAAGTGCAGAATGGAACTCTCTCTCCCCTAGAAATAAAAAAAAAAAAAAAAAGAAAGTGCAGAATGGAAGAACAATTAGAGAAAACCTGATGACTAACAGGCACTATTTTGTATGGAGCAATTGACAGTTTTGATCGACACAATGGAAATAGAGAACTGGGTCTATAAGAAGTCAGAGTTCCCCTGGATCTTGGATGGAAAATAGGTAAAAGGCAGGGAGAACATTCTAAACAAAGGTTTAATGTGTAGCACAAGCAGATTATTTGTGGAATAGAAAAAAAAATCATTCTTCCTGGAACTGAATGTTGGTATTTGGAAATAATAGGAGATGAACTTGGATAGCTAAAGGGCTCAGAGTGTGGAGGACTCTGAATGCCAATTTTTGTCATGGAAATAATTATATATTTCATGTGGGAAAAATAATATTTTATGTAACCAATGATGTAAGGCAAATTGAATTTTGGAAAAATAAATCATTGGATTAGAGATGAAAGTTTATAGCACAGAGATCGGCTGTAAGGCTATTTCCATGTGGAAATGATGATAGGAAGAAAGGGAAGTAGGGAGTTTGGGAAGGAGGGGAGAAGGAAGGAAAGTAGGAAGGGAAGGGGGAGAAAGAGAGGAAAGGAAGCTACTCTGGTCTATTCAGAATAAAGACCCCGAGAAAAGCTTAAGGAATACAGTACTTATAGCAAATGAAAGGAGGGGTGATTAATTCAACCTCAAAATTAAGGAGCATGGAGTTAGTATCAGCTTCAAATACATGGAGTATGGCCTTAGGACACAACAGTAAGACATGCTTGATTGCCCAGATGTATAGTGGTGAGTCCATCAGTCCTAGGGATGAATAGCTTTCGGAAAGAGGCTCATGATATCAAGTCTTTACTGAGTATGAGTAAGTAAACATGAATATAGCATTACAGAAGAAAAATTCAAATACTCTGAAAATACAGCTTTAGAAAATAAATATCTTATTTATATTTAAATGGTATGAACATAATAAAATTGTACCTGGATGTAATACTCAAATATGTAAAATTTTAACCCAATAGGTTGGTATCCAATGAGAAGAGTAAAGAAGTCCATATAAGAATAATCACTAACAGTAGGATGTCAGGATTTTGCTCTCCTAGCTCTAAAATTACTACTAAAGAATTTCTAGATTCATAATTAAAGAGGAGAAAAAAACAGGCCAAAGAACTCACCCCAAAAGCTTCTGGAGGAAGCCAGTTAACTGGAAGTCTAATGCCCAAACTAGAAATAAACATACACAATAGAGAAAGTGATGGTCAATTTTATATAGCAACTTGGCCAGTGCATGGTGTCTAGGTATTTGGGCAAGCATTATTTGGCATGTTTCTGTGAGGGTGTTTTTAGGTGAGATTAGCATTAAAAATAGCAGACTTTGAGTAAAGCAGATTGTCCTCTATAATGTGATTGGGAATCATCCAATCAGTTGAAGGCCTGAATAAAAAGACTAACCTCCCCCAAGCTAGAGGGACTTCTGCCAGCAGATGACTTCTGAACTACAACATCAGGTTTTCCCTGGATCTCCAGGCTGGCAACCTTCCCTGCAGATTTGGGACTTGCCAGTCTCTGTAATTGAATAAGCCGGTTCCATATATATAGTCCTAGTGGGTCTATTTAATTGGAGAACCCCAACTAACACAAAGAGCAAAACACACCTAAGAACAATATCACCTCAGGATGGAAGCTGCAGTGGGTAACACATGTGAGCATTCAGCAATGGAGATATTAAGCACATATTCAACAATTTAGTCTGTAAGCAAAACTGAATATATCTGGGTTGAAATGGACTTCCAGATGTGAAATATCTTGTATGAAATAGTATAAATTCTACAGAAAGTCAGAAATTCTCTTATATTTATATATTATCACCAATCATGGAAGAACATCGTAGGAAGTAAGAAAAATCATTCCATTTTAGAGCAAATCAAGGTAGTTTCATATATTAAGTAGCTCTCTATTTCTACTTTTAAAATAACAGCATATATGAAAACAAATGTTTGAAATTATAAAAGAACACTTCATTTTCATAGAACTTTACAGTTTACAAAACACTTAAATGAATGTTATGTATATTTATATACATACCAACAGATGTTTATAATTTTTTTCATAAACTGTAAAACACAGATGTAAATGTAAAGTATCAATAGCTATTTATAGTCATTTTATTGAACAATTTTAACTTGCTCAGTTATGCCTTGAAATAGTTTTATTTTTTTTCTCCAGTTCTTGCCAATCCAATCTTTTATATTAAGTTTATCTTACATAGGTCCTATAGATTTGGGGTCACTTTCAACCATAAAAACTTAATACAGAGTAGTTTAAAATTCCAATCCCATATCCCCCTTTTCACCAAAACCAACCATAAAGCCTTTGAAAGGGAGGTGAGAATGATCTGCTTCCCCCTACTACTTTTTCTGGTTTTAGTTTCTCTCTGGATGAAGACAAGAATAGAAGAGAAAAGGGCAAGAGTTTCTCAACTTGGCTGCCACCCTATGTTGGCTGTCACTGTACTCCAGCAAACAGTGACTTGCCCTGGGGCTCTCAGCCTCATTATGGAGGTGTTCACTGATAACTCTCCCACCACCACCTACCTACCATGTATTTCTCTGAGGTATATGAAGAAGCTATAGCATGGAGTGTTCCAACACTCTCCATTGGTACCAAGGGTTCAAACCACATGCAGTTACCATGGGGGCTCCTGGGCCACCAGCCAGTCATCTCTCTTGGTTAGATTAACAGCTCAAATAGGCACAGAGCAGACTGGCAAATCCACGGCCTAACCAGAATCCCCATGATGGAATATATGCTGATCATCCCTTCTTATGGGTATCCCCCAAATCTGTGAAGGATTCTACTGGCTCTTCCCCCCTTGTTTGGTTAAGGTTATATATTAATTAGCTCTTACTGCATAAGAAACTGGACAAATTTATAGTGTTCTTAAAACATTTATTTCTCACAAATCTGGATGCCACTAGAGAGTCCTCCTAGCACATCTCAGCTGGGTTCCCTCACACACCTGAAGTCACTGGTGCAAAAGCTGGAGACTATCTGCTCTGCTAGGGCCCCAGCTGGACCGCTCAGCTCTTCTCCATATTTCCCACATCTGGTGGGCTAACTGGCTTTATTCCCTTGACAATGGCAAGATTCCAAGAGGCTGAAAGAAAAGCATTTCGCAGCATGGGGGTAGCACTGGAATACCATCACTTCTGCTATATTCTTTTGGCAAAAAAAAAAAAGTTATAAGGTCATCCCACATTCAAGAACTGGGGAAAAAGATTTCCATTCTTGAGGGCAAAGGATAAAGAAAAGGATGGAAAATTTGGGTAATTTTTGCAATTAAATTAACATAGAGCCCCTCCGGTCACAATTATTCATATCCACCCCACATTCAAAATATACCCATTACCTCCTAAGACCTCCAAAGGCTCACCTAATCATGGCATCATGATCATGTTCTACATTAGGTCTTGTGGTTCCATGTGATCCAGAGATTTCTGATCTAAAAAGATAAGCCTCTCACAACCCAAAATACAAAAGTGAACCTAGAACTGAATAACCACAACAACACTCCCATTTAAAAATTTGGAAAATGAGAAGTGCAAAGTAATCACTGCTCAATGTCAATCCTGAAATTCCTCAAGGCAAATATTGCCAGGACCACCTGCCACCCCCATGCCAGGTGTGGATAATGCTACTTGATTACTTCCTGGTTCTTCTCCCTGGAAATGATTCTCTTGTCCAGCATTCTCCTCACATTTTCCTACCACCCTCTTGTCTCTTGGTTCTGGATATCCTTCTTTTTCCATCACATCTTATTTCTAAAGAATGGGCCTGAGTTTGCAGATGAGTACAGCTTTATCTACTTGATTCTTGTGCATATAAAATTGAGGATATGGATTTACTTTTGCAATCGTGAACAGTGTTAGTCCAATTTTACTGATCTTTTGTCAATATAACCTACTTTAAAACTTTGTGGGCTTTCTATATATCTAATTATTCTCCACTTCATTTTGCAAAAGTCACACCAAAATTGCTTTTCAGTTTCTCTCTGTACATTTACTCATTGTTATTATGGGATCAAACTTCTGGGGGACCACATTCCTAAGTTTCCTTAAAGCCCTTTTTATCCAGCTAAGGTCTAATAAGCAAGGTCATAATTCTTCCAGAAGTCTTAAGAGTAAGGACCCCATAGCCTTACTCTGATTTGATATTTGTCTCTGGGCTTCATCTTATTTGAGAATCTACTATTGGCAAAAGCAACTAGAGATAAGAAATAGTTTTATTTTCAAACCAAAAAAGTCCTCTATACTCTCTCTAAAATCTGTGTGTTAACTGGCCAGTTTTTCTTTAGTTCATCTCTTTCTTTGGGTTATGTATCACATGCAGCTAAGAGCAACCAGACGACAATTTCAACGTTTGCCTGGAATGCATCTTGATCAAGTCCAAATGTGCATTAGGAACTGTTTGTATCTTCCACATGACCACAGGCAACAACTGTAGTAAACACTGTGTGCCTGCATTAACAGGAGTCATGATTTTTTTCAACTTTTACCTACCATCTTGCAAAATCACTATAATATATTTTGGGAGTTTGGTGTAGCAACACTGTGCTTCTAGGTGTCAGTTTTTGTATCAATTAGATATTGTTGCATAACAAAGACACTTCAAAACTTAGTGACTTAAGACAACCACCATGTATTACTTCCACAAGTCTAAGGGTGGCTGGGTACTTCTACCAATCTAGTCTAGGCTCAGCTGACTCCTGTAATCACTAGTGTGTCTACAGTCATCTGGTGGGTCAGCTAGATGCTGGCTACCTGAGGATAAATCCACCTGGGGAAACTCAGGTCCACTCTATTCCGTGTTGTCGTTCATATTGAAAGGCTACCGTGGGCTTGTTTCTCATAATGGCAGCTGGATTATAGAGAGGGAGCGAAAATGTGCAAAAGGCCTAGGCTCACTGCTGCTAATATTCTACTGCCCAAAGCAAATCAAGAACCCACTGTGTCTCCTTCTCTTTCTCTCTCTCTCTCTCTGGCCCTCCCCAACTTGTGCTCTTTCTCTCTCTCTCAAAAATAAACATTTTAAAAAACTAAAAACAGAATTACATGTGACTCAGAAATCTACTTCTGGGTACATTACCCCAAAGAATTAAAAGCAAAGTCTCAAAGAGACAATTATGCAACCAAGTTCATAGCAGCATTAATGTGAAAGCAACCCAAGTGTCCATCAACAGATGGATGGATGAGAAAAATGTGGTGTATACATACAATGGAATATTATTCAGTCTTAAAAAAAAAAAAAAAAAAAAGGGACATTCTGCGATATGCTACACCATGGACGAAACTTGAGGGCATTACGCTAAATGAAGAAGCCAGTCAGAAAAGAAAAAATAAGTGACTCCACTTATTGAGATACTTAGATTAGCCAAAATCATATAGACAGAAAATATAATGGTGGTCCAGGGCTACAGGGAGGGGAGAATGGGGAGTTACTGTTTAGTAGGTACAGAGTGTGTTTTAAAAGATGAAAAGAGTTATGGGATGGATGTGAGATGGCTGCACAACAATGTGGATGTATTCCTATCACTGAACTAACTATACCCCTAAAAATTATAAAAATGGTAAGTTTTATGTTACATATTTAACATAATAAAAAAAGAAGAGAAAAAAAACAAAAACGGAGGAAACATTCCATCTACTGTTAAAAGAACTTGAAAAGTCAGACTGCAAAGGATAAAGAATAGGGACATGGTGTTACTTTGCAATCTTTCCGCACCTCAGGGCAGTAGGGATGGAAAAGTCACAGCACCCTCTCCTAATCCCCAAACCCCTCCCCAGTCCTGTTGAGGCAAAAAGAATACACCCACTCCACATCCTTTTATGATAGTATTATTACTAATATAATACTACTAGTATTATTGGGTAGATGGAGCTGCAATTTCACTTCATTTATCAGATTTCTGGAAGGATTACAGTCCAGAACTCAGAGGCACATAGCCTGGAGCTCACACCACACCTGAGTCTCGTGATTGCAAGCTGCGGTTCCATAATTTCTCTACTCAAGAGTTTAGCACTGGCAGTCTGGTTGGGAAAAGGAACTAGCAAACTTCTCTGAAAGCTACAATCGCATAGCACTTAACCAAAGAAAGAAAAGACCTCAACTGTCCAGTCAAAAAAACAGGTGAAGGAGTCAATGGCAGTTATAAAGAGAGTGAACCATCACACCCTCTCACCAAGCCAATACTTGGTAATTAATCCCACTGTTCCAAAACCAGTGCTCTTCCCACAATACATCCTTGTCTCTTATGGTGAATGGTACTGTGTCCTCCAAAAAGGTACTCCAATGTCCTAACTCCCGGTACCTGTGAAGGTGGCTTTATTTAGAAATAGGATCTTTACATCTTATGACGTTAAGATGAGGTCATACTGGAGAAGGGTGGGCACTAATCCGAAAATGAGTGTCCTTTTACAAGGGAGATTTGGACGTGGAGACACATAGTGAAGAACACCGCATGAAAACAGAGGCAGAGGCTGAAGTGATGTATCTACAAGCCTCGAATGCCAAGGGTTGCTGCAACTACCAGAAGCTAGCACGAGGCCATAAAGATCATCCTCTAGAGCCTTCAGAGAGAGCACAGCCCTGCTGATAACCTGACTTCAAACATCTAACCTCTGGAACTGTGAACACAGTATATTTCTGTTGTTTTAAGTCACTCAGTTTGTGGTAATTTGTTATAGCAGCCTTAGGATACACCTTTCAACTTCTTCCAATTTTTTTAAAAAACTTCTTCCACAATAGATACCCTAGTGAACACCTTGTGTAATCTAATGAAGAGAAAAAGAATCACAGACAAATCGGCATTTCATATTTCTTAAAATGAAGAAGAGAGGAGTCAAAAGGAACAAAGAGCTTTAGCTTTAGAATATTGTTTTTTCTCTCCAATTCTAACCACGAGAGCACCCCTACCTAAAGTGGCCATGTGGAGCTGATCTCTAAGCTTGCAGAACAATTTTATTTGACCTTTACTTAAAGACTACCTCCACTGGGGAACTGACTTTGTTCCATCCCCTTGGGCTGATGCAAAAGGCAGGTTTCACAGTGTTCCTTTCATGATTCTGCTTGGGAATCTAAAACCTGTTTATCCTAAAAGAAACCAACCTGAAAGTGCCAAGTGAGGCAATAACAACATATTTCATACGCTTCTGAGAAAAAATATGCAGGGAAGAAAAATGAAGAGAATAAAATAGTCTGTTTATCTGAAAACTATGTTTTTTCACACTAAGTACTATGTTTATAGAGCCAATTCATCATGTCCACCAATAAGTGGAAGTGAAGCATGTTTCTTCCACACATTGTTTGACACGGAAAGTGAGTATTTTATTGGCATTGGGTAATTTAAACTCACATTGTGGTGTCTGGAGTATATTAGCAGCACACCATGCAAAGATTAGACTGTTTGGCAATTTGTGCACCAGAGAGAAGCAGTCCAAAATAATTCAGGGGGGAGGCAAGGGCGAGAAGTGTGAGGTAGCTGCTTTATGTCAGACAAGTCGAGCTGTCCTTAGGATAATACTGATAAAACCTAAGAAACCAGTTTGCTAAAAATTAGCTTAATGGCAGAGGTAAAGACAGTGATGTGGAAGTACTGACTCAACCACATTTACTGAACTAATACCTCCTCAGGCAATCTGTCGGATTTATCCTGGCTGCTTTTGTTTCCATCTCTCCTATAACAAACAACATATAAAGGTGCACGTGCACACACACACTTAATGATTGGGAAAACAGGGTGCTTTGCGGTTGAAAGTGTTGGCTTTGGGGTTAGACTACCTGGATTTAAATCCTAGGTTTAACATTTACTGCTGTGCAAATTTTATTTGTAAGAGAGAGATTACAGTTCATATCTCATACATACTATTGTGATGAGTACTGAAGAGGATAATTCGTGCAAAATGCAATCTGAGGCGCAGAATAAGTGGCAGTAAGTGTCAGCTATCATCGGCATCATCATCACTGCTGTTAGAAATATGCATATATTTGGTTATTAATGGACATCTGCACAACTAGAAGCATGTATAGGTTTGTATACAAACTTATGGGCTGGGTAGCTCAGTCCATTAAGCAACCAGTTTTAGTTATGGCTCAAGTCATGATGTCACAGTTCGTGGGTTCAAGCCCAGCATAGGGCTCTATGCTGACAGTATAGAGCCCACTTAGGATTCTCTCTCTCCCCCTTGCTCTGCCCCGCCCCTGCTTGTTCTCTCTCTCTCTCTCTCAAAATAAATGAATAAACTTAAAAAAATAAACTTAGGGGCCTATGAGCTTAAAACAGGATTGGAATTTGGAGGAATTATATTAAATTTTTCTGTAAAAATACTGCGCTGACAACACCAACACTGGTGAGAAATGGAGCAATAGGGACTTGCATGCCCTGCTAGTGGGAATGCAAAAATACGACAGCCATTTGGGGGGACAGTTTGAAGTTTCCTTACAACACTAAACATACTCTTACTGTAGGAGCCAACAATTGCACTCCTTGGTATTTCCCACAGGAGCTGAAAACTTGTGTTCACACAAAAACCTACATCTGGATGTTTCTGGCAGCTTTATTGACTGTTGCCAAAACTTGAGAACAACCAAGATGCCCTCCCATAGATGAATGGATAAATAAACCGTGGTCCATTCAGATAATGAAGCACTATTCAGAGCTAAAAAGGAATGCTGCATTATTCCAACTCTCTGACATTCTGGAAAAGGCAAAACTATGGAGACAGTAAGAAGGTCAGTGGTTGACTTTGTGGGAGGAGGACATACAAGGGGAGCATGGAGTTGTTTTAGGGAAGTGAAACTACTCTGTGCGCCATTAAAATGGTTGACACATGTCATTATACATATGTCCAAACCCAAATGTATAACACCAAGAGTGAGCTGTAATATAAACTATGAACCTCAGGTGATTACAAAGTAATCCTACATGAATCACTGTAAATTCATCAATTACAACAAACGCACAACTCTAGTGTGGAATGTCAGTAAAATGGGGGAGACTATGAAGTCTGGGGGGCAGGGAATATATGGACAATCTCTGGGCCTTCCATTCAATTTTCCTTTTCTAATAAAACTGTTCTAAAAGTTGAGGTCTTAAAAAATATATATTATAAACAAAATTCAGGAAAATGTCTCACAGATCAAACCCAATCAAATGCCCAGTTAATTAATAAAGAAAGTCTGCTTAACATTGACAAATCTTGTCAGCTAGTCAACCTAGATAAAGTAGCATTGTCTCATCTACCCATTTATGGACATTTGATTCATGCTAAAAAGGGTGGAATACTATGATTAAAAAGTAAAACATAACTAAAGCCAAAGGTATTAAAGGAGAATTAAAAATAAATCAATTTGTCTGGTTCAGCAGGTGGTAACTGAAATCACACTAGACCAGAGACAAACTCCAGCTTTTACTCCCTGACCTGCAGCAGGAATACTGGACTGTTCAGAGCCTCCATGGTGGGCTGGTTGATTTTCATTTCAACTACAAAGGTTATGTGATATAAAGCAACTGTATGTTAAAGTACTTTCTATGATTCATCAAGACTGGAAAATGATAACTCATTGTCATAAATCACTTATGAGGTTAAAAAACTAAAACTAGGAAAGCCAATCTAAAGAAGTTAAATTCTCCACTCCAGAAAGTCAGTAAAAAAAATTTTTAATTGACCAAAATGGTGTCTTAATGAGTTGCTCTTTTAGCCATTATGTGGCCTTATATTTACTGAGTCATATTTTTCTTCTTTCAAGTCAGATGAGGTCACAAATAAAACTCTACAGAATATGTTTTTGCTTCTCAGACTATATTATAGAAAATATACATTAAAAACAACTTGTGACATTTATAAACATGATTCTCTAGCTAACAGTCCCCGTAATAATGCCACACATAAAAACATATTCAAGATGGATTTAAAGACCTATCAGAAATGCATTTTCCATATAATCATATTTAGCTCTATTTTTGAAGAATTATTATCCCTTATGTACTGATAAAAGTGTACTGCATTAGCCCTCTACCATAACTTCTATCTGAGTAGTAGATCATATCATTGTTCAAAATACAGTTGATCTTTGAACAGTGTAGGGGCTAGGAACAAAGACTCCCCCCTGCCCACACACACACACAGCCAAATATCTGCATATAACTTTTCACTCCCCCAAAACTTAACTATTGATAGCATACTACTGACTGGACACCAATAATACAAACAGTTGATTACCACATATTTTTCATGTTATATGTATTATATACTATATTCTTACAATAAAATAAGCTACAGAAAAGAAAATGTTGTTTTAAAAATCATAAGGAAGAGAAAATATGTTTCTAGCATTATATTTATGGGGGGGATTTGTGTATAAGTAGGCCTGTGCAATTCAAATCCATGTTGCTAAAGGGTCAACTGTATTTCCCTGGGAAAAACTCTATTTCCCTAGGAGTTGATTAGAGATTGCTAATAAGCTTGCCTCTGTGATTTTCTTTGATAAAATGTGAATGGAATTGACAAACATCACTTCCAAATATAAGCTATAAAAGCCTTCACATAGTTCCACCATCTTCTCTTTTCTAACTGCCAAGAGAGAATGCAATAATAAGGTTTCCATATTCCTTTTAAAAAATATGTTCTGAAACCATGGAAACAGGTAAACACCAGAATTCTTTAAATCTATCTGGTCATTCAATGACAGTTCCACAGCCATAACAATAATCACAACTGCTAGGAACCCTAGCCAATCAGTGAGAGTTTTTGCTTCTAAAAGTCATCCAGTAGGGACTGGACTTTTGAAAGAAACATTCCCTGAATGTCAGTTAGTCAACAACCTCACTGTAGTATCCATGCTTCTACAGCTGATGTCAGCACACTCCCATCTTGAAAGTCAGTCAATCTCCAAATTCTATCCTTCCCAAAAGCTCTAAAACAAATCAGTTCCTGCTTTGTTTGAAGAGCACATGCCTGATCCACATAGTTTTACACACTTAAATAAGCAACAAATACAATGTTAAGGTTTTTGTTTTCAGATATTGAGAGGTGGTCTTGTCCTTTGACACATGAAATTTTTAAAAATGATCAGACAGAGGGGCTACTCTGCTAGTTTGGATCCTCCGATGAAGAGAAGATGGAGCAGAGCCACGGTCAATCCATCATCAACATATAACCAAAGTGAGAACTGTTATTATATAAGCCAAGATTTTCAGGTAGTTTGTAAACACCAAGTACATCAGACTAAGCTGAATTATACAGCTTATAAACATAAATGATGGCTATAGGAAATTACACAAAGAAAGCAAGCAGTTATAATGTAATTGTTCACTCCCCCTTCCCCATAAAAGAAGAGTCTTCCTCTTAGGGAATCAGATTTCTCTTCCCTCATTTAATAGTCATAGTTTTTACATTTCTATGAAACATTTATTTTAAAAGTTTCATGTATTTCATCAGAAAATCATTTTTCTACCAAATATATGATTTTAACAGATTTTTCCTGGCCAGAAAGACTTTGCCAAAACACTAACAACATGAGCAAAAAACATAAAGCAACATAAAAGTATGGCAACAAAAGAAATAATGTACTTCATTATTTTATATTTCATATTTTATCCAGCCATAGTTTCAATTCTTTCTTTTCATGTTTATTTTTAAGAGACAGAGAGGCAGAAAGCAAGTGGGAGAGCGGCAGAGAGAGAGGGAGACACCGAGTCTGAAACAGGCTCCAGTTTCTGAGCACAGAACCCGATGCAGGGCTCAAACTCATGAACTGTGAGGTTATGACCTAGCTGAAGCTGGATGCTTAACCCATTGAGCCACCCAGGTGTCCCAATTTTCAATTCTTAGGCAATTTCTCCCATAGGACTCTGTATTCAGTTTTAAAAAGAAAACAAATGAGGAAATGACACTTGTCTTTAAAACATGTTAAACTTTACTAGAATGTATCTGTTACAAAGGACAGATCTCATTTGGTATATGATTATTCTTTTTTTTTTTTTATTGTATATTTATTTTTGAGACAGATAGAAAAAGCATGAGCAGAGGAGGGACAGAGAGAGGGGGGGAGAGAGAGAATCCCAGCCAGGCTCCACACTGTCAAAACACAGCCTGATGCTGGGCTTGAACTCACAAACTGTGAGATCATGACCGGAGCCAAAATCAGGAGTTGGACACTTACTGAGCCACCCAGATACCCCATTATGAAAACATTTTCTTTTTTTTTTTTTTAAATGTTTTTTATTTATTTATTTTTTTTTTGATGTTTTTTTTTTTTTTTTTCTAGGAGATAGAGAGAGACAGCGTGAGCAGGGGAGGGTCAGAGAGAGAGGGAGTCACAGACTGAAAGAGGCTCCAGGCTCTGAGCTGGCAGTCAGCACAGAGCCCGACGCGGGGCCGAACCCACGAACCGCGAGATCATGACCTAAGCGAAAGTCGGACGCTTAACCGACTAAGCCACCCAGGCGCCCTAATGTTTTTTATTTATTTCTAGGAGAGAGAGAGAGAGAGACTGCGTAAGTAGGGGAGGGTCAGAGAGAGAGGGAGTCACAGACTGAAACAGGCTCCAGGCTCTGAGCTGGCAGTCAGCACAGAGCCCGATGCAGGGCTCGAACCCATGAACCGTGAGATCATGACCTAAGCGAAAGTCGGACGCTTAACCGACTAAGCCACCCAGGCGCCCCATAAACATTTTCAGATATTATTAGGTTATATATCATAGAATTCATTCTGAAGGACAGTCAGATGAATCCAGTCATCATGGGAACACACTGAATCATTTAGTAAATGTATGAGAACATACTATATGTTAAGGAAGGCGTAAATGCTATTAGCTTTCCAACATAAATAAGACACAGAACTCACCCTCAGATCTAAAGGTAGAAAATGTATAATGTATGATCAAAATTAAAACGTAAGACTGATAAATAGCATCAGAAAAATACAGGTAAGATCTGAAAAATGGGAAATCACAAGTGAGGAAAATCAGAGACGGGTCATGGAGCCGTTGTATTTAAACTGAGTCTTGAAGTCCAGGTGGGAAATACACACAGGAGCCTGGCTCTAATCCACGTAAGTGAGGCAGAATTGCTCATCTGTTCAATGTTGCCCTAATCTAGCAAGGCAGAGAGAGAGCTCTTCTCCCCACAACATGATTATTTTCCTCATGTGTATCATGAATACCCTCTGAGATTTGGGAGAAGGGAAAGAGAGGGTTACATTTTACTCAAGTTTCCCCGGTCAGGCAGCATAATTTAACTGAACTACCTCTTCCAACAAATGTGAAGTAGAGACTTCAAAGCATACAGGTCACTGGAAATTAATTCAAGGTCTGTACATTTCTCTGAATTGTTGGCCTATGAAGGCCCCAATTGTCAATACCATGAGTTAGAATCTTTTTCAAAGTAGACTACCTTTCTATATTTTATTTCTTCTATATAGGCCAGAGCTTTAATCCAAAGCACTGAACCCCAGTCAGGGATTAATAGTGGTGAAAATTGTTAGTTAACTAGATTTGATGGAGCAGCCGACTGATAAGGCTTGATTATAGGCCTCATAATTCACTGGGAAAAATTCATTAGTCAACATTTTCCATGACACTCCCTTCCTAGTAATAGTCAAAGCACACTTCTACAGCCCTTTCCTACAATTGCTTTTCTCACTTGAAAAATTCCGGGACAAACAGATTAAAAGAAAAGCAAATCCTTCACCCCATATTTCACCTACAAAAGTGGGCAGCAACATGATTTGGGGAAATTTCCTCAAGTCGTGATGAAATCTATAGCAGAACAAAAGCCACCTGGGCCTATTATTTATTTTGCAAAGCAAAGTAAGACCTTTTAAAAAAATTCATATTCAATTTTATTAAGCAATATTAAAAAGCAATAGAGCTTCCAGGACACACAGGAATATAGTGCACATATCATTTATATGCAGTTGTGCATAAATCATTCCTTTTTTTTTTCAGATGAATAGAATCAGAACTTCATAGCACTTTCAGAAAATACCCACTTAACTCTTAAGAATAACCCTATAAGAGAAGGCTTATCAAATTCCCCAGAATAAAAATCAGGCCTAAATATGAAGACTTTTCCATTATGCAGACATTCTTCAATCCTTTGACTTAACGGAGTTAATATCATTGCCATCGTTATTACTTAAAATAAATAGAATAATGACCACTCCCTGAGAAAAACAGTAAATTAACGGACAGAGCCTATGAACATAAATAAAGCTAAAGTCTCAGTGTTAAAAAAATTAGATTCTCTGGCTAAAAAACTCATTGTAATAATCAGCCACTTTCTGAAAAGTGACAAAAGCAGCCTCTCAGGGCCAAACTAGAGGAAAAATACTGGGCAATGGTTCAAAAGACTGGCCCCAGACTCAGATATACTAAATGCACCAGTTTACTACTTGTTAGGTTGTTAGTTTCTATTCCTCAGTTTCTTCACCTGAAAATGGGAATCAGATCTCATCCTAGAGCTGTTCAGGCATCAAATTTAAGACTATATCCAGAAGCATTTTCTGTAAGTTCTAAAATGTAAGGGGCTCCTATTATCACACTTTTAGAAAGTCCATATGACCTTAAGTTCTTGGATACCAGTTGACCCATGGATATTTACTTCCAGAGCATCTTGCCATTGACTTTCTGGCACTGCTGGATGTGTCCTTGCCCTCTCTTTTCCTCATTTTCCCCTTTTGTAAAACTGAGTTGACCTCCACCAGTCACAAATATCTATGAAACGCATAAATGTTTCAAAAGTTCTCTGAGAGCCTCAGAGCAAAAAGCAGACTTCAAATTCAAAGTTCCAGTATACCGTCATGACACTAAAGTATTACATCATCTCTCTGGAATTTGTGGGGCTTTTTCTATCCTTAGGACACAAGCAAAATAAATTGTGTGAGGGTTTGGGTCTTTGCAAGCCATTGCAGACAGCCATCTAGGCACACCGACTGGGGCCAAAACTGGCTACAGAGCCTTAGAATTCCATTATGAGACTTTGGATGAGGCCATTTTTCCTAAATCATAATGAATAAATTATCTCAGGCTTCCCAACTGTTTTTGAAACTAGACATATGACACTTAAACTTGGGGTAAGCAATTACTGAAAAACCGACAATCTGTGCCAACAAAAGAAGTTCAGAATATTCCCTTATTCAGCCTGATACATTTAACTGTGTGGGAAGAAGAGGAACTAATCTATGTTTCAATTAGTTCCTGGTGACTCCAGCAAGCTTCGATGGATTAATCAAAGTCTGGCTTTTGGGGGGAAGGATTTACTTAAAATCAAATTGATCTGTTGTTCTCATATTATCACTGGTAAATCTATATTTACTCTGCTTTAGGGCTTCTGAAGAGTAATAAATTGTCACCACTCCTGCAGTCTGCCTGAGTCTCAAGTCACACTTGAAATGAGTTTAATATTTAGAGCCCCTTTCAAAGGTACTGTTGCTTGCAGACACTCAGTCGTAAACTTTCCAACAACAACAACAAAAAACACCATGGTAGAGGCAAGATTTCACGAAGGCAGTCAGATTATAAATCTTTTTCTTGACTTTTGGGGATAAGACAGACAGTTTCGCAGAACAAAAGCAAAATTCAAATGCAAAAAATATGCGGTGAGGATGGTGTGTATATACGTGGGGAGGGGGGAGTGTGGGTAGGTGCACGTGTGTGGAGATGGGGTGGGGGCATCATCTGGTTGCTTTCTGAAATAATATTTCCATCCGCTCTCATTCTTACTCAGTGGAGCATTCTTCCCAGTCTCTGCCTTTCCTTTCCTTTGATGGACACTGACAACAGCCTCCCTTATTCAGAATACACTCTGCAGGTGTTGCTTGGAAAAGCCTGCACATCATTCAGTCTCCTTATCATCTCCAGGGACTGTTTGTTTTTTGTCCCTCGTGGGACAAAGGCTCTGATAAAACTTCAAGGCTCTGATGTTTAAATACAGATTCCTGCCCTGAAAGAACATCAGTGCGGCTCTTCCTGCCAAGAGAGCTGGACTGCTAATTTGACACATCAAATGAGCCTTTTGGTCTGTGAGGGGTTAACCCAGTCTGCCAGCCAAGCCAGGGGAAAGGAGCTGACTCCCAGATGCCACTGCTAGCAAAATTAATCCTGGAGCTTAGCATCTGGATGTTTCACCTGCCAGGCGGGCCCCAGTAGGTCTTTTTCATCACTGGGCCAGATTAAAAGAGAATGATGAGCAGAAGCCGTTCCGCACCACCAGCGACAAAAAGGAAAAAGGAAAAGACGTCTTCCGCTGAGAAGGAGACTCTGACTGCCTCCAGGTACTAATGTCCTGCAAAAAGTGTACGGGAGCATTGCGCTGTGTCCAGACACCACCTGAGCTGTCTGACTACTGGAGCCACAGGGTCGGGCAGCCTGAAAAAGTCCAAGCTACCTTCAGGGTGCCACCTGTCAAGTTTTCACCTGAGCAGACAGGATTTTTAAGCATGTTCTTTGGATTCAGGGTTCTGGTAACGTTTGTCAGCTACTTCCACCCCCAGTCTTTTTTTCCCTGCCTTGTTTGTTTTGCGCTTAACAAGAAAGCAAACTTCCCCAAATCCACGTGTCCTCTTAATCTTCTTAAGTAATTTTTTAAACTCCAAACTTCCCTTGTCTTCATACGTGTTTTTTTAATATTTAAAAAACCTAGCATTTTTAAGGTGTTGTTTTAAACATTAGAAGTGCAATTACAGTATCGAGGAATTGGCCCGTGCTGGAAAAAGTGTGTTGCACCCATCTAGACGAACCTGATGGGAGAGCAGAGGGCTCAAAAAGCACGAAGGAGGGCCAGTAGGACAGACCTGATTTGCAGGGCAAGAACCTCAAAGAAATAATGAGGTCCCAGGAGAGACGGAAGCTCTGATGTAGGGAATTGAATCCTTTTCCAAAGCTTTCATAAGATGTATTTTTCTTCCTACTGCCAGATAAAGGTCCGTGTGGGGTAGAGAGGAAGAAAGAAGGTAGAGTGGAAGCATTTGATGAAAAATGGAGAGGAATGGTTCAGGGCTTTGCCTAGGTTTCAGGTAAGGTTTCCTTCAAAAGTACTGTGAGCAATTTAAACAGTAAAAGTGTCTGACAATTAAAGAATAAGCCAGGATGCAGACATGCATTTCCAGGAGTCATTATTGGGGACGATATTTTTTCCATTTAGCAGACACAGCTAAAAGTGGATGACAAAGTAGGACTTTATAAATTAGATCTCTGAATATGAAGCCATATTTTCTAAGTTTATGAGTTAATATTTTTACAAATGGAGTCTCTAAACCGTAATGTAAATTTCTTAACTTTGTGTGTGTCCTCTGAAAAAGAATAGCTGGCAAGCCAAGTCTCAGGTGTAGGTTCACATTCTCTCAGCAAGATAAAATAATTCTTTCTAAACGTGAATGTCAAAATGCTTATGGCTGGTTGAATATAAGCATGGTTACTGGACTCTTTTATAGAACTGACTTTATTTTTTAATTATTTTTTAAATTTTTTTAATGTTTTATTTATTTCTGAGAGAGAGAGAGAGAGAGAAAGTATGAGCAGGGGAGGGTCAGAGAGAGAGGGAGATACAGAATCTGAAACAGTCTCCAGGCTCTGGGCTAGCTGTCAGCACAAAGCCCAACACGGGGCTCAAATCCAGGAACCATGAGATCATGAGCTGAGCTGAAGTTGGACGCTTAACTGACTGAGCCACACAGGTGCCCCTATAGAGGTGACTTTAAAACAAACAACACATTCTATGAGGAAATGACACCTTCCTCACATTCTTCCCTCCTGCTCATTACTGTATGGGATTCTCTTATCATTTTGGAAACTATATATCTCAGTTTTCCTAGGACAGTTATTCTTCTTATCCTAGCGAAGTTATTTACAGCACTAAGATTTTATTCTCATAAATGTCCTGGTCTAGATGATAAATTATATAGTCTTCCCACTTAGAAAGGACTGCAACATTCTTATGTGTACAGATTGAGGCCATAGGGTCAGGACGCCCAAGGGCTGGCGAGCACAGCAAGCCTAGGGCGAGGCATGGACCCCGCACAGGGCCCATGAGAGAGAGCCCATCCAGAGTGCAACCAGAACGAGCAAGCCAGTGCCCAAGGTCTCCTACTGTATCCCTTCACATTTACAGTCTGGTTCAATGTTCAGAGTGCCCTCAACTAAGCTCACACAGAATGAAATGAACGCTCAGTGCCCACTTTGGGGCCTGAATGAGAAGACGAGAAAAACACCCCACAGTGAGAGCTGAGACACCAACAGAGACCAGGGGGAAATCGTCAGGGAGGAAGGGACCTAGAGTCAGACTGTAATGTCCTGCAGCTCTTCCACTATGGACATGCTTCCATGTTATTAAACAGACCAGTAAGCTTTCTCTTTTTGCACCCAAAAAGGAACCCACATGCTCAAGAGAGGAAGAATGTTTGGGCATTTTATAAAAGATACTTTTCTCCCTCATTATATTCAAGAATGCCTTGATTTTTTTTAAACTGCAGTAAAGGAAGGAAACAAAAAATTACAGTAAAAGAAACTTGCCATTCAACAAACAGCAATAAGATAAGCAATGGGTAATTAGTATAAAATAGTAAAATAAGCAGAGACTACTTCAAATAATGAAGGTCATGGTAAATAATAAGAAATAAACAATAAGTTTAGGGTACTAACATTACTTAAAATAAATGCAAACAGTTGTGAAAACTCAATTTAAATATTTCTTTCTGGATTTTATGAAACTTACCTGAAAATCAAGGGAAAATAAGTTCATTCCAGTCATTTAAAAGCAGACTGACAAGCCATGAATGCACTCACTAAGTGAAAAAATACATACATCTACCATATAAAATGCACTGTTCTTTAAATGGTGATCAAACAAATAACATCAAGGATGTTTAAACTGCATAAAAATATAAAACATACACGTGTTCACAAACAACTAACATTGCAATGATAAAATACACAAAGTTTTCTCATACCCTTTATTTTATTTGATGTTCCAGACAGAATACTTCCAGGTGAATGAAACTAAATTCTGAGAGGTTGACTCATTTAAGATTAAACAAGTGGGTAACAAAGTTGAGATTCAAATCAATAGTTCCTAACCAAAGTTTCTTGGGCAATAGTTCTATTTCTTATAGGATCAGCTGCATATAGGAAAGTATACTATCCAAAATTTCAATATGGCAGGAGGCAGAAGAATAAATAAAACAAGGATTCTCATCGCGAGCCATGTTAATTTAGACAAAGTTCTTAAGTTTCTATTTCCTTCTTTGTGAAACAAATTAAATAGTCATAGTACTTCACAATAGCTTCCTCATAGTACCCCACAATGAAGTACTCTCAAAAACTCACAAAGTGATACAAAGTTTTATTCCCACTAGAAACTAGAAATAATTAATGATTCCAATTGCCACTGTAACTAACTGTAACCAAAAAAGCATCTTTCTGATGAAAAATGCTAGGTTGGGGGCAAGAGGTATAAGGGAGATGCCTATATTGCTATGGCCATTAGAATTAGTAAAACATTGCAGTATTTTTCAGCTGTTTGAAAACTGCCACTTGTTTCAGTTCCTTTAGTCCCACACCTGGGATCTCCCAAATCTTCCCAGGAGTCAGAAACTAAAGCATTAACACTGGCAGGCTTCAGTGCTAAGGTCTTGGAGACATTCCTAAGGAATAAAGGGAAGATTCCGACTATGTGTTTGCAGCTTGCTTTATAATGTAGCCAGAGTCATGTTGCCAACATCCCTCTATGTTCCTCTATGTTCCTGTAAGATAATAATTCCAAGAAATATAAAAATTGTGGCTGGGATGGAAGGTTTATCAAAATGTAATACTTTACCCCCAATGGTATTAATGCCTCTGTAGAGAAATTCTAACCTTGGGAGATCGGGGATCAGTGGGCAGGCTGTTGATTACTTATTTACTGTCTCTGTGAAAGGAAGAATTAAAGAGTGCTTCACTTACTCAGGAATTTACTCTCCAACTCACAGCAATGTAACACACCTGGACCAGTGATAGAGCCCGTCAAAGCCAGCTAAACATTATTATAGAAAAAACCTCTAAACACCAGGAGTTTGAGATACTCAATACCAACAACACTTGTCTCCAGCTTAAAATCTGAGACAGATATAAAAGCTGTCAAATGGACTGTGAGGCTAACCCAAGAGAAACCAACACTGTGTGCAGGTAAGTATCACAGTAGGGATATACTCTGTTCATTCAGCGAAAGAAAAGGGCAAAACCAAACAAAAATAAGCATAGTACTCGTGAAAGTAGTCGGCCCGTTAAAAAGAGAGAGGTCATGAGAGGTCGTAAGGGTACCTGGGTAGCTCAGTCAGTTAAGTGTCCGACTTGGTTCAGGTCATGATCTCCTAGTGCGTAAATCAGAACTCAGCGTCCAGCTCTGTGCTGACAGCTTAGAGCCGGGCGCCTGCTCCGGATTCAGTGCCTCCCTCTCTCGCTGCCCCTCCCCCAACTTGTACGCAGGTGTGCAGGCACATGCATGCTCTCTCTCAAAAAGAAATAAACATTAAATTTTTTTTTAATTAAAAGAGAGAAGGCATAAGCCCTAAAAATGCAAGAGAAAAACATACTTTGGAAAGATCTATTATAGGAAATGGTAAAATATATATATATTTTTTTCTTTTTTTGGAGGAACCTGATTTTTATTACCAATGACATTGAAGGAAACACGGACTTTATGAAATAATCTAATGTTACCATCTAGACATAAAGGGAACTGAATGGATTGGGGAACTAGATTTTTTTTTTAAAGATTATGATATAAAATTATATTCATTCAATATATCTTTATGAAGAGCAAGACAATCTCAGGATAAAAAGAAGATATCAGAATATAGAAAATAAAATCCGTCCAAGAGGCAACAAAATTAAGCACTTCAAAAATGCCGAAGGTGTTGGTTGGAAAACTGGCCCACTACGAGGCCGGTAAGCAGAGACCGAAGGAAGAGGCAGACCCCTCCAGACCAGTCGGGAGCAGACTGGATGCGCGAGGGAACTTACTCACTTCGTGGGTCTGTCCTGGGCAACCGGAAGACGAGCAGATGCCGCACCTGCCGGCCAGACTCTTAACAGATTATACAGAGGCCTTAACGGGTCCGTGACGCGCACATCCTGATAGTCTCCGTGGCACCTTACTCTTTCAAGACTGTGCTTGAAAACCGTTCCCACGGTGGCAAACACGGGCCCTACGGCAGCCAGCGCAGGCGCGCGGAACCGCGAACGTTCCCAGAACGAGAACGAGAACCGGAAGCGGCGAGGAGCTCCGTTGCCCGGATTGGGCTCTGGTTGCACGGATTCAGCATCAGCTGTCAATTCGCGGTCACGTCCTACCCGTGACGTCCACCAATAGAAAGACGAGAAAAGAAAAATTGTACGATTACAGAGGATTAAAATAGAAGACAGGAAATAAAGATTAAGAAATGGATAACTGATTGCTTGGAAAATTAAAAAACAAATATGACAGAATAAATAACAAAACGGTATAAAGGTACAGCTTTCCTAATACAGTAAAATATTCTTCTGTTTTACCAACAGATGAAAACATTCCTAATGTTTCCTAAGTTATGTGAGAGAACGTAAAAAACACCTCAAGAAAGACCCAAGGTCTGGGACACCTGGGTGGCTCAGTCGGTTAAGCGTCCGACTTTGGCTCGGGTCATGATCTCACGGTTCGCGGGTTCGAGCCCCGCGTCGGGCTCTATGCTGACAGCCAGCTCAGAGCCTGGAAACTGTTTCGGATTCTGTGTCTCCCTCTCTCTGACCCTCCCCTGCTCACGCTGTTTCTCTCTCTCTCTCTCTCTCTCTCAAAAATAAAAAATAAAAATAAAAAATAAACATTTAAGAAAAAGAAAGATCCAAGGTCTTACCTTTCTTGATCACGTTCTGAAGTCGTGAATTTCAAGAAAAAAAGAGCAAATCCTACATCCCTGAGGCTAAAGGCGGAACTCACAAGAATTAATCTTTCTCAGAAAATAACCTGTGAAGCTGGCTCGTCTAGAACATTAAAAAGAAAGGTAAAAAAATAAACATAAAAATAAAACAAACACTTAAAAGTGTTTTAGAAAAGAAAGTTACCGCTAAACCATGTGCTCAGCCAAGTTATAATTCAAGTAAAAAGACAAGAGAAATCATTCCTAGTAATACACAGGCTCACAGAGGATGTCTTCCAAAGTTCTTCCTGAAAATCTTAACTATTCGAAAGATCAGTCAAAAAGAGAGTCAAGAAGTGAATCTATGGTATAAAAAGATGCACAGAAAGCACTGAATTCACTTAAATATAATAATAATTATGAAGCAAAAATAAAATACAATGATTGGAAAAGAAAAGCTTATTAATGCTAATATGCAATAATTTAATAATATCTATCCAGAAACCCCATATCATATGAAAAAAATGTACTTAGTGTAGCACAATAGCAACAGCTTCTGGTTCACTCACGACATTGATGATCAGCAAAATGCATGTTCAAATATGCTATTTAAATTTTTTTCTTTATTTATTTATTTTGAGAGAGAGATAATGATGAGCTAGGGAGGGGCAGAAAGAGAGGGAGACAGAGAATTCCAAGCAAGCTTCAAGCTGTCAGCACAAAGTCCAACATGGGGCTCAAACTCACAAACCAGGAGATATGATCTGAGTCAAAATCAAGAGATGAATGCTTAACCGACTAAGCCACCCGGGCACTCCCCCTCTAGTTTTAAAATTTTTTAATTTTAAAAGTAACCTCTAAAATACCTATTACTGGGGCACCTGGGTGGCTCAGTCAGTTGAGCATCTGACTTGGGCTCAGGTCAAAATCTCAAGGTTCATGAGTTTAAGTCCCACATCAGGCTTGCTATTATGAGAGTATAGCCTCCTTCAGATCCTCTGTCCCACTCTCTCTCTGCCCCTCCCCACTCTCAAAAATAAATTAACATTAAAAAGTAAATGAACAAAAATAAAATAAAATACTGTGTCAGCGGGGGAGGGGGGGAACAGTTCTTCCAAATTGTTAAGCCAAAAAAAAAAAAAAAATTAAAATGAACACAAAAGAGCAAAGAATAGTCTTTAAAAAGACAAAACATACAAACATCAAAATAGAATTTACAGAAATCTCCAAACACTATAACAAAATTAAATCAAACATAACATTTATAAAAATAAACACCTCTGATGAAAGATAACCCATAGATTTGGCTCCAAAACAAAAGCTAGCCTCCCTAAAGCAAAATAACAAAAAAAAATTACAAGTAAATATTTGGACAAAAGGCAGAAATTAAACCCAAGGAAATAGAAATTGTCAAATTTTATTAATAACAAAAAAATAGACTTCAACAAAAATTAAATATGCAATATGGTGTTATCATATGAGGATACAATCTATAGCATTGATACTAGAGTCAATCAATTATACTTCATAGTATAAAATACAGGAAACAAAAACTATTAAAAATACAAAAAGAAATAAGAGAAACAAGGCTGAAGGTACAGATTTTAATACATTTGTAGGCTTTAAAAAGTAAATAAGATTAAAAATTATTTTTAAAATCTTAAATACTTAATATTATTTAATATATTTATATTGAACTTTATATGGAAAACAAAAATAATGCACTTTATCCTCAAGTGGACGCTTCTGCAAAAAGCTTTGCATGGAACTTTTGCAAAAACAGTTCATATGAGACCATTTTTTAAAAGTGTAAATAAATTCAACGAAATCTCCAGAAATTCTACGGTATACATTCTTTTGAAACCAATTCAAAAACAACAATAATGACAACCCTACAATTTAATATTAAAACATTAAACAAAATATTTCAAATGTCTGAAAATTTTGTATTAAATTCAAAATAGCTACTGTTAAAATATTAGAATAACAATTACACCACAGTTTTAATGTAGCACTAATGATAAACTGCATACCAAACACCTGGGAAATGGTCAATGTCACTGAAAAGAACTATTCATCTTGATTTAAAACGCCTTTATTATTTAAAAAGAAGAATTATGGATTTGATGAAGTGGCGAAGATAGTAGAAAGAGATCCCATGTACCTTTTGCCCCACACCCCTCAATGGTATGTTGTCCTTAGTTATAGCACACCATTAAAAGCAGGAAATTACATTGAGGCAATGAGTATGTGTAGTTGTATTGCTGTATTATCACATGTGTAGATTTGTGTAACTGCTACAACAATCAAGATACAAAATTATTCTGTTACTACAAAGATCTCCCTCCTCCTACTTCCTCATGGTCACGCCCATTCCCCTTTCTGCTACCATTCCTCACCCCTGGCAACCACTAATCTGTTTTCCATTTCTATAATTTAGTTATTCTGAGAATGTTATATAATCGTAAGTAGGTTGGCTTTTTTCACTCAGCATAATTATCTCAAGATCCACCCAGGTCTTTATGTGTATCAAGAGCCTATTCCTTTTTTTTTTTTTCCTGGGTGCTGTTTCATGGTATAGATGCACCAGAATCTGTTTAGCCATGTGCCTGTTGAAGAACATTTTGATTGTTTCCATATTTTTGCTTTTATGAATAAATATGAACATTTGTATACAAAAAAGGGAGAAAATGCTAACTTCATCTTGAATTACACGATTTGGAAAGGAGGTAAAACAAAGCATTGTTAAGAAAAGCAGAAAGAACTAATTCTAAGTGTACAAATTAACAATTTAAAATAAAAATGAAAAAGTAGAATTACTTAATGTAAGAAGAGTTCTTTGAAAATAAATCAATCAAAATATTCTCCAAAAAGAATAATTTAATATAAAATCCTAATACACAAATTTAGAATGAGAAAGGGTATACAGTACAGAGGTGATTAAAAATAATACTATAAATCAGCCCATGCTAATGCTTTGAAAATATCAACAAACTATACATTTTTTCCTAGGAAATGCAGTTAATGAAATCAACTCCAAGACATAGAAGTCATGGGAGGAATTTAAAAGTTAATCAGTGAATCATTTGGCAAAAATGTACCAAATTAAAACAACAAAGTATCATACTGTATAAATGCTTTTGTACAGAATAAAAATACATGATTAGCTTTCCAGCTTATTTTATAATTTTTTGCATAATCTTAATACCTAAATATAAAAATAGGCAAAATAGGAATCCGGGCCAACTTCACATACACATTATGCATTTGAAAATTTTAAGTAAAATCTTAGGAAATCTATTTCAACATATCTTCAAAATTTTCACCACGACTGAAGATTTGTTTTTGTAATATAATAAAAGCTTATTTTTATATTAAGAAGTCTGTTAAGATATCAAGTAATAATTGAAAAGAAACAACTTTCATCAGTACATACTAAAAGGAATTCACTAAAATTCCACATATATCCCAACATATTAACAAAGAAAATCTCCAAAAGATCACAGCAAGCACTTCGGAATTTCAGAGGTCTCTCATAAATTTGCCGTATGTATCACTATATATACAGCTACATTGTGAACTAACACCCAACTGACAACTCCAGTTCCTCTGTTAACTGAACTTACCTGATTCAGACCTGAATCCTCATCTGTATCCATATAAAAATCTGTCCTTAGGAAAACTTACTGTGGAAACACTGGGCTCCGTTATCTAGATTTCCCCTTCAAGGAAGAGCTTGATGCCCAGAAGCTAGGAGTGCTACCAGTAGACAAGCCCTTGGCTCTCAACCTGTTAGGCATTACTTCAAATGCAGAGAAGTGCCTCACCCAAGGTCACACCTTTTCTAGGGTGGCCCTCATTCAACATAGGGATAGAAAGTGCTGGCCATCCTAACCCAGCTAAAGACAACACTGAAAGGGAACTCTTGCTCTGAAACCCCTTTGGGATCAAGAGAGGCCGCCATCAGGACTGTACGGGAGCTCAACCTCTTTCTCTGCCAAATCCTGCTTTTTTTCCCCTCACAGGTGTTCATCCAGCAGGTGCTCCTTAATAAACATCCTGCCAGCTAAACTCCATAGCAGAGTCTTCTTCCTAAGGAATCCAACCAATAACATTATGACATAGTAATGTTATCTTACCAGGACTTAGCCCCAGTATTTGGGCCAGGCATTCCCTCTTAGGGCAGGGATTTAAAAAGTGTCAGGAACACAGCCTTTTGTTGTCACCTCAGGGTTAGAGATTCATCTTTGCTCTACTTCTGATGTGTTGCTCTGAGTCTCAGTTTCTCTTCATGAAAAAGGTAGAAATCTAAGGGATTTCTATACCCCTTCTGATTCAAAAATGCCCTATAATGAGATATTCAAACATGTTTATTGGATTTAGAACTTTAATTATCCATACATTCATTTAAATACTTTTCTAAACAACATAATAATCACTCAGTAAAAATAAACTGTTGGATAGTTTGAGGTTAAATATAGAATATTTAGGAAGTCAAAATGAAGAGAGGTAATGAACATTACCTTCATGCATTCATCTACTTATTTACTCATCAACCACTTACTGAGCAATTACTAGGTGCCAAGTATTATTATATGTTCTAAAATTAGTAAGACATTGTCTCTACCCTTGAAAAGCTCACCATTTATTGAAAAAAAAATGATATCTGCCATAGTGGAACAATAATCCATTAAGATAAGGTCAGCAATAAAATGCATTAAGTTCTGTTGGACCATAGAAGAATGCACTCAACTCCTCCTGAGGAGCACAGAAATGGCTCCTAAAAGGTTAACAGTCTCTGAAATAGGAAATGCAAGCTGTCCAAAAAGAAGAGGCAATGTACATAAAGACAATCTCTACAATCAGTGGTGTTTGGAGAATGCAGGACATGGGCGGGGCAGTCAGAAAGGTTAGCAAATCAGTGTGAGGATCCCGTAGAGCAGGGGAAACTGTGCTTTTGGAGCCACACGTGCATTTCTCATGTGCTCAAGGTTATGACTCTCTGGATGTAGGCTGTGGCCCATAAATCTGCGAGCCAGTGGACTGGATTGATGTACAGATGAGATCTGCAAATTATATTTTAATACACCCCGGGAAGTTTTCATACATTTCAGTATGCCCGGGACAGACTCACTTCTCACCTATTATCCCAGCAAAACTAGCAATCATCTTACCATTCACTCTCAGAAGTTTGCCTGTTTGGATGCTAAATTATTACTGTCATTCCAGTCATACATGGGTACCATGAAGATGCCCTAGGGACTACAGAGAAGGATACGGAGGAAGTAAAAGATGGTTTAAGGAGGGGAGGCTCTAGCCCCTTCACCTGATGCAGTTTGATCAATGTTACTCATTGGGCTTCTGCTGGAGATTTCTTCTGGATAACAAGTTCTGATACAAACAGAAACACAAATGGAAAATCAGGGAATGATTTTAAACATGCAATGACAATGCTCAGACGGATAGATGACCGTGATAGAAAGATGGATCACAGATCATCTTGGTACCTGTGTAGACTAAGAAGTAGAATTGGGTGATCCAAAAAGGAAACTGTTCAGCTATCCATTGGAGGAATGATGGAGACCCTAAATAAAATAATGAGATAATGAGAAATATTTGAGAAATTTCAAAACTGGTGTGATGTGTTAATTAATTTTCAAGAGTGGGGTGAAGGATGTGGGTGAGTTATGGATTACTCCCGTGTGAACATACACCACTAAAGAAGAGACCCCAGGATACATCGCATGAATGCTCTATTATTTAACAGCTTAGGCAAATCTTCTGCAAAGGGCAAAGAGGATTTAGTGAGAAAGGCCAAATCTCTTGCCTACATATACAATAATAGCAGCATTTATTCCACTTATAAAAATGTTCTTTTACATTAAACTTTACTAAGCATTTTCAGATAGTCAGACTACACTCAAAACAATAAAATTATAATGCAGATATCCAGAATCATAATGAAATAAATATTTGCTAGTGTTGTATTTAAGTGTTTAATCATAATTCCAAACTTGGTGAATTGAGGAGTTGGGAAACTGAAGACTATAAAATTTTGAGGAATGTCTTATAAAAAAGAGCACCAAATCAGGTTTAAAACTAAATTTCTACTCAGGAAAAGAGGAATATATAAATTATAAGCTTTAAAAATGTGAAAATATCACAAACAAAACCTAGAAAATATATTTATTAGCCGCTTAACATTTCCCTATAATACCTTTTTCCATATAATTAGCTATATCCTCTTTAATCATCTCTTCATAAGACATGATTTTATATCATTTTCTATAGCAGAGTTTATCAGACTTTGCAATCTTTGCACTATTGGTATTTTGAACCAGGTAATTCTTGGTTGGGAGCAGGTGGTGGGGGCAGAGGGAGAGGAGACTATAGGCATTTCTGTGGCATCTCTGGCCTCTACCCAAGAGATGCCAGTAGCATTTCCCCAGTTGTGACCATCAAAAATGTCTCTAGCCACTGTCAAATATTCCCTGTGAGGAAAAAAAATCACTGTTCTGTAGAAAGAAGGGAAAGACAGTGCCTTCCTCAACTTGGGCTGCCTTAATGAAATACTTTAGATGGTATGCCTTAAACAACAGAAATTTTCTCACAGTTCTGGAGGCCATAAAGCCCCAAATCAAAGTTCTGACAGGGTTTGGTTTCTGGTGAGAGCCCTTTGGCTTGCAGCTAGCTGCCTTCTCACTGTGTCCTTACATGGCCAGAAGCAGGACAGGAATGGAGAAAAAGAGGAAACTCTGTAATATCTCCCCTCATGAGGATGCACATCCTACCAATCCATTCTTATGACCTCATTTTTATCTTAATTACCTTCCCATAGGCCCTGTATCCAAAAACAGTCATATTGATGGTTGGGGCTTCAGCATATGAAATTTGAGGGCAACACCAATAGAAAAGAGATAATAATTAAGTCTTTTCTCTGGTATGCTTTAGCAAAAAAAATAACAATAATAGCATTTTGGAGAAATTTCTATAACCTTCATGCCTCAGTTGGTAATATTTAATGTTATAATTGTCAAATTTGAGAAAATATCAAGTTTCCTTCATCAATAGCCTATGAAATTTCAGGACATTTCAAGTTTTCTGGAACAATGATTTATCTTACATACTTTTTGAATTAACGATGCGTATTTACCAGTTCAACACAGATGTCCTCATTGGTATGGTATATTACAAGTTTTATGTTTCTGTTGTCAATGTCACATCAGCAAAAAAAATTAATAAGAATTATTAATTCTTATTAATCTAGTTTGGGCAAAAGCTATTTCAGACACATCTAGTCACATCTAGTTTGGGCAATAGCTATTTCAGACAGAGAAAAGAGCATGAGCAAAAGTTTGCCCTAGTAATGACAGAATCTGTTTGGGTAGAGTGTGATATATAGGTAGGGTGGTGGTGGATGAGAACATTGGGGGAAAAAATGCTCTGGAGTCAGGAGAGGAGGTAGAAAATATTGTAAAGTGCTGGCAAGTGACTAAAACCAGATGGCTACAATCTGAAGTTTGGGTTTAGGAGTCAAAGATTGGTTGATAGCGCACTAGACATATAAAAGGTAATATAATATGGTGTAAAGTTCATTGGCATTAGACTCAATAGCCAAACTTCAGTTTAAGGAAAGATCTGACACAAATCCTCCTGTTGAATTTTTAACTGTGTCAGTTCACGTCCTCTGAGGCAGACACCAGGTTGGAATTAGATGTACAGGAGAATGTCCCTAGAAGATAAAAAAAGAGAAAGAACAGAAGATAGAGAGAACCTTTCAAATGCAATGAGGATCTGACACCTGCAGAAGGAAAGAGAGAAGGAAGGAAAACTGGGCTGCCGTTCAGTTCTATGAAAGCCCAGGCTCCAGGGCAAAGATGGCTTATTCTGCAATGGGCAGAAATGGACTGGCTCTAGAACTCAGACTCTGCAGAGTCATTGGCTCAGGGCAGCCCTGGGAGAGCACGGTTTTGGTTTGATGCTGAAGGTGCATAGGCTGGAGGAAGTTTGCCAACAGGTTCTCTTGAAGGGATATCTGAGCTGTGCACCTTCAAGGCTGCCTGCTAGCCATGGCTTCCTCATTCAAGTAATTGCTATGCACATAAATCTGTTCCAGTAAACCTAAATTAAATGTATCTCACTCATAGTCTACTTAGCCAGATCAAAAATATGTCCTGGCCCACTGCGATGCCACCAGACATGAGTAAAAATATGACAGATTGGAAGATGGAGTGAAATGACACAATGGTTATCATTGGTTGCAGTTAAAATATCTTACTTTTGCAAATTTACAAAATCATATGCCTATGTGAACACATTGCTGAAGCCCCTGCCAGGGCATCAGAAGGGGCCCATGCAAACAAAGACCTGGAAACTTAAGATCCTTTAGCTTCACATAAATCTACTTCTGTTTCTAGGGGTGGTAGCGATTTTCTTTTTTATTGGACACGCACTAGCAATGAGACCTAGTCTCATTCCTAAATCCCCAAAGCTCTTAGATCACTAAAACTAGCACAGAATGAGTAGAACTAGAAAAACAGAAGAGCTGTCCCCCTCCTAGAATACAAAATCACCAAGTTCATTTGGACCAGGGAGTTCTCACTTTTCAACTTGGGCCAGAGGGCAAAATCGAATGGTGGAGTGATGAAGTTCAAGGTGGGGGCAGTTCTCTATATGATGTATATAAGAGCTCTAGATAAGGGAAATTCACATAGGACAATGTAAAACAAAAATAACCAAAAATGGCATCCAAACCAGGTTAAGGGGCTGCCAGGATCTAAAAGGATGACCCAGAGGCATGGCCAACAGTTAGGGCTAGCCTCTAGACTTAGGGTCTGGGGTAGAACATTTAGGAGAATACCAGGAAGCCAGACCTCCTTGTCAGCAGCCTGACTTTATTGGTGCATCGTGAGGTGGGCAAACTACATTGTGAATTCACTATCCCCAGATGTCACTGGTGAGGAAGGAGCTGCTGAAACATTGCCACCCATTACCCTTTGGCTCTGGAATCGAGCATGGGAAGACAGGCCTTTATTACCCATACCTAGGCAGAGCCGGGGAAGGAAGACAGGTAATGAATGGGGAATTACATCCATGCTGCGCATCCAAGCCTCAGAGCTCTAAATGTCCTAATCACCACCTCCAAGCTGTCAAGATACTAATAAAAGAAAGCCTAGCCAAGATGAGACCCTGAGAGACATAGAAAAAGAGTTACCAGAGGAAGATAAAAACAGCAACTGTGCATGTGTGCACTAACACACGCACTTTGCTGGTACAAAATGAGATGCAAACAAGTCCGAGAATAATCCCGGAGGAGAGATCAAGAGAAAAATCAAAATACCGAGAGAAATGGCAAAAAGAGACCTCAGGAGGGTCACAGACAAGTGGCCCTTTGCAATTGTATCGTTTGTATAAAATCCAGGCGTAAGCAGCAAACCTGGCACATCTTTAAGTTTAAAAATCTCTTTTCTTAAACAGAGTTAATTTGTGGCCCAGGCTTCTTTATATTGGTCTCCTGTTACCCCTAAAAAATAATTTAGAACCTATGAGTGGGCAGAAGGAATTAAGGATTCTCTCCAGCTATAAATTATTTATCACCTTATTCCACTTTCTCTTTACCTTCATTGGGATGCTTCCAAATTGACAAAGAAACCTATTTACTGTTAATTGATTACCACTCTAAATTCATTGAGATTGCAGCAGTAACAAGCATTTCAAGTAGTTCGGCTGGGATTAGCTGTATCACATCACAGAAGAGTAGGCGAGTGGCGGCTACGGCAGGTTCTCTCCACTGACAGTGGACTTCCAATTTCAAGTGCACATGCTTCGGAATTCAATACAACAGTCTTAGTTTGTCTGAAAGACAAGCTAAAGTACAGAGCTTCAACTCTGCAGCACAAACGATGGTCAATGGGAATTAAATCAGGAAGGAAAAAAACTGAAAAGAATGGTTCTACTACACATTAAACTTATTAAAACTAGATTAAAAATTCTTGATAACATATCTGTTGATAGCATTAGAAAAGGTTTTCATTTTTATTCAGTCCTAGCCTCCCAATATAACAAACATTAAATTCTAAAGCAAATAAGTACAGCAGAATCCAGTGTTGCATGGGAATAAGGAAATATTCTGCATGAAGAAAATGTGCTCTGAGGAGATGTATTTTATTTCACAATATTTTTCCAGAAATGACTTGTTCATATTATCCATTCAGTGTTAATGTTTTACTGTTGAAATTGCTATTCCCCAAAATTGAGAGTATTTCTTATCAAGGCCACAGTTAATTATAATAAAGCCAGAGGTCAGGGGTAGAAGAGCCATCAAAGGAAAATATAGTTAAAATGAATATACTTAAGAACTCTTACACAATCTACAAGGATGACAATTTATATCATAAATATTAACATCAGTTTATTCATTCAACAAATACGAACTGAATTCCTGGATCAAACCAAGCATGATTGCAATGGTAGGCAAATCTGAGAAAAAGCTACTGTCCACATGGACTGTGCATGCAAAGCAAGATGGAGGGTGTTGTGAAGAAAACAATAAGCGAACTTACACAGTAAGCTGTGATCAGTGCTATGGAAGAAAGAGAGCTGAAGTACTGAGATAGGGTTGTCATTTTATAATGAGAGGTCAAGAAAGACTTTCTGACAAGGCAATTCTTTTAGCAGAAATGTCCAAGTGTAGAAAGAATCTATTTGTCTATCTGGGAGAAGAGAATTCTATGCAGAAAGATCAGCCAGTAGAAAAGTCATAAAATGGCAATTTGTTAGCATGCTGGAGGTACTAAAAGTGGTCAGTGTGCTAGAGCAAAGAGGGTATGAGAGAAAAGTCGGCCGTGATGTCAGAATTTGGATCAAGCAAGGTGTGGGCAACCACCATCCAGAGTTTGTCTCTTCCCTTGTGAAAGGACCAGTCTGGCTCCTTTGAAAAGGGAACAAGGGGATCCAGAGGGAGGAGGGAGGAATATTTCAGAGTTATCAGAGTAGCCCAGGCAAAAGATGTTGCTGAGAGATGTCAGTGCCTCCACTTTGTAACACTTCAAAGACAAGACTGACAGACATCTGGATGTCGATTCCATAGAGAAGGAGGAGTCAAGGATAGCTGAGGTTCATGTTCTTGAGTTGCCATTTATTAAGAAGGGAAGACTGTAAGGGAAGGTGGGCAGATTTGAGGCAGGGAAATGAAGAGTTCTATTTTGATCATATCAAAATTGAGATGACAGTTAGCTACCCAAGGGGATATATGTGTGCATGCGTTTGTATCTTTTACTGGTCATATTACTGAGAAAAAGCACTGCTGCTGGTAGTAGGATTGAATCATGGATTAAATTTATAAAAAAAAAAAAAAAAAAAAAGCCAGGGGAGGAAATTCCTGAGGCACCAGAGAAACACTGAAGGACTACTGTACTGAAATAGCTAAAATGCCAAATTGCACCAACTGAATGATCTCAGAGTGTCAAACAACTTTTCAGAGACCCAGAGGTCTGTCCTGTCTCAAAGAAAGAAGGATGACTAAATCCCATGAATGAATGACTCAGCCTTTCCAAAATCAGAAAGGATGTAGATCCTCTCAAACTATCCCCACATACAGAGGAATGTTTACCCACCCCAGGGGGAAAAAAAGTTATTATGGAGATGACAAGTTTCCTCCTCCTTTGGGGACCTGACTTGTGTTAAGGCTGATCTTTTGCAGATGCTGCACAGTGTAGAAGAAGAAATGTGCAAGCTTCAGGCTCAGCACGTTCAGTCCTGAGCTCAGTGACCTTGCTCAGCTCTCCCAAATTCTGCACAAACATCCTTATTTACAAAAGACACCAAAGAATACTGTTCTCACAGAGTTGCTACAAAGACCTAAAAATTAATGTAATATGGTATACAATGAAATGGGATCTAGACTCCACTATGTGATTTAGAATATACCGTAATATTTAGTTCTCCGCTTTCTTTTTCCTATCCCCCGACTCCCCACTGCTCAGCTTGAAGGGAGCTGGACAAGAACCAAGCCCTTTCGTGTCAGGATTTGATTAGTCACATAGCTGAATGAGTGAGAGCTCTCTCAATGATATGAGTTAATTTACACAGTGGGGAGGCCAAGAGAACTATGTTTTTAGCATCTACTATATGCAAGGTATTTTGTAAACGTTGCTCAAATTAATCTCCATAACAAACATACAAGGTAAATATTTTCATCCTGTTTTATAAATAAGGAATCGGAGGCTCTGAAAGGTTAAGTAACTCAAGTAATTCACACAAGATAGTGCAACCAGCAATTATTTCTCAGCCATGCTTGATTCTGCAACGTCTTTCACTCCCTTGATACTGCTTCCCACCTCGTTGGGTGCCTACTGCTGTATTGAACCATGGTGGTGGGACCAGGTCTCCAGACTAAGAATAGCCTGTGAACATGACCTGTCTAGACTTAAGCCTGTCTGTGCCTCTCTCTTCTCTGAGTCCCGCCTGCCACTGTGCTCTGTCTGTACTTCGGTTTTTATGATCAAAGCCCTTCTTTAAATCAATGTTATTCCTGATCAGTCATCTAAGCATGTCTGCAGCCAGCAGCCTGGTCTGCAAAGCGATCTCCTTTGACTACAGTTATTCAACTTTGTAGAAACCTAGAAGTCATCTTTAAGTTTCCCCCCTAAGTCACTGAGAACATCCAATCCATCATCAAGTGCTGTTGTCTCTATATCCAAAATATCTTTCAAAGATTCCAACCTCTATTTCCATAATCATCAACCTGCTTCTTGTCACCAACAGCCAGTCCTCTGGATTTCTCCCCATTTTCTCTCATCCCCAATCCCACCCTATTCTCCACTTAACAAAGTGAGATTTTAAAGTGGAAACTAATGATGCATACCCCTTTCCTTTAAAACAACTTCCTTAGCTTCTCACTGCTCCTCCAATAACATCCTCACCCTTTTCAGGAACATACATTTACCCACAAGCCAGCATGACCTGACTCTGGCTCTCACGTTTACCCTCCATGCACCAGCCACAGGGGCTTCCTTTCACTTCCAGGGGAGGCAAGGCTCCCTTCTCTCTGAGACGTCCTGTTCCTTCCCCTCCTTCTCACATGCCGTGTTCCTTGCCATCCTTCCGGTTTCTGCATACATGTTCCCTCTCTATTTCTATGCTCATTTCCATTGCTTTACAACAATTCCAGTTTGTAATTATATCTAGTTGGCTGCCGAAAGAAAGAGGTAACTTCCAGGTAGAGGTAAGAGCAGCTTCAAACATGTGCAAGGTTCTAATCAGAGGTGAGAAAGAGCTATGGATGTTCAAGAAATACACTGAAAAAAAATTTCTTTAGACAGACTTTGTCAAGACTGTGGACTCCATGGAGGCAGAGGCATTCTGTCTTATTCACAGAGCTGTATAGGAATAGTGCCTGATACTTAAGAGTCATCCTGTACACATGCTAGACATGACTTATCACCCTTGAAATCAAGTGTAACAGTCACTCTGGACATTACTGATTAATATTTACTCAGTTTAATCTCTTTTTCTCAATGGCACAGAAAATATGTGGTGTTCTCGGCAGAAATGTATATCTAACCACCTCACATACACATGGTTTATTTGTAGTCGCTGGTGCTTATCTGTGCATAATTTTGTTATCTTGGTTCAGACTTAATTTCCATTTAATGAATCCATGACTCATTTTTTTCCCCTCTCTACTGTGTCCCTCCCTAGGCTTTGTTCTCCATAGGCTGTGGGTTGATCTGAAATGTCATGTGGTATCATCTGGACTGAAGTGTCACTCATAAAAATGAGTATCTGGTCATTTCTTTGTCTGAGCTGCTAACCTCGACAAAGGTCTTACCAATATTTTGTAAATATTTCCTGATATATGGTAAAAATCATAGGCTCTAATAAGCCTGACTTTTTATTTAATGAAGTTTATTTCAGATGTCTGCATTTAGTCAACCTAAAATTGTTATTTGTATAATGATATTTGCATTGATTTTCAAAAATCCCTGGTACAAACTTATAAAATGGTGAGTAGTGCACTCAAAAATTGTGCTCAATTAAGTCCAATGTTCTCAAAAATAAAGATTAAAAAATAAGTCCAATGTGAATATTAAATAACAGTTTTGCTGAATGCCTATTTAATATCTATATTTGTGTTAAATTATTTCACATATATCTTTAGTCTTCTAGAGATGATATTATTATTATTATTTTTAGAGAAGATACTATTATCCAACTTCTGCAAAAGAGAAAACAGACTCACTGAGATGAAGAGAATTTTTTCAGTGGCATAGAGCTAGTAACTCACAGAACCACAACTGGAATCTCATATGGGAGTCAATTTAATGAAGATCTTAGTGTTTCAACTGTGTTTATGGGACTAGAATATAAGTAAAGATATCTAGGCTTTTAAATTTTTTTAATTTTTTATTTATTTTGAGAGAGAGAGAAAGAGAAAGGGAGAGAGAGAATTAGCACGAGCATGAGCAGGGGAGGGCTAGAAGAGGGGACGGGAAGAGAGAGAGAGAGAGAGAGAGAGAGAGAGAGAGAGTAGGTTCCACGTTGCCAGTGCAAAGCCCAATGAGGGGCTTGAACCCATGACCAAGATACAGAGAGATTATGACTTGAAATGAAATCAAAGAGTCACATACTTAACCGACTGAGCCACCCAGGCACACAGATCATTTTTAAATGATCAGGCTCATCACCCCTTAAGGCACTAATACTGCAGGGGGAAAAAAAAAACCCTCCAAGTTCTCAGTGGCTTACAGCCATAAATATTTGTTTCTTTTTCTTCATGGTCCTATGTGTTTTGGTTGACCTTGGCTGGTCTCACTTGGTTCTTCTGTGCTTGACTGGACTCCACCTGCAGGTCAAATTCAGGTCTGTTCTATTTTTTTTTTTTTTTTTTTCATTATTTTGAGGAAAGGAGTACCTGGGGCAGGCAGCTAAGCACAGAGAGGAAACTAAATGGCAACAAATGGAAACACATCTAAAGTTTCAGCTTATCCTACATTTCATTGGCCAAAGCAAGTCACATGGCCAGGTCCAAAGTTAAGTGGACAAGGAATTACGTTTCATCTAGTGGACTATGTGAGGTACTATAATAATACGTAGTAAAAGGCATGATGTATAAACCTATAATATGAAGAAAGTGAAGAAATGGGAACAATAATGCAGTCTATTACAGCATTCATACTTCCTAGTCTTTAAGGTTAAGGAACAATCTTGGACCCAGTTACTTAAAAGTGAGATGAGATGAATAGATTAGATCAACCCATCTAAAACTAATTTACTGACAAAAATGCTTTTTCTAAGACATGTTTATGTATAAACCTAAAGATAAACAGATACAACTGTTTTGAAAATATTATTAAACAGAAAATATCAAAACCAGAAGCTAGCAGTTCCCAAACCCCCATATCCAAAGAAAAATTGACAAACAGCAAGAGTCATTTTTAAACTGTCATATCAACAGCCATTAGCTACTAAAATTTATCATAAGGTGTTACTTTATGGGTCTCACCAGGAGAAAGAGACTAAAGATCAATGCAAAAATAATAAGGTTCTATTTAATATAATGGGCTGGAGGAAAGTGTTCAAATTCATGAGTGTAGAAAAGGCTAGGAAATAGCTTGATAAAGCTGTTCATATTCCACTCTCTCTGAAAAATGTAAGAAAGCTACAATTTATAAAAGATGATCAAAGATCTTAGGTAACATGTTTAAATACTAGAAATGAAGTGAGAAAGAATGAAACACAAACATAAAATCACGGTCTCTTAGGCCAATGAAAGTAAGAGCAAATATTATAGAAGCAAAAAAACCCACAAAATCTTAATATGAATAACTTCATTGAATCACATTTCTGTCTGTTGTAAAACTAAGAATAAGCAAGCAGAGAAGTTTAAGTATTTATCATTGCCATTTGATGAACATCATTTCAGATGTATTGCATATATCTTATCTGTATAGGAGAAAGGAAGAAGGAAGAAAGGAAAGAAGAGGGAGGAAGGAAGGAAAGAGGAGAGAATAATTTTACAAAATTGCAAACACACCAATATTATGTTTAAAAAACAACTATTAAATTTTCTTTGAATTTACCAGAGGAAGAAAAAAAATGTAACTAAAGGAAGTGCTGAACTACTTTCACATTTTCTTTACCACAGAGATATTAATATTTAAATATTAAGAAATTAGTTCTAAATTTTTAAGAGGTTGGAATCATTATGCTATTTAACAACATGTGTTAACGTTAAACGTACATACAAATGCCTTGCTACGAAAGATGAGGAAATTAGTCAACTTCTAATTCTTTCCATTTCCAGATTAAAAACAACAATAATAATAAATGGTATTCAATTATTTCATCATGGCTCATAACATTTACACATACATTTTCCTACCACTTCCTCCACTGGCTGAATCCAAACATAATGACCTTCTTATTATTCCTTATCCCTGCCCAGAGCATCTCTGCCTTAGATTCCTTTTACTTACTTCTCCCCCTTTCTGACAAACTCTGGCCCCAAATATTTGTCAGGCTGTCATCCTGCTGTCAGTCAGGTCTCAGTTCAGATGTCACCCTCTCAGAGACCAAGGATCCTCAAATACTCAACAGAGATCTTGTTTTATTTTCTTCGGAGCATTTATCATGATCAAAAATTCCCTTGTTGAGCACTTTATTTTCTGTCTTCCCACACTAGCATGTAAATTCCATGATATCAGGAATGATTTGTGTACCACTTCCATGCAGGACTATGACACGTTGGCGGAAATCACTTTTCTCCAGATTGAAGAAGATTTGTGCCAGATGCCAGAAAACACTCTTGTCTCAAGCTAGGCATCAAGGACTTGAGAGCTATGCTTCATGTTTTGCAGTTTGAGATTATTTATCCCCATTGTACTGTTAATGGTTTTTTACAGAGTTTACCTTTCTTGCCATCCCTGGCTTTGATGCATTTTTAGAGAGGAAATTTAACTAAAATCCTTCTACATCAACATCATCAATTTGCATCAGCATACACAGTAAGTATTTTAATTCTCCAATTTTGTCCGTGTAAGACTGAACTTAAAAGTAGGAGATGCTAATGGGAGCTAAACATTGTGAACCACCACAGCCATTGAGAGTTGCAGATGCCTTTGGGACTCTAATAAAGATACATCCTTTCTGCCATGAAAAATGACTAGGCTGACTTTTATAGGCAGATTCATAACTGCAGTGTTCATGGACTTCTCTGAGAACCATGGACCACACATAAATGATCCCTGGAAAAATGTGGATTTTAGGCCAGATTTCTCCAATTAATATTTTGAACCTCTTTCAACATACACATAATAATTTTTTCAAGAATCTTAATTATCCAAGGCAAAAAACAAAAAACAAAAAACAAACTCTGCCACACCCCACCAAGAATTTTTTACCTAATTATAACTCTGACAATATGTTAATATTGGTAAGTGTTAAGAACAGTGCCTGGTGAATATTGAGCACTATATGTGTTTGACAAATAACATTAAATAAGTAAAACTGTTTTGAAATAACCCTGATCCTCTTTGTAGCTGCTCAATATATATCACTGTTTCGTTGCATAGTTACTAGTGAAACGAAACATAATGCTGGGTAACTCTATCAAGTGAAATAGCATGAAAAAAGAGCATCAACTAAGCTGACAGAGCTGTGGGGGATGTTATGTATGTGATGTCAAGGATGAGGGAGAAACTCAAACAGCACCTACCTAGATTTTTCTAAATCCTTCTCAGATCCCCAAAAGTATGAGTTTCTGCCGATCCCAGTCCAGAGATTTTTATTTCTTTGCCACGGTGATAGCAAGTGCCAAGGAGGTAATGTGGGTATGAAATACTGACATGCAGTAGGATAGCAATGGATTAGCAGTACCTGGAAGCCCTGTGTCCATAGATTCCCATTAATAGATCCATATAAAAGAAATATTCTTTCCAGTAATTACATAGTTTCTGGGGCAAGAATCTTCCAAATTACCCCCAGAATTTCCCCCAAGTGGAGTTAATTAGATGCCTCACCCTCTTAAATATTGGCATGTTTTGTTCCTAATTATAATGCCATTAACATAAGATAAATGTTATTGCCAAGGCAACCAGGAAGAAGGTATCTTTCATCAGCGGGACAACTCTGATCAAGAACTTAGCTCCATTTGGTCAGTGTATTTCTTGCTTCTGACTGCTCTCACTCTTGGGTTAAAGTGGTGGGATGCCTCCCACAGTTGAGCAACTTCTTAGTCTTATTCCTCATTCCTCACAGCCCAGATGACCTATGTAGATTCATCTCTCTACCCCACACTGCTTTCTCAACATCTCCCCATTCTAAAGAATTTTCTAATATTTTATTTCCCTAGTAAAAAAAGAAAAGAAGAAAGAAAGAAAGAAAAAGAAAGAAAGAAAGAAAGAAAGAAAGAAAGAAAGAAAGAAAGAAAGAAAGAAAGAAAGAAAGAAAAAGAAATCCATTGTTGAGTTTTACTTTAAAAAAATGCTTGGTTCACTTTTTCACTTTGTATAATTGCTACTAGAATATGGTATCAGTTGATGATAATGATACTTTCCTTTATTATAATTCTCATATAAAACTACATAAAACTTGCCAAATCTTGAAATTTCTTCTTAATCTACACAGTGACACTCCCCTAGCCTACCACAATTGTTGGGTACAGAAGCACAGCTTTTGACCATTACAATGATCTTTGCTCTTTTTCTTTGTTCTCTTGTTTTCTACTGGAAAAAAATATCTTGAAGTTTCTTCTAAGATGGGTTAATGTATCCTCATGTGTCAGCTCAAATGTTGACATACCGTGCTAACCAAAGGAGTCTTTTCTATATATCCTCATGTCATGAAGCTTCTATGTCTGTTCATCTGTTCGTGTCTATACTACCCCCCTGACTGTCAATCACAGTTACTACATTAGACTAGAGAAGAGGAATTTTTAACTGGTAAATGCACTAGAATCAGATTGTGCCTTGGTTCAATTCCTTCCTGAGTTCACCTTTACACTGTAATATTTGACCTTAATAATCTAGTATGCGTAACCCATGTGACATTCTGCAACATTGCCCACCTCTGTACCAGGGGCGCCTCCTCCCACTACAAGGAGAACACAAAATTAATGCAAAAGAAGCCACCCACATGCAGTTCCACAACTCAGCCATGACCACACACACCACTCATCATACGGAAGTGTACTCCCTAATTCACAAAGATCCTACTATAGCACTGCCAAACAATATAGCTAAGGCACTGCCTGAATTGTCTTACGATACTTCCTACTCTTTTAATTCCTTCAAGTAAACTGTTTTCTGCCATATTTATTCAAGTGTCACAGAAAACTAATGTGAGGGGATGCCTGGGTGGCTCAGTCGGTTGGGCATCCGACTTGACGTCAGGTCATGATCTTGTGGTTCATGGGTTTGAGCCCCGTGTTGGGCTCTGTGCTGACAGCTCAGAGCCTGGAGCCTGCTTCAGTTTCTGTGTCTCACTCTCTCTCTCTCTCTGAACCTCCCCTGCTCACACTGTCTCTATCTCTCTCTCTGAAAAATAAATAAAACATTAAAAAATTTTTTAAAAAAGAGAAAACTAATGTGAGTACAAACGTATCCATGAAAAATAAATGCCCAACAGCCAATGTAGATTATATATTAAGATGTGGGTTATATCAAGGCAGATTTTTTCTGTAGGGACCTCATCCCCACAAATCCTCAAGCATATATAGTGTTCTACAACAGATTGCTCTGTCAGGGCTTCTGCCTCTGAATTCCAGGTGTGCTTGATTTTGCATCTGCTGCTTCACAAATGCATCAGACTTGAACGACAAACCATATGGCTTCCCTTACTGGACCTACTTTTAATCACAAATACGCACAAATTACCAGCGCAGAAGCTGTGCCACCTGAAAATGCCAAGAGTGAATGGTGTTGAGCTGGGTGCACAGACATAACTCAACGTGAGCTTACAGCAGTCCTGAATGTACTGTCTGTCGCTTCCCCGCTGACCCTGAACTATGGTATCTGGATAACAAATGTGCACATTTAGAATATTCTGTTCAGTTACAGCTCTGCGCTAGGAATCAAACAAGTTACAAATAGCCCCAAGTCCAAATACAGTAGTGACATGCAGTAATGGTGTCATCATTGGGCAATAATTCTTTGCCTATCACTGACTCCCACTGGCAATAAAAATGATAGCCTGTAGCAAAGTGGCCACTAGCAGACACTAGCAAGGAGATAGCAAATTACACTTACTCTGTGATTGTATCTTCAATTAGCTTTGTTGGTAAATGTGAGTCCGTGTGTGTGTGTGTGTGTGTGTGTGTGTGTGTGTGTGTCTGTGTCTGTGTCTGTGTCTGTATGCATGTGTGTCTGTGTGAAAGTCCTGATGATATAGCTTGAATGGATGTGTCTGATCACTAGAACCCTAGCAAAAGAAAAAAAAAATTAAAACTAAAAAAGTAAGTAAAACAAAACAGGAGTGTTCACTTTTTTAGAAACGTTTTCTGACATTTCCAGCTGATGAGTTAACATAAAGTGTGTTCCCACTGCACAGCACTTCCTTTTATATCATAGCGATGGATCTCCAAACAATTCTTCAAGACAAGATGCTTCTTCAGACGCAAACTCTCTGAAAGCTAAAAATACTGAAATGGTCCTATACAGTCCCCCAAGCAATAGGAAAGTCTTCAGTGAGGAAGATCTGCTTACAATTTCCAAACAAGGAGAGAATAAAAGTGTTTGATTCTGTATATTCATGGTGCCTTAAGAAAGATTTGTGTGGGGATTGTGGTTATACTCCTTTTATCAAGAACTTCTCATAAACACTGCTTGAGGCGGTCTCAGATTATAAAGATTTTCTTACTCCAGGAAAACGAAAATTCATGCTGCCTCGCTGGTGCTTTTACAAGTTCCTTATTTATTTTACAAATTGTAAATGTTAAAAGAGTAAAAGTGTAAAAGACAATCATAAATTACTATTATTTCACAACATCCAAACCTATCTAATTTTATAATGATTAGAAAAGATTACAAACATTAAATACAAAGGGAAAGAAATCTAAAAGCTCCAAACTGGAACCAAAGCTAACATGAATGTAAATGTTATTTTGTTGTTAATCTAACCTTCCACATCATTTTTTTTAAAGAATGAGGATATTATTATTATTATTATTATTATTATTACTTAATACTAAGAGAGAGAGAGAGAGAGCAGAGGAGAGGGGCAGAGGGAGAGAGAAAGAGACTTCCAAGCAGGCTCTGCACTGTCAGCACCGAGCCCAACATGGGACCCCCATCCCACAACTCTGGGACCACGACCTGAGCTGAAATCAAGAGTCAGATGCTCAACCTACTGAGCCACTCAGGTGTCCCCATCTTTTGACCAGCATAGCAAAATTAGTGCTAATCAAAGCAATAAATAACAAAGCACCAAAATTCGCTCCAATCATTAGGCTTTCTCTGTTCTCTTTACTTTCTGGTGTGTGGTGAGGTTGGCTGTATTTCAGTGTTATTTACTTACTTGTTATCAACTTAGGTGATGAATTCTATGGTCAAGAGCATCATATGCTTTCTTTCTTTTGGCCAATTGTATTGATATAGTTTTTCTCATTGGCAAATAAGTTTAGCTTATGTATCAGCAATTATCTACAGGGAACCTTAATAAGATCCACAAGATATAAGGACCTTGCTTAAGCTTCCTGGACTATCCTTAAAATCTGACTTTGAGACTATTTTTTTTTATTTATGGAAGACAAAAATCTCACTAGCCTCACACTGTTAATCTTGAATGTGATGTCACAATTTACAGTCCATAGGGATAACTTTAATAAGAACAGATCCTACCTTTATCAGAGGAACTTAAATTAAAAAAAAAAAATAGCCACTTATGTTTGAGGATCAATGACTTGAGATCTATGACTCCCATCCAGGTAAAGTAAAGTTATAAGGGCCAATAGTCTAGGACTTCTGAAACTGCAAATTGACCAAAGAAAAGCACATAGAATATTTCTTCATGCCAAGTGGAAGTTGTCTCAATATGAACTGATTCTATTTGATTGCCCCAATATGAACTGCTTCTATTTGATTGCCCTACCTCCTGCCAATTTATTATCATTAATTAAGCAGGAATAGACTATACAGAATAGTACAGAATAGATTCTGAGCATATGATGACCAAAATAATGAGTTAAACCAAGGGTGAAGAAGAGAAATTTGCTGTCATATCCCTAATAATGGGCATCATTAAAGTTATTACTATTCAGTTATTAGAATTTTTTATAACATTTTTATTTTTATTTTTTTTAAATGTTTTATTTATTTCTAGGAGAGAGAGAGACAGCGTGAGCAGGGGAGGGTCAGAGAGAGAGGGAGTCACAGACTCCGAAACAGGCTCCAGGCTCTGAGCTGGCAGTCAGCACAGAGCCCGACGCGGGCCTCGAACCCACGAACCGCGAGATCATGACCTGAGCGAAAGTCGGACGCTTAACCAACTAAGCCACCCGGGCGCCCCTTAAGTTATTAGAATTTAATAAATGAGTATTTTCACCACATCTTAATGTTGTCCCATTCTAAAATTGCTAAATTTACCATTTATTTCCATGAGCAGACGAATTTTCTATTCACGTGGCTGTTTAAGAATTCCTTCTAGCAAAGAGCTGGAGAATCATAAACGTTATGCAGCTTCTAACATAATTGACTCTCTTATTTCTAAATTATAAGATACATTATCTTATGCAGGTTTTGACCTTCATGAAATTGAAATTATGCTGTATATCTTTGGCATTCTCAATGGATATAGCCTTAGAACTCTACAATCATCACAATTATAAACTCCATTAATTGAGATACAGATGCTTGGCATCTGGATAGGTTTCCTCACCAGTAAATAAAATTCACCCAATTTCTAGTCCAGCAGCCATTTGACTGAAAATATATTGGTGTTTTCAAGGGGTATATCACTTAGTGGTATATCATTTAGGAAGTAGTTATGTTTTTCCTCATTCTACTTATGGACATTTGGATCCCTCAAGAAATGTGAGAACCATACATTCCTAACTTACTAAAGCTAAACACAAAATTCCTAAACTTGATCTTTTTATGCTTTTGGTAGGAGAAAATATATTCTTAATGTTAAAGCAATAATAACTTAAACGTGCTGTTATGTTGAAGTAGATACTGAGTAAAGTTTTATGCATTCCACTGAATATCAAAGCGTAACCCTTCATGTTTCACATACGAGTGCATGTATCTATATGGAATTTTTACACATTGCTTTGGAATCTTTTCAAATAGTCTATAAAGTAGGAGGTGGGTGAGGTTCAGCTGTAAGTTATAATGAACTAGAATGTAGTAGTAAACAAGGTCACACCTAATTTCACCTAGAGAGACAAAGTTAAAGGTAACAAAGAGAAAATAACCAAACAGATGATCATTAAGAACCATAAAGGAAATAAGAATTTAAGTAAAATCATGTGTTAATAAAGCAATCAGATAATAAAAACAGGTTTATCAAAGATAAAATATAAAGAACATGATGCAAAAATTAATGCATTTACAATATCAGCCACCTACTGTTTGACTAACTGAGCTGCTGCCACTGAGAATCCAGCCCTACCAATGTGGAAGTGCCATAATTCAGAGTTCCGAGACCAATAATTGTTCTTATGTGAAGACAGCTGGCTCTCTAATAGCTATTTTCTTCTTCTTCCTTAATATGTCCTTCTTCCAAATTTTCCTGGGAGTCTGCTCACACAGAATACGTTACCTTTCTAGCCTCTCTTGCAGCTAGGTGTGACTAGGGGCTTAAGTTTACACAGTGGGATATAAGCATAAGTCAAATGGTAGTTTTTTAATGCTTTTTTCAAGAGTCAGCTAAGGTCCACCTTTTACTCCGTTTTTGTCTGTTTCTTCTTGATGTTGTCTGGAATGTGCTGGTTTGATGACAAAAGCTAGACTGACCATTCTGTACCATAACGTGACCTTAAGAATGGAAGACACAAATGGTAAAACAAAACAGAAGAGATCTTGAGTCCTAGTACCATAGCACCCCTGAACTATCTACCTCTAGACTTTTATGTGAAAACAAATATATTTTCATCTTGTCCAAGCCACTGTTAATTTTTCTTCTGTTTTGTTTGTTTCCCCTTTAAGAGCCGATCCTAATCTTTTCTGTGGTGTGCTGATAATGATGACCCTTGAAATTGTTGATAATTACTTATTTGCATAGTGGTCTCAAGCTAGTACATGGAGCTTGTTGAGGAAAAGAAACCAGGCTTGCAAAATTGGCTTTTTCATCAACAGAAAATACATCTTGCCTTCTACAGGAAATACATCTACCAGCCTATACTTTTATGCTCTCTCTCCCAGTGACTACTTCTGGTAAGAAACTCATCTGCACCAGCTGCTAATATCTATTGGGTAGAATTAACATGGGAGGGGATTTATTCTCAACCTCCAGTCTCCTAAGAAAGAATAAAGTAAGTCAGTGTCCCCATTTTCTACCTTCTTGTAACTGGATAGATTAATTCAAAACAGTGGAATGCAGGAGGAGGACCCATTTTGGCCTCCTGGCCAGGCCCAATTCTGCAACTGAGCTAAGCTGTGAATTGGACAGTCCCATCCATCCCCTTCCTGCTCTGTTGTGACTGCTAGCAATTCAGGTAGAGCCTTAAGTAGAAGAGGAGTGAGTGGTGAGGCTACCCTAGAAATGATATTCTGAACTTGTCCACAGTATATCAGTGCAAGTCACATCAGAAACATAAGTTGCCCTTAAGTCTCAAGTTCTATATATTTGTCCATTTTAAGTAATTACAGTTCTATAAAAATTCTGTAAAACTCCTATATTCTTTTTCTTCTTTGGATCAGTGCCTTACACACACACACACACACACACACACACACACACACACACACGTACAGTATAAAACAATACTCAAAGGCAGCATTAGAAATCTGAGCTTGAGAACAAGCACCACAAAATAGTACCATTTTCAAACCACTGAGCAATATCTTCCATGATATCAGTGGGAACGTGATGCCCAGGGAAACAGAAGTGAAACTCCGGTGTTCAACGGTTCTTTGGAAACATAGAAACCAAACTTGAGATATTCCTAAAATCATGCCAGGAAATAATAAGTCTCATGCAGCTGAGAGCAGTGAGGTGTTATCACATCCAGTAGATGAGAGACGGGGAGGTCTGTACGACTGCGATAGTATCAGGTCAAGTTACACTGGAGCCTGAGGCAAAAGGAAAAAACCAGTTATCCTGGGGCTGTTTTTATGTAAAATTTTGATATTTTATGCATTGTGGATTTTTCGTACTACTTTTGATTAACAAATTTCGTGGGAATATTATGCCTCTCAATTGCTGAGTTTATTAGCCTAAGTTTGGCACCTACGACAAAAATGTTTGAGGAAAAGTAAAATGGTCTCAGGGGTCTCAGCCCTATCCCTGGCTCTGCATTTCAGAGTCTAGCACTGGCTATTTGTGTGTCTTCTGCCAAATTCATCTGCATTTCTGGACCTTCGAACATGTAATACCAGCAGATGCTTCTCTGCTGCATGTTACTATTTGATCATCGGGGAAGCCTGTGCCGAGCATGATCTCTGAAAAGCTGGCATTAAATATCATCAAAGCAATTTTATTCCTGTCCTCAAAAATATGAGTCCCCTACCTTCCCTGGGCAGGTTCCAAACAGAGTTGGTCAAACCGTCCCTGAGGTAGGAGACACACACACACACACACACACACACACACACACATCAAAGAGCTTCGAATCAGGTGAATTGAAAATTGTGAACCCCCTTTGGAGGGATCTTTCCCTTCCTTTTTAAAGGAAGGTACACAAAACTACTAAAACCTGCAGATATTTAATAAACCAGCATCTGTGCTTTTCCGGCTTCAAATTACACAGCATCCTCCTAGTGCCAGTTCAGAGTTGCCTCCACGCGCCGATGCTTACGGCACAGCCAGAACAAAAGCCTAGACTGACACTTTTCTTTGCCTCTAGCAACTGCTCAATGTTCTGTTTTATTTTATTTGGCTTTATTATTTGGCTTTTGGTTGGCCACCCAAAACGTCCAGCCTGCAGCGATAGCAGACATGGTTTCTTTCCACGAGACCCGCAAGACCATTCTATCTACCCTCATCCCACCCCCCACCCCCCGCCCTTCAGGGGGCACAAAGACAGAGCAAATCCCTTGCAGGGAGCTATATGCAGACATACACTGACGTGTACATTTTTGATGAACATTTTTGACATGCACAGATGCTGTCTGGAGTGTTGAGATTGTTGGCAAAGAACAACAGGTAACTTCGGGGACAAAAGCATTACCTAAATGTAAAAGTCTGTCAGGTAATGACCTCATAATTTTTAAAGTTATTTCACAATTGCTGCCTGGTGGTGATTGTAGGGTAGGGCGCAGTGTGCTTAGCAGAAAGGTCCAGATTAGGCCTGTGAGGGAGGTAAGGTGTCTGGCAGGACTGACATGCAATGAAAGATTATAAACACCTGGTTTCTCCAGCCTGACAATGAGCATAGTTAGAAAGGAACTTAATTGCACCATTTAAGATTAGGAAAGGTACAGGGGGGACAAAGTTATCAATTCCAAGCTTAAAATGCCATTGCACAATATGAGAATAAGTACTCATATGAATGGCGCAGCAAGAAAATTTAAAAACCAATAAAATGAAATACTTCTGCACACAGTGGAAATCAGTGCTGCAGGAGATCAGAGAGTCAAATGCAGGAGCTGTATTTTAAAAGGAGGCTGAATAATTTTATGACCACTATAAAAGAGGAGACAGGCTTAAATTGCTGCAGGAGGTTAGGAAATGAGGAAAAACTTCATAACTACAAAGGTAGTAAGACCCGGGTGTGGGCATAATCAGAGTATTTTGATTTGCCACATTTTCTGTACCTTTACCAAGATTTGTCACTGCTATTAGCCAACCCCAAGATCTGCTCACCCTCTAAGCCCACGACCTTTTGTTTTGTTCCGTGTTGCCCTACCGTCTTTTGTCTTTCTCACTTATAACATTACCAAGGCATTTATTGTGAACTCTCTGGCGATCCCTTCTTTGGAATTTACGCCCACCAAAGTGATTGGCCAGATGCTGCTTGCTTTGCACGCAGATTCCTGAAACCTGCTTTACGCCTTCAATCCGTCCTCCACTTCAAATCACATTATAGCCCCGAGGAGTTAACTGGGAGCCGACTCCAAACTGCACACAGAAATTCCATTAGATTTCAAATCAGTTGCCTTAACCTCTTATGCACAGTAGACCACAATAATCCATCAGACCATGCTGGTTTAACCGCATTCTACCTCTCCCTAATAGCCAACAATAAGCCTCTAGATAAATTGGGATTTTCATTCTGTTGACTGTTGATTGCTTCACACTCCCTACTGGATCATTTCTTGGCCCATGGCACCCCAAAATAATCCCTTGCATTTGTGTTGCATTTCAGAAGCTACAGTATATTTCTATAACCATATCATTTGATAATAACAGAAACTCACTGCAAAATCAGGGTAGACCAGATATTACTATCTTCTTTTGAAAAATGAGAAATCAAACCTTATTTCTGCTCAAGTTCTTGCATCTTGTGGTCCCTTTCAATACGAAAGACGATTTCTATATAGCTAAGCAAGTTGGTCATTTTATTCACAAATCTCCTCCCTTCCTCTGCCACTTCATTTAAATGTTCTAACACATTTAGAATGGCCTGCCTTCTTTTCCTAATAGTTTTAGCCCCAAGAATGCTGCTTACTCCACAAAAACCACCTTCATTCTCTTAAAATAATCTCATACCCTAAGCGATGATCCCTAATACATGCATTTCTCTAGGGCTATTTTCCAAGTCTTCTGAAAAAGCATGTTTGCATCCATAAAATACTCAGGAATAAAGTGAATAAAACTCACAGTGTTGTTCATTTTATATGCCTCACACATTCAGGAACATCTTCCATGAGTATTCATATTTTCATTCGTTTATTCAATAAATATTTGAGCACCTCGTATGTGCCAAGACACTGAGGATATGTAGCAGAGGATAAAATAGGCTAACATTCTTGCCTGTACTGAGTTTAGATTCTATCAGGGAAGAGAGACAGTAAACAAAGTAACTAAGAGATTTATGGAATTGTTAGATAGTCTAAAAAGATATAAATTTGGTTAAGGAGGAAAAACCTGTGGGGATAGAGGCAAGGAGTTGAAATTTAGATAAAATGGGTAGGTAGCCTTCAACTGAGATGACTTATAGTGAAAACCTGAATGAAGCAAAAGAGCTAGCTATCTGGATGTTTGTAAGACCATCCCAGATAAAGGAACAGCAAGTGCAAAGGTCTGGAGGTGGACCCATCTCTATGTGTCTCAAGGAAAAACAAAGAATCCTGTGTGGTCAGAATGGAATGAATGAGGGCAATAGTGGTAGAAAGTAAAGTCAGAGAGGTGTCATTGACAATAATACAAGGCCTGGTAAAAGACAGAGAACCATGCAGGGAGAAAATGATATGAGCTAAGTTATAGTTCCCAATATCTCTGTCTGCTTATTTGAAAATAGACCAAAAACAGCAAGGGCAGAAGCAGGAAAATCAGTTAGGAGTCTACTGCATTAATTTAGGCACATCATACAGGAGTTGTAGCGGGGATGATAAGAACGGGATAAATTTAGAAAATATTTTGAAGGCAAAGTCAATTTATGACAAATCATATGTGGAATGCCAGCAAATGAGACGGGTCAATGATAACATCAAAATTTTGGCTAAAACAAGTAAGTAGATGAATTTTCCATCATAAAGATATGGAAAGCAACTGTAAGAACAGATTTGGAGTGGGGGCGGTGTCAGCAGATCTATCTGGGAAACATAAGTATGTTATGTCTATTAGACTTCCCCATGGAACTCAGGTAAGGATTGTATATATGAAATATTTAGATGTAGTTGGATACTGAAGTTCCAAGAAGAGGTCCAGGCAGGAGACATAAATATTACATTATATGCATGTAGATCATATTTCAAACCATGAATCAGATGATATCCTTTGGGGAATAGGGAATATGAAGAGAAAAGAGAAAAAGTTTCAGGAGTGATCCCTGGCACCCTCCAATGTTTAGAAATTGAAGACAAGAAGGACGTGGTACAATTTTTACCTTAAAAAGTAAAAGGGAAACTAGGTAAATGTGGTGTCTTGGAAGTCAAATGAAGAAAACATTTCAAGGACAGAGGGGGTATCTATGTCAACTGCTTCTGATTACTCCAGTGAGATGAGATATGGAAATAATCTTTAGATTAAGCCATAAGAAACCCATAGGTGACCCTGATAAGACCAGTTTCAGTGGTACAGTGGGAGTTTAAAGACAGATTTGAGTGGGTTAGGAAGAGAATGAAGTAATTAGAAACAGCAAGTCACTAAGCATAGACAACTCTCTGGAGAGATTGAGAGATCTAATATCTAGAGGAGAAATTGGAGTCATGAGGGTTTTTTTTTTTTAATATTGGAAAAATAACAACACAATTAAAAGCTAATTAGAATAATCCAACAGAATGGGGCGCCTGGGTGGCTTAGTCGGTTAAGCGTCGGACTTTCGCTTAGGTCATGATCTCGCGGTTCGTGGGTTCGAGCCCCGCGTCGGGCTCTTTGCTGACTGCCAGCTCAGAGCCTGGAGCCTGTTTCAGTCTGTGACTCCCTCTCTCTGACCCTCCCCTGCTCACGCTCTCTCTCTCTCTCTCTCTCTCTCTCTCTAGAAATAAATAAAACATTAAAGAAAAAAATTTAAAAAAAAAAAAAATAATCCAACAGAAGAGGATAGGTGAGCCACAAAAAAGGGGGGAAAGTTTCTGAGATGTCTCTGACTAGGGAAGACAGGGTGGGGTCTAATCACTCAAGGAGTATTTGGTCTTCTCCAGGAATATCATTTATTTATAGTCAAAGAGAAGCAGGTAGAGTATACTGGTTAAGATGAAGACAGGATTTAGAGCATGTGGAGGTTTCTTCTGATTGCTTTTATTTTACCAGGGAAGGAGAAAGCAGGGTTGTTCAGTGAGAGTTAGGAGGGGGTTGGGGGTGGGGTCCTCCTCGGGATGACTGAAAGAGAGAAGTACACAGCACTAATCCAGGAACCTGGGAGAATGAGTAGATTGGTAGGATGGCTGGTTGCATTACGGTCTGCCTTGAAAGTAATGATCATGTGTTTAAAATGAAACCAGTCATCAGCGAGTGTGCATTTTGTCCCACATATATCAGACTGGATTCAATCACAGAAATACTCTGAAAGCTTGTTTTGACCAAGATTTTTATTTAGCCCAGTATAACACAGGGAAAGGGGACAAAGAAGTTGAGAGTATTTGCAAGTACATGAGCATAATGGTGGGCTGTATATATATATATTTTTTTTTTTAATTTTTACTTATTTATTTTGACAGGAGAGAGCATATGCACATGCAAGCAGGGGAGGGGCAGAGAGAGCGATGGAGAGAGAGAATCCCAAGCAGGCTCCCGTTGGGAGCATGGAGCCCAACATGAGGCTCAGTCTCCTGAACCCTGAGATCATGACCTGAACCAAAATCAAGAGTTAGATGCTTAACTGACTGAGCCACCCAGGCGCCCAGGGCTATATATTTTAAACTAAATATAAGGGATTAGGAGAGGAGGTTAGGGATTTAGGGCTAGTGAAAAGGTAGTAGAATATTGGGGCAGGGGGAGGTTTGAAAAACTGTTACAGTTGAGGTACAGGTATCCCTCGCTTTCTGAAAGTTCATGCTACTCCACTTCACTTTGTTGAAAGACCTACACTAGTGCCTGTTTTGCGAACTAAAAGAAATCCAAGAGGATTATTACTTTGAGAAAAAACAAAAATCCCAGTTTTGCAGTGAGCAGTTATAGCAGCTGAGCACACAGAGCAGCGTGAGTGGCGCCTTCCCCAGGAGCTACACTCAGCGTCTCAGCCTCAAGCCAAGTTGGGTCTTGCAACACTCAAAGATGTTTCCATGTAAATGAATGGCACTTGCTTCTTGCTTTATGCCATTTGGCTTATGAGAGGTTTCATAGGAATGCCCTTTCAGATAATAGGGAAGCCTGTGATTGAGGGAGTAAACAGGGCAGATAGAAGTGGGGTGGTAAGCGGTAAATAGGATGTCTGAAATCGAGACAACAGATGGGTATGGGTAATGAAAAGATCAGATTACAGTCAGAGGAGTCGTTGACTGAGGTCCAGTGAGGCAAAGAAACAGAGTAAAGAGTACTGGAGAGACCATATACCTGGATTTGAAAGCATCAAGAATGTGACAGGAGGGGCATTGGTGTGAGGGGCAGGAAGCTAAAATCTCCAAGAGCTGAGGTGCGCTACTCAAAGGAATGGATAAGGCAGGGGATGGTTGCAACAAAAGATGCACAAATGATACTGTGCTCTGATGATGGGGGGTAAAAGTTGAATATTTTTTAGGAAGAGGAGGATAGAAAGAATGATCTAGAAGTGATCAGGAGTAAGCAACCTGCCGAACCTGCTTTTATCCCTTTCTACAAGGAATACAGGAGAGGAAACTGCCGTATTTGAGGCGCCTCTGGGGAAAGTAATACTAGGCTTTAGTTAGACAAGAAAGGTGAAAGGAACTTCCACGGAAGAGCTTGAAGACATACGGATGTTTCTAGCTGACTGAGGTTTTGTTTTTTGTTTTTTTCCAGAAAAAATTAACAAGCGTCAGGAGATAAGAAGTGAGGTAATGGGGATGAGAGTCTGGAATGATTTGAAATTCCTGGGCTTCTTTTAGTAAGTGACCTTTATAGGAGTAAAGGCCATGGTAAAAGGAGTCCTCATGGGCCATGAGCTCTCTCCTTCTTTAGGAGTGGGTTCTGATTGAGAGGCACCTGGGTGGCTCAGTCGGTTGAGCATCTGACTTCAGCTCAGGTCACGATCTCATGGTGTTTCCTAAGTTTGAGCTCCACATTGGGCTCTCTGCTGTCAGCCTAGAGCCCACTTCAGACCCTCTGTCCTCCTCTCTCTCTGCCCCTCCCTGTTTGAGTGCTCACGCTCTCTCTCTCTCTAAAAATAAATAAAAATCTTAAAAAAAAAATAGCGGGTTCTTATTCAAATGAGTGGGCTCTTACTCAGGAGCTTGAAGAGTTCTAGACTCCTAGTAATGGAAACACGGACCTTGCAGAGGGGCAGTCTTACCTGAATGGCACACCTGTTCTCCTCAACCCACACTGTGGGCGTGTGGAGCAGGGGGTATTCCCAGTGCTCTTGCCCTTCTTGCCTTCCGTCCCCAGGGCTTCTAGGCTGCTGAGACTGCAAAAGCAGTAGTGATCGCTCCCCCTGGTCTCCACCTCTCTCTACAGTGGTAGCCAACATTGTCCATAGAAAGTGAAGTAGTTGTGGAGGCTTTGGGAGAGTTTTATAGAAGCCCCTAACCATGTATATCTGTTCTGTTCAATAGGGTATATGAAATACTTACCAAAGAGAATTCTGGCAGGAGGGAATATCAAGAGGCCTATAGCCAACGACACAGATGAATTCTGACTCCAACCCTGACCCAGCTGTTTTCCTTTGATTATTAAAATGTTTTCTGAGTGTTAACACATCAAGATCAACCTGATAAAACTGGGAGATGGTAGTAAATTCCAACACGTCTCCTAGATAGGATTGCTAAATAAAATGCAGAATGGCCAATCAAATTTGGATTTTAGATAAACCATGGTTTTTATTCATTGTATTTTTATTTGCTATATTTGACAACCCTACCCCAAAAGAATTTTACAAAATTAATAGAAGTGTATTAATAGCTAAACTTGGTCTGTCTTAATGTTACAAACCTCAAATGAATATGCCTCAGAAATAATGAAAAATTTTTAATGCCTCCTTTTCCCAAGGTACCCATTCTAGGGTCCCCGTGTCACCAACTGAGTTTGGAAAGATACGTGCAAAGCTGATATAAGCCAATACCCACCTGAGTTATACCCTCTCTGTTTTCACCCATGCACTCCGTAGATCCCTATGTCCCTACAATTTCAAGTGATGGTTTAGGGAATGGAGAAAGAAGCTCACAAGAGATTGGCTCTGACAACTATTAGAAGGTGGTGTCAGTGAGGGCCCAGAGGAATGGGACAAAAAAGAAACGCTCTTAAGCACGGTCCCTAGGACAATACCTTCATTCTGTTGTAGGCCTTTCATAGCACTGGCCTCCCCTGTGGGGTCTTTGGCTTAGCCCTGGATAAATAAATATTCTACACTTTTTTTTACCCTAAACAGTTTTTAAGAAAAAGGAAAGATGGAAGAAATCTTTCCTAATGAAATGTTTTAAAATTCCCAACTTAGAGGCGCTTGGATAGCTCAGTGTCTGACTTTGCTCAGGTCATGATCTTGCAGTCAATGGGTTCGAGCCCCATGTCAAGCTCTGTGCTGAAAGCTCAGAGCCTGCAGCCTGCTTTGAATTCTGTGTGTGTGTCTCTCTCTCCATGTCCTTCCCCTGCTTCTGCTCTGTCTCTCAAAAATAAATAAACATTTAAAAAATTTTTAATTCACAATTTAACTATAGAGAAACTGGAACAGCACAGCAAGCCTGCCATTTGCATTCTATTTACTTAGAGCGAAGATGATGCTCCATGATTATTGAAGGTGAAATGTTACCAGAGCACACCCTGTGTCGTACCACCTAATGGCGGAAGTCGTGTGGTAGCTGAAACGTGAAAGAAATGCAGTGTATTAAAATCTGCTATCAATCCAGGAGGAAAGAGCCAGCTGGATAAATCAGAATAGACTTTAGATAATCACTATATACTTATCCACATCCCTATCTCAAAAGCTAACACATTTCATGCTCTTTCTCATATTTAAATCTAGATAAGTGAATTTCCAATATCCTTTGAGGATGCAGCTGTTGTTTAACACTGTGATTTCATATTTATACAGCTCTTCTCATCATAGGATCTTAGATCATTTTACCAGCATAATTCAGTATTAATAATCATAAAAAAACAATAATTTCAGCTATATTATTCTACTGGGCACCTACTCAGGCACACATTTATTTTCCTGGGCATTTGAAAGTTCCTGCTTTGTCCTCAAGGAGAAAAAGCAGCCAAATCTTCTGATCCCCCAGAGGAAAATAAAAAATAATTAAGGCCAGCCAACAGGACAAAAGAATGATGTTTTCAAACACACTCTGCTTGTGGGAACCACTAGAAAACCATGTTATATGATCCAGGAAAGAGGAAGTTGGTTTGGCAATATGGTGAAAAATTTTGATAACATTTATATAGGAGAGGAAACCAAGATTCTTATATAGTTAGGTTCCTTAGATAAATTTGTATTTTTAAAGTAATGTGGCAACTCCCCAAAATGTGACTATTAAAAATCAGCTTGGAGGGGCGCCTGGGTGGCTTAGCCAGTTAAGCGTCCGACTTTCGCTTAGGTCATGATCTAGTGGTTTGTGGGTTCGAGCCCCGTGTCGGGCTCTGTGCTGACTGCCAGCTCAGAGCCTGGAGCCTGTTTCGACCTGTGACTCCCTCTCTCTCTGACCCTCCCTTGCTCACGCTGTCTCTCTCTCTCTCTCCTAGAAATGAATAAAACACTAAAAAAAAATCAGCTTGGAAATGTGTTTTCCATGTGAATAAATGATTAAATGCAGCCTTCTCTGTGAGCCCTACACCTAGAATATTTTATCCTCTCCCCATACTCTAAGATCTTACCCTACCCAGCAATAGAAGCAGGATGGTCATTTGAATCACAGACAACTAACATCTGATGCAGGGAACACTTGTTCCTAGAGCCTGCAGTAACCCCTTCTTATCTCACTCGACAAATCGGATCCCGTTCTATTTTTCTCACCTGCACACCATTTACTTAATTCCACCTCAAGCCAACTTTCTCAGGTACTTACACACCCCTCTCTCAATATTTAACTATAGCACCATAAGTAAAAGGGGCTTTGGCACAAAGTACTATTTCCTGAATCAGGGAGTGACCACTGAGAATTTAGTTTAAAATTTAGGGGAAGAGGGGAGAAGGAACTCCAGGTAGCAAAATGCGCAAGGGTATCTGTTCTGTCTTGTAAGCGATATTCAGCCCTGTGTGTGTGTGAAGATTAGCTGTAAAACTTGGCAGACTCTCACCAGATGCTAACAATGATTTTTAAGCAGTTCAAATAACTTGGATAACTATGCCTCATTAAATGACATTGTGCATGTCAAACACCGCATAGCACGGTTTATTTTGGCTGATTTGCATAGCGAAATGTTGGTACTGCATCATTTCTCCCATTTTAAAATAAAATCTCCTTTTGAAAGTTTCTTTTTCTTTCTTTTCTCCATTTTTTTAATCATTCACACATCGTCTCTTCTCCCCCCAAAATGCATGTCATTCACTCAAATCAGGTCACAAAACTGAAGCAGCAGCATGCTGGGAAAACAGACTGAACAGTGGACACTATTAGACACTGTGGGATTACTTAAGTAGCTCCAGAAAGAAATTGCATTTCCATGTCACAGTGGTCTGAGATGGATTTAGGACAAGGCACCGCGAGTAATAAGGATGTCTGTTGAATGTCATGAAGCCTACTAAATCAATTAGTTGCTAAGATATAAGAAGATTTTCTCTACCGTCTTCCTCACCCCCAGTGCTACAAAGGCCACGAAGTTATCAAGCACAGGGGACTGGAGTGTTCTGCCAGCATTCAGCTGCTGCAGGAGGCTCCTAAATGGAAAATTACTCTGATTGTGAAAGTACAATTTCAAATGGCAAGCATCATCGACGACACTGAACCTCTCTGCTGAAACTCAAAGAAAGCCCAACTGTTTATCCCATTCTAAAGACACAATTAGCTCAAGGTTTTATCTCCACATCTGAAGAGCCTGAAACAGACAAGTGCCCGATGAGCATTTCTGGTTGAGAAAAGGAGGACACAATCCCACACTGGGCTGGTTTCTTTTTCTTTCTTCCATTAACTGACTCTTTGAATAGGCAGCAATTAATCACTCCTCTCTGCTCACAAAGACAATTAGAGCTTTTTGCTCAACTCCAGTTTGATGAGTATATGGGGTAAGGAACCATCATCATGGTCAGAATCTTCACCATTAAAGTACAAGTTTGTGCAGAGTATAATGCCCAAGCAAATCTGCATGAGAACACATCATTTCAAGAAAACTTTTTTTTAAACAAGAAAGTTACTGAGACATCCTTGGAAGGTGTAAAGTACAAATAAATATATTGTTAATGATTCCATAAAACAATGCAAAGACCAGGCAGTCAAGAAGGTATTATCCATTAGTGTTACTGTAAGGGACTACACTTAATCCAAGCATTCTTCCACTGTGCTAGACCTTTTTGATATGTTATTTTCCAATTTAAAGACGAGAGTACATTCACTCTCTAAATATTTGTCCCTTGATGCTGAATGTGATTTTTGAAAACTTCCAAAATTCATATGGAAATGCATCAGTCAAGTCTCATGAATGAGGGTCCCTGAAGTGACCACAATGAAAAACTATGCTCTTTCATGAATAGCATGTGTATCATGTCCATTCAGTTAAGCAATATTTATTAGCTGAGATCTTGCCATGTATAATGTGTCAAGGTGGAGACAAATAAGTAAGAATACACATGTATCCTCCCCATTAAGGAGTTTATAGCCTACCGGGGAGAAAGAAATAGATACCTCGACACTTGCAAAACAACATCAATGATTTTATAAACCAATATAAATAGAAAAATAGATGCTCTGAGAGCATGAAGAAAGGAATGATTAATTCCATTATGAGAGAATGAGGTGGAGAAAGTTGACTCTGATGTGGGCCTTGAGAGAGGAGGAAGATCTCAACAGAGGATATCAGTGAAAGATAGGAAAGGAAGCACTTGTTAAACAAATGTGATAGTGCAATGATGACACACAAGGAAGTACAGAGTGTGTTATCTTCTTGTAAGTCAAGGCTTATTTGAAAACTACAAGGCTAAAAAAAGTAGAAATGTGGCCACTGAGAAACATACAACTGGATAGGGCCTGTGAGAACATCGAAGTCTACTCTCCTGTTTTATAGGTGAAGAAATAAGTAGCTAGAGTAACTTTTAAGGTCACAAGAATAACTAGACCTAGCCAAAACTGAACCCACATCTTTCACCATCCAAACCAGTTCCTTTGCACCACCCCATGTCTAGTCTGGCATCACATCATGGAAGGTAGTTCTCTTTTTTTTCTTTTTTTAATGTTTATATATTTTGGAGAGAGAGAGTGTGTGTGTTTGGGTGCATGGGCATGCTGGGGAGGGGGAGAAAGCAAGAGGGACAGAAGATCTGAAGCAGGCTCCATGCTGACAGTAGAGAGCCTGTTGCAGGGCTCAAACTCAAAAATCCTTGAGACCATGACCTGAGCTGAAGTCAGACCCTTAACTGACTGAGCCACCCAGGTGCCCAGAAGGTGGTTCTTACACATAAGAACCAGTTTGAAGTTTTTGAGCAGAACGCGGCTACGATCACAAATGCATACACTGAAGAAAACTCCAAAAGCACTGAGAAAAGACTGGAGAGAGAACTGGTTAAACATTTTCTGTAGTCATCTAAGTTAGAGATAATGGGAGCCTGAACTGGAATTGGGACGACCGAAATAGAAAGGAAGTGATGGACTCAAGGGTCATTTCAAGGATGAAATTGCTGCAGCTTGGTGATGAGAGAGGGAAAATTACAGATGATGATCAAGCTCTAGAGCTGGAGCGAAGACAAACGTTACCCCATCACCTGAGGAAGGAAAGGGGGGCCGAATAAAAGATTTAGAGGGATAAGACAGTTAACTCTGTGTCCCCCTGCATTGGTGAATGGCACTTAGTCACTCATTAGAAGCTAGGACCTAAGTCTCTACTTCCAAGTTTCTGGTCCTTAGAGCAAAGATCAGTGGTGAATGGTGAATGGTGAATGGTGAATGGCAGCATTCACCTTTATGAATGGCTGGTGAAGAACAAAAAAGGAAGTTTTGGGGTACCATACTGGAGATTCACCAAGATAATTTTACTTATTTATTCTTTTTTGGCCCCAAGTCAGGCATTTGGGAAATAGGGTAATATATCTACAGGACAGGAAGCTGCATCAGCTTCCCAGTCAGCATCAAGGGCAGCTCCACAACCCAGATAGAGGCAGGATACAGAGAACCCTTCCCCATAAGAACAGACAAGGGAAGAGGGGATCTTCTCCCTGATTCTTCATTTTAAGGACAATAGCCCCACCCTCTCATAAATCATTGGGACTATCAAACTCTGACCAAGCTGAATAACCAATCCTCCTCCTCAAAGGAAACAGAAAGGGAGAGATGCAGGAGTTTCCTTCCCAGCATGCCCCTGTAAAACCCAAACTTCCAACAGAGAAAAAAGAACAGAAAACTTAGTTGCTCCATTTCTGAAGTCCAAAGTCTGACAGCCATCTTCCTAACCCTTCCCCCATGACAGTCAAATAATCCTCAAGTCCTATCCATTCTATCTCTTGCATGCAACACAACTCAGTTCCCACTTGCCGGTCCCCACTGGTAGTTTCTTCTCATCTCCCCTAAATCAGTGCTGTAGAATCTCCTATGTCTTCATCTCTGGCTTCACAACCTTCCATTTTATTCTTTACAGTGCTGGAAGACACTAAAATGCAATGTAATCACATTCTCCTGACATTAAAACTCTCCACATGCTCCTAGTTATTTGAATAACATGCAAAAACTTGTCAGTATTGGGTTTTTTTAATATTTTTATTTATTTCTAGGAGAGAGAGAGAGGAGACAGCGTGTGCAGGGGATGGTCAGAGAGAGAGGGAGATACAGACTCTGAAATAGGCTCCAGGCTCTGAGCTGGCAGTGAGCACAGAGCCCGACGCGGGGCTCGAACCCATGAACCGCGAGATCATGACCTAAGCGAAAGTTGGACGCTTAACCGACTAAGCCACCCAGGCGCCCCGTCTGTATTGGATTTATTGCAATTATTTGTTGTCAGGTCTTCCTATCCTACTAAATTTTGAGTTCATTTATAGCAGGGACTTTTTTCTATTTGTGTATTGCCAATGCCTGGAAATGCATGTAAGTGTTCAAAAATATATTTTGAGGGGCACCTGGGTGGCTCAGTCAGTTAAGCGTCTGACTTCAGCTTAGGTCATGATCTCACATCTCGTGGGTTCAAGCCCTGTGCCGGGCTCTGTGCTGACAGCTAGCTCAGAGCCTGGAGCCTGTCTTCAGATTCTGTGTGTGTCTCTCTCTCTGACCCTCCCCTGCTCACGCTGTGTGTCTCTCTCTCTCAGAAATAAATAAAACATTAAAAAATTAATATATATATATATATATATATAACTTAAAATTTGTTTATTTGACTTCTACAAAACCCTGCTACATCTGGCCCTGCCCCTTTCTCCAACTCTGTCCTGTGTGCCACAGCCTCATCAGTTTCTGCTTAATTCTCATGCTAGCTCTAATTCCAGATAAACACAACTATTTGCAGGTTCCTGAATATTCCCTTCCCATTCCCTCACATTTGTACACTGGCTTTGCCCCCTTCCTTCTGTTCTTCTTTTCCACTTAGATATATTTCCTGTATATTATCTATATTCCAAACTATCAGCTCATGCTTCCCTTCCTCCAAATAGCTTTTCCTAAGGTTATTTCAATTTAGAGAGAGAGTGTGTGCATGTGAGCAGGGGAGAGAGGCACAGGAAGAGGGAGAGAAAAGCATGCTTCATGCTCAGCACAGAGCCCAATTCAGGGCTAGATCCTATGACCCTGAGATCATGGCCTGTACCCAAATCAAGAGTCAGACACTCAACCAACTGAACCGTCCAGGAGCCCCAACCTTTCCTAAGCAGAATTATGCCCAGACTGAGTAGACGACTCTTCCAATATGCATATCTCTAACACTGCATTTATCAAACCACTTCATAATAGTGGGTCACCTTCTTTCTTCCCACAGGAATGTTAAGTTTCTTAATGGTGCATGGGTCTTCATTGCTAGAAGTAGGCCTGAATGACACATACATTCAGTAAATGAGAAAAGAACAAAAGAAAGGAAGAAAGGGAGGGAAGGAAGGAGGGAAGAAAAAGCAAGCTCAATATTTTACATAATGAGTTTTTCAACAGAATATTCGTTAAGAAATGTCCAATAGATCCACAGGGTGGAGTGGACAGAAAGTTGAGCGTCTATTCCTGTCTTCCTGCTAATTACTTTGTTTTACTAGAACTTCAGAAACAATTCAATAACTAGAGAGTTCATTGTAAGTTGCATTTTAAGTTGTTAGGAAACAGAGTAAAAACAAATCTCTTAAGGAAAGCCATGTTTTATTAAAAACTTTCTTCAATGTGGCATAAGGCCTTTGGAGTTAAGCAAGTCAGAAAATGTCTCCTACCTAATTAAAAGGTGAAGCTATAAAAAGTAAGCAAGGTCAAATTCAACCACATTCATAAAGTATTTGGCAATTCCCTACACCACCGAAAAATTATCATGTCCCCTTCAGTACATTGTCTGGTCGCTGCCTCCTGTCTGGGCAACTGCATTTCATAGTCATGGTCACAATCATGACATACAACATTCCAAAAATTAAACTGTAGTCTGTTCTATGATGAAAGTCAAAGGTCCTTCAAGAAATTCTTACAGGAATGTACAAGAACACATGAAATACTTTTAAAAAATCAGTGTAAATTAAATAAGTTAAAGCTGGAGGAAGAGCCTATGGTGATAACATATCGTCTATTAAGACCAATTTACAATGCTCGATAAGTTGTAAGAAAACAAGTAGCTTTGTTCTGCAAAGTTCTGCTTTTAGCACATTTGCTTCTTTGGAGAAGAAAGCCGAACAAAGAAAATGAAAGTTCTTCTGGATGATAGCAAATACGTAACTGCTGACACTTCCACTCAGCATCTGTTTTGTCTTTTCCTTGTCTGTTTTAATTTTTCCGACAAACCTATTTGACTAGGGTTCTTCATTCAGTCAATACATGTTTATTGCATACCTATTATATGAATACAATGGTTAACAAAATGCATTCCTTGCCCTGAAGCTTTAGCAGGAAAATTAAAAAACCAAAGACAAAATCAAGGTGTGATAAGGGCTAAATCGAGGAAACAGGTGGAAAGAGAAAATAATCTAATCTGGGGAAGGGAGGGTGGGGGTAATGAAGACTTCCAGGTGAAAGTCATTGATAAACTGAGTTAATGGAGCACAGGAGGGTGCTGAGCCAAGAAATCAGAGGGCAGAGAGAGGATTTTCCCATTTGAGGGAACAGCATCTGCAAAAGAAATGAAAAGCATATTTTGAGGAGATTTACAAACATATCAGTATCTTGTAATATAGACTGTCAGAGAAAAAGACATAGGAGAGCAGTCTGAAAAGATAACAGGATCATGCAAACTGTGATAAGACAAGTGAAGTTGGATTTTATCATAAGGACTGTGGGTTACACAGAAAAGTTTTAATCTGGTGGTTTAGGTTTTAGAAAGATCATAGGCTCTTTGTGTGGAGAAAGACAAGGCTTGAGGCAGTTTGGACATTGTCCTGTTAACCTAGGTAAGAGGTGATGATGGCCTACCTCATGAAAGCAGTAATGATGGGGAAAGACCTGGATAAATTGGAATGGCATCAAGGAGAAAGAAGCTGTATCAGGACTTTATATGTAGGTATGGAAATTAAACAGGGAGAAATTACCCTCTACATTCTTTATAGCATGGTTTTTTTTTTCTTTCTGTCTTTCTTTCTTTCTTTTCTTTTTAAACATGATCTATAGAGCCTAAGCACTAGTGGTGGTCACACATCCTACGAAGTCACCCAAGGCAGCTGTGTGGGCTACATCTAATTGTTTCTGCTGACGAGCTAAGAATATTGATAGAAATGAAACTTCCAGACCAATTAACAGGTATTTTTTCATTGCTCTAAGAAAATGGAATGTTCAACACTAAACTTAGGAAGTTGAATGAAAAATACCGGAAAAGATAAGAATAATGACTGAAATTTGTGATTATTATTCTCCACAGAAGTTACTAACACTTTATAAACCAGTCATATATGCCTCAGTGAATCTGATGTGTTTCTGCTTTCATGCTGCTATTTCTGTTCAAAACAAAAGGAGTTTCTATAATTATTATTTCATGTAAGTTCATGTCTCATGATTCTTTCTTTGGACCTACAATTCAAACGAACTTCAAACCTAGTAGTCATAAGCCTTTAGATTGTTTTCTCTCCAAAATCTGAGAATGAATTAAAATTCTCCTCACATTTGCATGAAATCTATATGGAAAGTAAGGTTCTCTACTAAGAGACTTTTCAACCAAAGATAAATGTAAGCAAATTTCAAAATGTTCCAAGCATCGCCCAGTCTGCTTTTTACTGAGTAAACTATGAGGCAAACAACAACAAAACAAAACATAGGGAAAAGGTTCTTTATGCCTTGAGCAAACAGAGAGGAATAACAGTGAAAATCCAAACATACCACCTTTATTATGCTAAGTGGAATGAGTCAGTGAAAGACAAATATACGATTTCACTTATATGTGGAATCGAAAAACCAACACAAAAGAACAAAGAAAACAAAACAGAAACAGTCATAAATGTGGAGAATGGTAGTTGCCAGAGGGGAGGGGCAGAGAAGTGGACAAAATAACTGAAAGGGATTAAGAAGTACAAACTTCCAGCTATGGAATAAGTCACAGGGCTGTAAAATACTATAAAAGCTTTGTACGGTGACAGATAGTAACGAAACTTCTCCAGGTGAGTGCTGCATATTGTACAGAATTGTTGAATCACTATGCTGTATACCTAAAACTAATATTATATTGTATGTCAACTATGTTTCAACTAAAAAATTAATTTTAAAAAGATATTTTAAAAAATTAAAATAAAACAAACATACCACCCTGATAGTCTCCTTTAAGGAAATAAAAGTAACACTAGACTTCTGATAAGATATAAATGACATGGGGTACTAAAAATATCCATTATACAAGAAGGGAGAAGACTCTAAGGAGTTGTTCCTAAAGAAAAATCTTTCCCAAACCCCACATGACAAACTAACCCACATAATACTCAAAGGAACTTTATTTTTTTACTGCCCCTACTCTGAAAGGTCAAAAGTACCAATCCAGTAAATACATGTTGATAGGTTTGAGTCTGGGAAAAACAATATTCGAACATTACAACCCTTGGCGATAGCCCAGCAAATATACGACCGAACCAGAAAATTCTCCAATCATTACAACAGAATCGTGCAATAAACACCAGGAGTGTTTTAAGTTTCTCTGACTAGTATTTATGGGTACTACATCCCTAAAGAAAAAAGTTGGCTTAAATTTTTGAGGTAAAACTTTGTTTCAAAGAATAGAGGTTAGTAATTACACAAACACCTACCTTGATCTAGCAGCCTCCCTTTGAAGAATACAAGGGCCCTTGTGAATGTTACTTTACCTGGAAAGAGCATCTTTGCAGATGTGGTTACATTAAAGATCTTAGGATGGGAAGTTGTTCTTGGAGGCTCCGGGCAGGTCCTAAATGCAATCATAAATGTCTTTGTAAAGAACGGCGGCAAGGGATTTGATACAGGAGAGCAGTTGACGTGACCACAGAGGCAGGGGACGTAGGAAGGGATGCAGCCACAAGCCAAGGAGCCCCTGAGTTACCAGAAGCTGGAAGAGACAAGTAACAGACGCTCTCCCCGAGGCTCCAGAGGGAGCCGGCCCTGCCGACATCTTGCTTTCAGCCCAGTGATACTGATTCTGGAGTTGGGGCTTACAGAATAGTCAGAGAATGAATTTGTCCTATTTGAAGCCACCAAGTTTGCGATAACTTCTTACAGCAGGCACAGGAAGGTAACACAGATGCCTTGCGTATGTATAGCAGGGGAGGGAGACAATTCTCATCACTCACTTTGCTACTTGGCAGTTCTACACAAGGCGCTCACGCCTTGGGCGTGAAACCTCAAAGAAGAGGCAGAGCCTTAACTGCCTTAGCTGAAGACAGTCTCCGGGGCACCCACACGCCAGAGGAAACGGAAGCTTTCATGCAGTCAGAGCAGCCCCGCCTCGCTCAGTGAGGGAGTCCGGGGGTGGGTAAGAGACTGCATCCTTTTCAGTACAGTTACTGTTCCCAGTTGGGGCTGAAACCATTCCGGGAGCACGTCCCTTGGCATGACTCACTGGTTAGGAGAAGTCAGACGCCAAGTGTGGAGTGATGGGAAGGCTTCCAGAGGAGAAGATACTCCACTCTCCGGCCCAGGATTCCGAAGCAATGTGACTTTGGGCGAGTGGCTAACCTACTTCCCAGCAGTGTCACAGGGCAGCTTTGCAATTAATTTGTAAATGCCCTTTGGCCCACAGAAAATCCTTTCAGCCTGTGAGATTTGTATCTCCCAGAGCTACTAATTTGCATACCATGCAGCCCTGGGAGGAAACCAGCATCTGCCTGCAGCAACTACAAACGCAGAGTTGTCTTAACAACACAGATTCCCTGGGGCCGGTGGCTCAGTTGGTTAAGCCTCCGACTTCAGTTCAGGTCATGATCACACAGTTTGTGGGTTCAAGCCCCACATTGGGTTCTGTGCTCAGAAACTGGAGCCTGTTTCAGATTCTGTGTCTCCCTCTCTCTCTCTCTGCCCCTCCCGCACTCATGCTTTGTCTCTCTCTGTCTCAAAAATAAAACAAAAAAAGTTTAAAAAAAAAACACACACACACACACAGATTTCCCTGCAAGATCCAAATAGAAATGAATGAAAAGAAGAGGGAGACTGGGACGTTTGTTTTGGTCCCTGTGTCTCCCTCTCTCTCTCTGCCCCTCCCCGACTCATGCTTTGTCTCTCTCTGTCTCAAAAATAAATAAAACAAAAAAAGTTAAAAAAAAACAAAAAAACACACAGATTTCCTGCAAGATCCAAATAGAAATGATCAAAAAGATGAGGGAGACTGGGACATTTGTTTTGGTCCCACAGACGAAACCGTATGTGACGTATTCTGATTCTGCTTAGCAAACAGGTTTGTTAGTAAGCATTTATTTCCTTGGATGCTGAGGAGGTTGGCAAATTGTGTTCAGATGCTTTTGGATCCTCACGAAAAGGGCACTGTATAAATCCAGGGAACTATTATGTGAGAGACACAGAGCCTTTATCTCCGGGTCTTAATAAAGAACTAAGCATAAGGCCTATCAGACTTCTAGTTCAGACACCAAATTGACCCCTCTGGGAGCTGGGAAAAGTCTCAATCTCCTTCCTGCCTTATATAGCAGTGGTAATAAAAGAACGTACACTGAGGATTAACTAAAGTTCACATACTGCCTTGAAGAGAAAAGTCTTGATTTAAGTGCTGAAAATTTATGTTAGTGGGAGGGGAAAGACTGGAGAATGGCAAAAGGGATGGAAAGTTACAGCAAGTTATAATGAGAAATATAAATTGAAGCAGGTCTCAAGGAAAGATGAGAGATCAGATGCAGGAAGGTAGGGGGTAGGAAAAGTGGCCAAAAAAGGAAAGACTTTTCTCCCATCTGTGTTGGCTTAGGCATGCTCTTCAAGTCCTAAAGGGAAGTATATTCTTAAGCAACAAAAGGATAATGATTCCAAGTGGAGAAAAGAAAATAGGCAGCACGAGAATACGAGGGAATGACGGAAGAAAAAAGAAGGCAAAGAACAAAAAGGTTAAGAGAGGGTAAGGGCCATAATAAGACAATGGAGAATGAAATTCACAGCATCTGTAACAGGATCTTTAGGCCCCAGTTCATTTTAAGGGTAAGAATTGTTGCCCTGATTTTATGAAGTCAGAGCTGGCCCATGCTGTCACCCTCCTGCTTCAAAAGTGATTTCAGAAAACCTAATAGAGACATGGTCTAGCCTCTTGGTATATGGCAAATATATATATACACATATTATACATATATAAATATATATTTTACTCACATTCAGAGTTCCTAACATGAAATACGCTGACCACCAAAGCTGTATTTGCACGAGTGTGCGTGTGTGCGCACACACACACACATGCAATTTGGCGGAATTGTGTTAAAAGTGTAATACAATTAAATGGGTTTCCAGTCTTCTATTATCAAGCAAATGGTTAGGGGTTGTTTGTTTGTTTATCTATGTGTTTGTTCTTTTAATCTAAATTGTCTAAGCTTTACATAGTTATAGCTGACAATAAGCCTACGAAAGGTATCATTTTTAAATTCACCTAAATTGTTAGATACAAAGGTATTATATACTTCACTTTGTTTTTGTGCTAGACAATTCCAAAACCCATCTCACGGTTTTATAAAAACCTTGGCCAAAACCCATTAGATAATAGTCACATCTCTCTTTGTGATACGAGGTATAATAGGGAGTGGAGAGGGAAGGTGACAGAATTGTACTGCTTCACAGTCCAAAGGAAAGAGAACATTTCTCCCAGCTCATGTACAAGCAGATATCAGACTACATATCCACTCGACCATGCCCTGATTTTTCAGTAGTACTCAGTTCTTTAACCCTGTTCCAAATATCTGACTAAACTCTATCATCTGTGTAGCATTTTAAGATGCAATGATCTTATTTTTCCATCAGCATCACTCATTTATTGGACAAAAGAATTGGGTAAGATCTAGTTAAGGAATAGAAACCAGGGCAGTTATTTCAATAAAGGGGTTTTATACAAATAATTATCAATTAGGTATTACAAAACTGGAAACATGGAAGTATCACAGGCAGCTGAGGCTTCCCCCAGTCCTGGAGAATGAGGGAAGATGTTAAGAATGTTAGGGTGCATTGAGCTGCATGGTTCAGCACGGTAGCCACAAGCCACGATTGGTTTTGAGCACTTAAAATGCCACTAGCCCAAAGCGAGATGTACTGAAAGTATAAAATACACACCAGGTTTCAAAGACTGAGTATGAAGAAAGGATAAAAACATAATCATTGTTATATTGGTTATGTGTTGAAATGACAATATTTAGGGATATGCTGGGTTAAATAACATTTATTTTACCTATTTCTCTTTTACTTTTTTGATGTGACAACTTGAACTTAAAACTTTACCTGTGACTTTCATTTTCTTTCTATTGGATGGTGCTAGCTGACAGGCTTAGAAGAAGGACCCCATGGAGTTGGGACTCAGTCTTTCGAGAAGGGTGCTGCAGGGTGGTATTGCTGTGTCTGGGAGAGAGTGAGGGAGCTGGTTCAGGCTGTGTGAAATCTGCAAATCGGAGCCAACTGTCATGGATCAACGGTCCCTGCCAGGGCAAAGAAGTGCTACTGCAGTGTCCTCACAGGGGCAAAGGAAAACAAGGAAGAAGAAGCCTTTTACTTCCCCAGCTCTGCAGTTTTCTTCTGTAGCCCTCAGTTGGCAGACCCTAAGGCTTACTTGGCAGACCAGGGTCTAAGGGAGAAATGTGACTTGCAGGATCCCGGCCCCAGCTGCGCAAAGCAGAATATGGAAAGATGAATTTGATGTTGAGAGGCAGACAGCTTAATCACTGGCACAACTGATAGTCAATGTGTGTCAGGCATGGTTTGAGATATTAGGGGCACAAGCATGAACCAAAGTCCCTGTCCTCACACAGCTTCCTCATGAAGCAAGGCAGACAATAAGCAAATACATAAAAATGGATGATTTCAGGGGGTGGTAAGTGTTAGGAACTTCAGAACAGAAGATCATACATTAGAAGGTGAGGAGATGAGAGAATGAGGTTAAGTACTACTTTAGGTAATGAGGTCAGGAACTGCCTCCAGACACATCTGAACTAAGGTGAGGAGGGATGGAGAGGGGAGGGGACGAGGAGAAGGAAGAGGAAGTATTCCAAGTCAGAAGGAATAACACCACCAAATCTCTGGAAAGGGAATGATCTGAGAATGTAGCTGATGCATAATCGTGAGGAAGAGAGAGGATAAGTGATGATTGGGACTGATTACGTAAGGTCCCTGCAAATCATGGTAAGTAATATGGATTTGAACTTAATTGCTATGGGAAGCACTGTAGGATTTGAAAGCGGGAGAGTGGTATGATTTGATTTATGTTTGTAAAAGGTCATTCTGGCTGCTGTGCTGAAGAGTAGACTCTAGGGGGAAAAGCATAAGAGGCAGACCAGGAAGCTACTGCAGTGCAGGGTAAAAAAAAAAAAAAAGATGAAGATGCCTGGGGCTGGGGTTGAAGCAGTGGAGCTGCTTAGAAGTGACTGTATTCAAGATAAGAGCTGGAGATTGCACCAACAGTACCCACTAACATTGGGATGTTTCATGTAATTCATTTGAGCAAATTTTCCAAACAGCTAGCACACGTTAAAGACCACAATTGTTTTCAAATATTCTTGTTATTTTTCATGGAAATAATTCAAAATTATATAAAACATTCCTTGATCTTCTTCTATAGAAAATCCCACCCAAATTTACAAACTGCTATTTTGACTCAGGGTCCTGTTCTCCGTTTTTGTCTGCCATCTGACACATTCTCTGTCAATTTCTTGAGTTCCTCAACTCCAATTACTTTCACTCCATATGTTAAAGCTCTGCTTCTGTTGAGGCAAATCTTAATTAGGATGACAAGATGATTTTCTAGATAATCTAATCCAGACATCGACTATGCCATTTAGGCAGATGTCGCACCTGCCAGGCTCAGGTCAGCATCGACTGCCCCAGCCTGTCCATAAAGCCTGTGCTTACCACCAAGACCCACAGCTAACAAAAATTATCCTTGCTTCTGAGACACCAGCCATATTTAGCTGCTGTGATTCACCAAGGTCAAAATCAACATGATCCCTACTTACCAAAGCCAAATAATCAGTCATTCAGTAGAACTTCTCTCCATATTACTTTGAGTCCCAATTTCTCTACCCCTTGTCTATTTTTCAGTGTTCCTAGTCAATTCATAAAGATGCTGGGGTTTTAAGGTCCAATTAACAGTCTTCCTTTCTTCCTCTCCCAACTTCTGAATGGGAGTCTGAGCTAGAAATCAAACTATCATTTACTGATGGATCTAAACTAGAGAGTGTGGCTTGCATTTAAGGCTATATGGCTCTCCTAATGTATCTTTTTGAATGACTCTGAGCCCACCAAACTACGAACCCACCACCTTCACTGGAATGGTGAAGATGCAATCAGATTAAGGTGGGATAAAGGGAAAGCAGAAAGCAAAGAAACAGAGACAGAAAATGAGACTTGATCATTCACAGAGTTGGGCTCTGCAGAGGAATGAATATCTGAGAGATGTCACATCAGTGGAAGGCTGTGGTTTAAGAGGGAAAGTAAGAGGCATGTTACATGCACATGGAAATCATCAAGATAAAAGGGAGAGACTGAGATGTAGGAAAGTGGATGTATGCCAGAAAAGGTGATTAGGAGTCAGCGGATAGGATTCAAAGCATCCGTGTTAAGACGGGCCTCCACAGTAACAGGTGGGAACATAACAGAGTTGGGGGCAAAGGAACTTAGGTTTCTCGATTTAGTTGTGGGCAGATGGAGTTTTCATTCTATGTTTTCTATTTTCTGAATGAAAAATGAAGTAAAGTATTCAGCTAAGAATGAGAGGGTGGGAGGTGTGAAAAAGAGAACGCTTGAAATTAAAATCTTGCTGGGAAGCAGAGTTACTGAGGAAACAATTTCTGAGTAGTGCTGAAGGTCCATTTGAGGTGTATTAATTTAAAGTGAAACCAGTCAGCCCAGCCATGTGGCTTTCTCTAGCAATATTCAGATGCTCAAACATATCCAAGGAAAAGCTGGGTATGTGGTCTCAAGTCAATAGAGATTATAACTGGCTCAAGATGGAGAAGAAACGGAGGGTCAGAGGAGTTGAGGGCACTTGCAAGAGACTGATTATATTAATTTATTCAATAATAATCCTCGAACCCCTAATACATGTCAAGAATTAGTAAAAAATGCCCAGCTAAGTGATAGGAATTTGTAGGTACAGGCCACTCTCTAGGGGCTCCACCAGAGCTAAATGCAGATTTATTCTTTAACTCATCTTTCCTGTTATTTTTCTCTTGTCATCCTTCTTTGAAAAAACACAAGCAAAAAACTGAAAAATTGGTAACATATATTTAATATTCACCACATGTCAGGTACTATGCTCGGCATTTTTTTAAAAACATTATCTTGTTCTTCCCATGTATCAATGCTACAAGGAAATTACTATTATTAGTCCTATTTGCAGATGAGTAAAGAGAACATGAAAATACTAAGCAACCTCAGAATATATTGTGTTCAGAACTACTGGCTTTAGAGCCCCTTACTTCTACAGGTAAATCTTTATCACTTGGGATTAAAAAGAAAACATTTTCCATTAAAATATTTTAAATTTCCCATTTTCACTTTAATGCATAAGCAACCAGTTTTTTATTTGTATAGTCTCGGGAAGAACAAATAAACTTTTCTGTAAAATTGAGTGAGATTATTATTCCAAAATAGCTAATTTTACAAATTGAACAGTCTCAACTCTGCAAGTAATTATTTAAAAACTCTGCAAACAGATAAAAAGCTACTCTGGTCTCCTTCCTTCCCAAAGTCTCTTGTGGGTGACACATGCTGAACAAAATATTTATGCTTTACCTAACATTTTCTACTTAAGAGAAACAATCTGAATTTCTAAATTTGGACCTAGAGAATAAACAGAAGTTTCCCTTCTTTCCTCCTCTTCCTTCCTTCCTTGCTAATCAAACTAAGATAATTGTTCTGCCCTAGAAAATCTCCAATGACTAACAGATACTATTGTGTTTTTACTCCTATGAGAGAAACTTGAAAAGGCGCCCCATCCCATTCATCAAAAATCACAAAATTAGCAAGGAATGAGAGATATCAGGCTTTAAAGGAAGGGTTTTATGGAGGTGAAGGTCATTCATTCTTCATGTGAAAAATCTGACCGGGAAATTGAGAGTGTTTCCTTGTTCCTTATAATTAGGAAAACATTCAACTTTTAAACCTGAATCAGGCAAAAAGTCCCTTTGACTACTCATATTTTTCAAGACCATGTTATATTTGAATATATTCGACTATCACTATCTGTAGAGATAAATCCAGTCAGACAAACATAAAAAATGAACCATACTTCCTGAGCAGTAAAACTGATTGGTTGTGCATGACATTTACCCAGATTTGGTAATAGCTATCATTTGTTGAGAATTTACTGCATTCTAAACCAGAGATTCTCAATCTTGGTTATGTATTAGAATCACTGGAGACATTTTTGTAAACTTTTTTATTTTGAATTAACTGTAGACATGAAAAGTTGCAACAGTAGTGCAGAGTTCTCATATATCCCTCAACCACTTTCCATAACATTAACCCCTCACATGACCATTGTACAAGTATCACAATCAAGAAATTAACATTACTAATTTTAATATTATTAAATAATAATTATATTATTATATTATTATTAATATTATTAAATAAATTATAGATCCTAGTCAAATTTTACTAAACAGAATTTTACTAAATTGTTCCACTAATTTCCTTTTGTGATTCAGGATTACACTAAATTGATATTTCTTCATAGATTTGTCCAATCTGTGATATCAACTCAGCCTTTTCTTGTCCCTCCTAACTTTGATTTTTTTTTTTTTTGAAGAATACTAGTCAGGTATTTTGTTTTTTGTTTAATTTTTTTTGCATTTATTTATTTTTGAGAGACAGAGACAGAGCATGAGCGGGGGAGGGGCAGAGAGAGAAGGAAACACAGAATCGGAAGCAGGCTCCCCACTCTGAGCAAGCGTTCAGCTCAGAGCCTGATGCAAGGCTCCAACCCACAGACTGTGAGATCATGACCTGAGCTGAAGTCAGACACCAAACCAACTGAGCCACCCAGGTGCCCCACTAGTCAGGTATTTTGGAGTTAATTTGGGTTTGTCTGATGTTTTCTCATGATCAGAACAAAGTAATGCATTTTTGTAAGAATACTGAAGAACTGATGTACACTTCTCAGTGAACCATATCAAGGAGTTCATAATGTTGATGTCCTATTCTTGGTAATAATTACTTTGCTAAAATTGGTTAAAGTCATATCTAATGGGTTTCTCCACTATAATACTATCTTTTATTCAGTAGTTAATAAATATCTTGATACTTTGAAACCATGCAAATCCTGTTTCTCCTCAAACTTTTATTCACTGTTTTTTTAAATATTTTTATTTATTTCTAGGAGAGAGAGAGAGAGAGACAGCGTGAGCAGGGAAGGGTCAGAGAGAGAGGGAGACACAGACTCTGAAACAGGCTCCAGGCTCTGAGCTGGCAGTCAGCACAGAGCCCGACGCCGGGCTTGAATCCACGAACTGCGATATCATGACCTAAGTGAAAGTCAGACGCTCAACCGACTAAGCCACCCAGGCGCCCCTATCCACTGTTTTAACATCCATCAGTAGACCTTATCTACAACAATTATTGCTGTGGTCTCTTTCCAGAAATGAGTTTCTATTCCCCTCTTTCCTTCTACATTAATTGGAATTCCACATGAGTAGTCTTTTGTTTGTTTGTTTGTTTGTTTTTTAATGCTGATACAGACATTCAAGGAAACTTCAAGGAAAATTTCCTAAGCATATCATCTCTAGTTCATACAATATGGCTAATAAGTAGGTATTATTATCCACATTGCAGTATAAGGATATTGATGCTTGGAATGGCAAAGTAACATTTGCTTTTACAGCTAGGAAGTAGTGAAGGCAAGACAAGCTCTGAGCTACCTAGCTCTGAAATCTATGATTGTTCTACTGCCCCAGCTTTCTTGCTTTTAAAGTCAGCTCACTGTTCTTGATATTAAACTTTAACCTATTTAAAGCTTACTCTACAGGGGCACCTGGGTGGCTCAGTCGGTTAAGCATCCAACTTCCACTCAGGTCATGATCTCATAGTTAGTTCAAGTCCCACACTGGGCTCTGTGCTGACAGCTTAGAGCCTGGAGCCTGCTTTAGGTTCTGTGTCTCCCTCTCTCTCTGACCCTCCTGTGCTCACACACTCTCTCTCTGTCAAGAATAAATAAACATTAAATTTTTTTTTAATTAAAATTAAAAAAATAAAGCTTACTCAACTAACTCCAATCATCTTTGTTATCTTGGTCAGTCCAGGGTTAGACACACTGTTTTTCTTTCCAAACTTTTGGACACTCACCCACCTAAAGAGTAAAGAATAGATGGCAACTGTGTTTTCACCTTCACCTGGACAAAAGACCTTTGCAGAACAGCACAAGAGTGAGAGAAAATGGTATATCATATACTTTTAGGTATTTAGGCTAACAGACAACCTTTTTAAAGAAATATTATCCAAATGCTTTCTGAGGGAAGAAATTTCATCAGGGATTGAGCATATGTATGTAGTGGTGAAGAGCGGGGCTTTGGAGCCAGGTAGAACTGAGTGAGAGTCCAGCAAACTACTCAATGACTTTGAATATGTTTTTCTAACATCTTTAAGTTTCAATTTCCTAATTGTTAAATGAAAATATTAATACCAGCTACATACACTTCATATGAGGATTCAATGAGCTTTAGCACAGGGGTATAAGCACTCAATAACTATGAGCTTAAGAAAAAAACAAACAAAACACAACACTGTAACCAAATTACCTATAACACCTGACAAGAGATGAGTGCTTTTGAAGAGAATTTTTGGGAAAAGGAGAGAGAGGTAATTTTTGAGGCTATGACCCTTAAAAGGGATCAGATGACATGGGTGTGTACAGTAGTTTTAGAAGTGCCAGGGGGATACATAAGGACTCTGAGGGAGAAAAAGATAAAGGGAACTGGAAAGTGTGAACTATCACCTTGGCTGATTTCCTTTGTGGAGGCAATCATCAAGTAGAGAGCGACATAAAAGGATGGGCCAGCTGAAGAGCTGCTGCGGCAGCCAATCTATAAATGGCAGGCAGCTAAAGCATCACATGAAATGTAAAGAAAGGAAATTTTCCCTAGAACAGCTCTCAGGAAGGGCAGTTTACATGTGTACCATGGGGATAAGAAATTTTATCTATTTCAGTCACTTCTGTATTTCCAGTGCCTAGAACACTGCATATGGATAAGTGAACGAAGACATCAATAAATTCAAAACACCAATTAAGAAACTTAGCTGCTTCAGAAAAAGGCTCTGTCCCTTACAGGCCCTCTCTCTCATGCTGAGAGGGGTAAACAGACTTAGGGGGCAGAGGTGATCCTTTCAAAACTATAAAAGCAAGCCTGGGCCCACCTCCTGGCTGCTTCTCTCCTCTCCCTCCTCTTCATTAAAGGTTCAGTGTCTCCTCTATATACTTGTTGAACAAATAAAGAATAACACTTTTCTAAAAGGATGTCAAATTATAAACTTGTTCAGGACGTCTACAAATCTGTTAGACCTTGGCTATATGTCACTAAAATTATATCTGTACAAAGAAAAGCAGTCATTGCTTGTCCAGCTATGAAAATGTGAAATAAGATGCCTGTGGCAAAGACTGGAAGTTGCTTTTCTCCCTTTCATGCTTAATAAGAGAAGCCTGGGAAATGTCCCGAGCAGAAGAACTGTATTTCCAAAGCACATCTGTAAATAGAGGTGTCCACTGAGACATAAGAGTCCTCCAGGAAACTGGTTTGCCCTTTGTTCTTCTATTCATTCTGGAATAAAGATATAGCAGTTGGAGCTCCGAGAGTCATCTTAGTGATTTTGAAGATGATGAACAGAAAGCTATAAGAAGACTGACTCTCTGATGATTTTCTGGAGCTGCTAGACCAGGGTCTATCTTCAGACTTAATTTGTGTAGGCAAAAAACAAACTTGTATATTGTGGCAGTAACTATAGGTAGGTTAATAGCCAACACAATTTCAGTGTTGTACCCGATTAGATGACAAGTATATATATATATATAGTTGCATCCATAGAAGCTGAATATGGGTACTTGGAAGAAAGAAAGAAATTAGAATTTTTAAGTGATGTTTTTAGTAATTATTAACATGATACAAGAAGATATGGTGTGCCATTTAGAGAAATACTTCTTATAAGAGCACTGTTACCCATTGTGGAGTTGAACAATTGTCCTGTACCATAGCAAATGTTTTCGTCAATAATTGGCACATTTCAGTATTGAAAAGAATCATCATTCACCTAATCCAATTACCCATCTGATGCCCAAACTCTTCTCCAGGATATTTAGGTAAGAAGTCATCCAGTTTATGCTTGGCTACATCAAATGATGAATAACTCTCTACTTCCCACGCCAGCCCATTTTTATCTTTGGACAGTTCTAAAAGTTAGAATGTTGTTTCTTACATTGAGCTGAAAATCTGTTTTCCTTTAGCTTCTCTCCACTCATTCTAGCTTTCGCCTTCAGAGTCATATTCAGTACTTCTAATTTCTGTTCTAAATGACAAGTCTTCAATTATCACACTTCTCTTGAGACAGCTGCCCTTCTGGGTTTTCATGCCAGGAAATTGTGCTGACCATGTTTCTAACATGTTGAGATCTACTTTCCCAGAATATAGGGAATAGGTATGACCATACGTACTCTTCCCTTTCTTTGCTCTCATATACCTTGAAAGAATATGGCCATGTCTTCTCTGGTTACGAAACTTCTTTTGCCAAAAATGGCCTCTTAGTTACTCAAGTACTGACATAAACTAATCATTATTCCCAACTGTTTTCAATAACCCTGGGAGATACATATTGAGGCAAAGTTAGTAAAGAACTTGTCAGATGTGGTACTACTAGCTGGATGAGAGTCTCATTACACATCCCCTAATATTTGACATTCTCCTTTCTACAATATGTTATACCTGTGCAACATGTTTGGCCTAAATCAGAAATAAATCACTTCTTTTTTACATCAGGCCAAATGGCACTTAGTACATCTTCACAATAATATCACATCTGTCCCATCACCTTCCATTCACACTCTAGTGTGACTAGTAACTTTCCACTCTTAGGATTTAGGATTTCTGAGCAGCCATGAATGATATTGTCAATTTCTCCACTAAACAAAGTCTATCTCTACTCAGTGAGATCTGCCCTCCGATTACCATATTTCACACAGACCATACTCACCAAACTTTGATGACGTCAGTGGGATATTTACCATCCATGTTATAATATCTCATTTACTAGGTTACCTGCTGTACTCAAGTGCACCAGAGGTGATGTTAACCAAAATAAATATAACTTGAGAGTTTTTTTTTTTAATTAAAAAACTGAAATTGAAATTTAGCCAAAAGAAAAGGCATTGCAAATTTAACCTGGAACTAATCTCTGGGTTCAACACCAAAGGGCAGACATCCTTTAAGGAACTTCTGCCACTTTTCTCTGCTTCTACTACTAGTGTTATGTCAAACAGGCAAAATGAAAATGGTCAGGAACTGCAGTTACCCTCTACCAGGAGAGCAGAAGTCATTTTTCAGGCTAGATTTTTAAGAGTATAAAGCCAGGTTCACAGTTTAAGAGAAACATAGTTTTCTATTCACAATCTGTCTTCCAGCCAACCTATTTTATTACCAATATCAGGAAGGTACAGAGATAAAATATGGTTTAAACTTCAAATCCCTCAAACCAAGCTGTCAGGGAGGGGAGAGGTCAGATGCTGACACGCTAGAAAAAAGTAAAGCTGATGATGACTACAGTGATGGTATCAGTTTTTCACCCAATAAGTATGAATTGGGATGGGATCAGCAGAAGATGAGAGTTGAGTTATTTGAGGTTTATGCTGTTGATGTTAGAGACAGATGTACCTAGAGAGGGTTGGGCAAGTAGAGGGTGAGGAAAGCATACTCAAAATTGAGATAAAGCCTCTGCAGTCTCGGGGACTCATTTTCTCCCCGGCTGAATGCTAGAAGAAATTGTTTTGGAGTCATATGTATCCTGAAAAAAGTCTTTTCTGATGGTCTCAGAAATTTGCTCTCCAAGGCAAAGGAGGCAAGGAAGAGTTTGGTCTGTACATTTCCCCATGTCTGTCACCGGCTTTCACTTTAGCATGTATCCACTTTTTCTTCTTGTAAAAAAGCAAAACGAAACAAAAGCAAACCCTCCAGAAAAAAGAAAAAGGCATGTTAGTATGTTAGTATGACACCATTTGGAATTCTTATTCATATGGCATATAAGAAATAATTGCTTAAATTATACAACTATTATATGGAAGATAACTTATTTTTATTATTAGCTTCATGGGTCGTTGATATTTTATGTACAAGAGTAAACATATGTTTCTTCTGTCTTCAAAGACTCCACAGACTTGGAGAGAAGGTAAGACATACGTAAGTATGTAATACATTATCTCAAGTGTGGCATGTGCTTTAAGAGAGATATAAAGAGCCCCAGAGGTTTAGAGAAAGAAGAGATTAATTTGGAACTCAACCACACCACCAGCAAAATGGCTACTATGATATGAATGTTTATGTCCTCAGAAATTCATATGTTGAATGTGATGATATTAGATGGTAGGGCCTTTGGGAAGTGCTTAGGTCATGAGGGTAGGGAGCCCTGACAGATTGGATTAGTGCCCTTACAAGGAGGCTTCAGGGAGATCCCTAGCCCCTTCTGCCACATGAGGACAGAGTGAGAAGTCATGAGCTATGAACCAGAAAGAGGACCCTCACCAGAAGGCAACCATGCTAGTTCCTTGATCTTGGACTTTCTAGCATCTCCCAAAGTGTGAGAAATAAATTGTGGTTATTAATAAACCATCTAGCCCATGGTATTTTGTAAGAGCAGCCTATGCTGCCAAGAATGGACTAAGACAATGGCTAATAGGGAAACAACAGGATTCAAACATGAGCACAGTAAGTGCTGATCTTGGTTTTACTGCCCTGCCTTAGACACATCATTTCACCATGGATTAGTTTTTTCAACCATTAAATGAGGAAGTAAAAATGACATTCTTGCCCAAAGTGCTCCTAATCCTCTGGATATGGCTCTGGATGATGACATCAACAGACAGATCCCAAACCAAGCAAAAATATTGTATTGTTCATAGACAGCTTCACAGTACTCAGAAAAGTAGAAATGTCATCGCCCTTTGTACTGCCACCATCCAAACTTTCCCTTCTTGCAGGACAGCCCCACACACAGAAGTGCTATTGTCAAGCTGCAGTGAGACTAGATGTTCACCTGAAGCCAGTCTTAGAAGAAGGTTAATATGTGTTAGCAAACGTTCAAACAACCTGTCATACCTAATTATTTTTCTTTATACACATCCTTCCCTCCCCTTCCTGGTTTTAAATAAATAAATAAGCAAGGAATAAAATGTCTCCAGGACTGTGTGGTAGCTGATCTTTCAAGGCCACTTTGTGGCTAAATAAATAAAAAGAAAACCAGAAACATTGCTATTCTGAAGGACTTTTTCCCCCTCTTAGAAGGCACTGCAAAGCAATCACAATGATATAAATTCAAGGGCAAGTGCTTTATCCTTTGTAAGTTGAATTAGCTAAGGTGATCCCCTTCACCAGCATGTTTTTAATGTACGGAGAGATAAAATTTGATAAGTTCACAAAAACAATCACATTAGTACGAGTGAGAGGTGTTAATAAAGTATTGGCACTGAAAATGTATGAAACAAACCAAAATGCAGAGAAAGTGATAGAGTCCCTATGGTAGTATATAAATTATATTGTTAAAATGATGATTGATATTATAGCTTCCATTTCAAAGACTCCCTTTACAGAGCAGGTCTATTGTCAAAAATGATAATAAGAAAATACTTTCTCAAGAGTATACCTGCCCATATATTATTCCTGTAAAATTATAGACGTGAGAGAGTTTTCTGGAATAATGACATATCTAAAAATGATAGGTGGGTAGAGGAATTTAAAGGAAGAAAATGACACTAAAATATATCACCTTAAAATGTTTTTTTAATACTCTGCATAAAGGTGCTCCACTCAAAATAGTCCAAAAATGGCATGCAAGACCACATTATATAAATTTATATAGCACTCCACCTTTTCAAACACTATCTATGCATGAATTTCCAGTAGCATTCTTCTGTGATTATCAGATTATGTATTAGATAAATCAATCAATCCCTCTCTCAATCTTTCTCTCTGTCTCTCTCTCTCAAATGAAAACATTTAGGAGAAAATCAGTCAAGTAACTTGCCTCAGCTCATACTGAATAAAGACAAGCTTTTAAACATCTAATAAGAGAATTCTCAAATATGATGAGAGGGACCATGTCCAGCCAACATAAAGAAACAAACAAACAAACAAACAAACAAGCCTCAACCAGTAGCTTAAACAACATATGTTCTTTATACTTCTGTTGGTTGCAAAGGACAGAGGGGAACTGAGGTTGTTTCAAGTGACAGGGTTCACTTCCAGCTTCCAGTCCACATGTAAGGAAGTCATCACTCCCATCCTCACAATAAGAAAACAGGTGAACAAGCCAGATATCAACAACTTTTCTCAAATCCATCAGAGAACTGAGGTCACAGAGTGAACCCCTACTCTGTAACCCGAAGAGATGGGCAGATATAAGAAATCACAGCTTGAGAGGGGAGAAACCTCAGCTAGAGCCAGCATCCATTAGGAATACTTAAAGGGTAACTGACTAATTGCTGAAGAGTGAGCATTGACAAGCCATAAGAAATAAAAACCCCAGGAGATCCAGCCTTTGCAATGCCCCCCATACTTTTCGTGAGTTTTACCTCCAGTAGCCCCAGCAAGTTCTCACTAAGAAATCAGAGAAAAGTCTCCTCATGCTCCAAAAGGAAAAGGGAGACATAACCATCCTAAAATATACCTAGAACATTTTGTTGTACTTAACAATTTTTTTTCTTGAGGGAAAAGCTTAACTGACTTGGGTTTTATAGGGGTCCAACAGATGTGGAAGAAGGGAAATACCCAACTCCAGTGGCCTCTAGCCTTTCAGTCTCCCTTAAGGGGTGGGAGGGATAATAAAACTGAGACTTAGACAGAATCATGGACTCTAAAATGATTCCCCCACTCCCACATGGACATCTTGTACCACACAGATAGGTTCCCTGCATAATAAGACAGGAGTACAGCTAGAAAGAATTGCATGGCTCGGACCTTATGTACAAAGGAACATTCAGGAAAACTCGAACATAGCAGAAATGATAAAAGCAAGGAAACCACAAGAAATTTTAGTCTGTGACATCTACAGTTACAGCAAACAGTAAACACAGTCCAACACCTAGCCAGATACATTGAAAATCTCTCACTAAAGATCAAATTAGCTCAGTTCTCTGACCCAAGACGTTACATCTGGCTTTCAACAAAAAATTGCAAAGCATGCTAAAAGCCAAAAAAATCAAAACAAAATAAAACAAAAAGCATAGTCTGAAGAGACATGGCGGACCCTGGAACCAGATTTATCTATGGCAGATATTTTAGAATGTTCACACCTGGAATTTAACTATAATGTGTATGCTAAGTCTTCTAATGAATAATGGGCCAATGTACAAGAACAGGTGGGTAATGTACACTGAGAGATGGACACTCTAGGAAAGAATCAAAAGGAAACACTAGAAGTTATAAACATTGTCACAGAAATGAAGAATGGCTCTTCAGTAAACTACACACAGCCAAGGAAAGAACTCAAGAACTTGAAGATATGTCAATAGAAACTTCTCAAATTGAAATGCAAAGGCATTTTAAAAAAGAAAAAAAGAAAAAGAATAAACGCAAAACAAAGAGATTTCTAAAAACTGAAAGAAAAAGAACACAATATCTAAAACCTGTGGGACAAATACAAAGATAGGACATACACATAATAGGAATACCAGAAGGAGAAGAGAGAAAGGAACAGAAAAAATATTTGAAATATTAATAGCTGAGAATGTTCAAGTTATAGGGATATGTTGTGAGGACACGAGCGGAAATGGGAAAGTGGAGGAAAACTTCTCAACCTTCAAGGAAACCAGTTTCAGGGAGAATTAAACTGCCTTTTCCCATTATAGCATACACCATAATCTACTGGCATACACCATAATCTACTGGCATACACCATAATCTACTGGCATACACCATAATCTCCTGGCATACACCATAATCTGGCCATCACTATTCTCACAGATCACTGTCTATGTTCTGACTACAGTTGACCCTTAAGCAACACAGCTTTGAAATACACGTACCTGCTTATAAATGGATTTTTCTCAATAAACACAGTACAGTACTATAAATGTGGTTTTTTTCTTCCTTATGAGTTTCTTAATAACATTTTCTTTTCTCTAGCCTACTTCATTCTAAGAATACAGTATATAATACACATAATTCACAAAATATGTGTTAATTGACTGTTTATGTTATTAATAAGACTTCCGGTCAACAGTAAGCTCTTAGTAGTTAAATTTTTGGAAAGCCAAAAGCTTTGTGCAGATTTCTGACCATGTGGGTTGTCAGAGCCTCTAACCCCTGCATTGTTCAGGGGTCAAATGTATTTGCTTTCTTCCTCTCAATCTCATGTCTTTTGTTTACATGGCTTTCACCATAGTACACCTGCTGCCTTTTCTCTGTGTGCCTCTTAGCCTTTGATCAGCTGATTGTCTATGTCCCTGTTCTACTCGGTAAGAGAGAATCTGCCTTGGTTACTCACCCTTCACAGTCCGCATTCCTGCTGAACAGAATCACTTCAGCAAACCAGCTAACAGGCTGCAGCCCGGCCCATAAACTGGTTGTATTTGGCTCAGGTGCTACTTCTTAATCCAGTCATCACTTAGCTTAGCAGAGAGACCATGTGATAAAACGAATTAAGAACAAGAAGCTGCTTCCTAGTTCGGGATGGGAAGGGATAGTTAGCAAGGTAGTCTCTCAGCATGTTATGAATCTATGTGAATTCCCAGGCATTTTGGTAGCAGGTTGGAAAAGGCAGACTTAGTTCCCAAAGAAAGTAGTAAAACTTTGATTCAACATATCGTTTGTCTCCTTGAGTTTCATTTCTGGTTTATACCATGCTACATGTCACACCACCACCACCACAGGAGGGGACAGGGAATGTGCAGGGTAGCATCACATGACAGTCCCAAGGTACACTCTGAGAGTCCTCAGAGCCAGGACCACTGGTATCACCCAAAGTACTGTCACAAAAGACCCGAGGAGACGGCTGCAGACAGTACAAAGGTTGATGTGACATCTCCGAGAGCAGCTGTGCACTTCCTCGATGGTCCTCCTTCTTTAGTTATCTCACTGGGTCACCTGTCCCAAAATATTTTTGACTATTCTCTACTAAACATGTGGCTGGAAGAGGAAGAGAGAAAATGGGGTGTGTGCTAAAACATAGGGGTGTGCGTATGTGTACGTACATGTATGTGTGTGCGTGTGATTTTTTTTCCTCCAGAACACAATAGGTTTGAATAAATGTATTTTTCATCTACCTGAATTCAGTGT